>JANKYF010000007.1:13881210-13895248 GCA_029829435.1 Erythroxylum hondense
TCAAAATTAACAAGTTAAGTTCGAATTAAACGAATTTAAGATTAAATTTAACCTTAGGGTTAAACTTGAATTACTTCAATAAAATAAAATCATTTTAGTTTCAGTCCAAACTTGATTAAGGTAGACTTAAGTGAGGTTTAAGCTGCAAAATCAAGGGATCATTGCCACCTTTAAGTATAACTTTATTTTGAATTTGTCATTATCTAAATCAATAAACTATAAAATAATTATTAATTGTCATTAAAATTTAAAACCTTTAAGTTAAAATAATAAGTTACGTTTTAATTTCACTAAAAAAATGTTTTTTTCAACATTGAATTGTGTCTAAAAGACCATTTCTAAATTCTAAGACTTTTAGGCAAAAAAAAACGTATGTTGCCATAAGAGGCCGACGTGTGTTGAATTAAGGATTTGGGTCAAAAACGCTTAAAAATAAAGATGAGTTTGGCTCGTATTGGCAAGTGAAAGCGTGATGTGCACGTGCAATCTTGCATTTTAGAAAGTTGAATTTTACTAGTAAGTACCAACCCAATTAGAAGTTAAATCCATGTCGTACTCTTCTAGAATCCATTATCCATTAAAAATTGAAGGAAATGAAGAAGAAAAAAAAGAGACATAGATTGATAAATATATTGAATAAAAAAGAGTTACCAAGAAACATGCACCAATCAGTAATGGAGTGTCGATTATCAGAACATCCAGCCTAATCAGCATCACTATATGCAGTGAGACGAATTGGAAAATCCACAGGAAAGAAAAGACCTTGAGTAGAAGTACCTTGCAAATAACGAATAATACGACGAATAGCAGCCAAGTGAAGATGCCTAGGAGCCTGCATAAATTGGCTAACTTGTTGAACAGCAAATGAGATATCCAGTCGAGTAATAGTCAAGTAGTTAAGACTCCCAACTAGTTGTCTGTAAGGAGATGTGTGGAAATCAGGCATCCATCATGGGTGCTTTTATTAGTGATTTCTTGTAATTACTGCTAGGATATAGTATCTTATACCTTAATTAGAGATATTAAGTTACCATAATATATGATTATTTCCTTTTTGTAAAGGGCCTATACATACTGTACTGTAATCTCCTTGATTAATACACAAGTTATCGTCTATCAGAAAAACTTCTGTTGTTCATACGTTTCATCACACACACACACTACTTCCCTCGTATATCAAACGTGAGACACAATATCTAGCTCAAATCATCATGCGTAGCCAGCCAATATTGTTTTATCCACACGTGACCTCCACTATATCAAAGTGACACACACACCCACTGGGTTTTTTCCAAGTTCTATGTTTTTGATAGACTTCAATTAAAATACAATCTCTAGATGCATGTTTTGATAGACTTCAATTAAAACACAATCTCCACACATTTTCATCAATCCATACAATAAATTTAATTTTCTCAATTCAAATCAACTTCTAGTGTTTGGGTGATTCATCATCCGAAGTAACTGAAAGTTCTTCAGTTCGTGCAGTTACTTCCTCAGCAGTAACTAACTGCATATCAGTTCCTGCAGTTACTTCCTTAGCAGTAACTAACTGCAAATTTGGGCAATTTCTTGTTTTTCCTTCACTACGTTTTCGTGCTTGTACTTGACCCTTTCTAATCCAAGCTTGCTTCGATACCATGAGATGCTGTTGGAAATTTAAAGAAGAGTGTCTAGATTTTCGGTTTTGACCCCTTTGAAATATCATTTGTAGTAATTGATAATGTCTTGGCCTTATATGTCCAACGACTCCACAAAAGTGAAATGTGGGTATAAATCTTCGATTCTTTCTCGATGTTTCTTCTTCTCAGACATATTTGGATATGTCATATTTCTTCTCATTCACTTTAGAGCATTCACTCTAATAGCCAATGCCTTGAAGATCTCCTTTAACTTTACCAATTTCCAGCAACTTTTTTAGCTTTTCAGTACCTCCATTTAACATTCTCAATCCCTTTTCGGTACTTACTAATTTTATTCTAGCTTCACCAAGCTCATTTGATGTCAACATCAAATTCTTTTCTAACTCTTGTATGGTGTTCTTTATGAAAAAATTCTCTTCCTTCAATCTTTCATTCTTTCTATGCGTTTTCACCCTTTTTTCACACATAGCTTTGTAATCCTCGTAAATATTTTCTTTTTTATCATCTAAGCCAGCACCATCGCTGTCATAATCTGATATTGGATCTTGAGCTAGCTTGTTTTCAAAATTTTTCGATTTTCCCTCTTTTCGACCTTCTGTTACTTCTTTCTTAATTATTATTAAGCAAGAAACTGGACTTTTGATATGTAAGGTAACCAACGCAGCATCATTTGCTATTTCTTCTTTGCTACCATATTCACTCTCAGAATTATTTTCACTCCAGGTGCTTGTATGGGACTTTCCTTTTTTCTTCTTCATAGTATTGGCACATTTGGATTGAATGTGTCTGAAACGTTAACATTCATGACATTGGAATCTCCTTGCCTTTCGTTCACTATTTTATGTCTTGACTTGTGTCTTGAATTGTTACTCGATAAACTTCCGTCATATTGTTTAAAGTCAGATTTGTCCTTCAGTTTTTTCAACCATTTACCAAAATTTTGTGTAAGTAGTACCAAGTCTTTGTTTTTATTTTATTCATCTTTCGTATCATTCACACTTTTTCCAGTTTTCACCTGCAGTGTCTCTGTTGTAGCCATGTTCGCAAAATTAGGATCTGCACCAACTTGCTACCAAGCTCTGAATCGGTCACCTTGCTCTAATACTAATTGAAAAACCAAAGGAGGTTAACTGTTTCACAAACTTCTACATGTTGTAGTTTTTTGACTTTGATGTATTTGGTATTTTTTTGACTTTGGTGGCAAAATTTCTATCCCATATTGGGAAGAAATGAAGATGGGAGGAGTTTGCTAAGTTATAAAATAACTCCTCCCCCTCCTAATCCAATCCATCCCAAAAATTTGATAAAATACTCAAAAGTTGTATACGTATCAAATTTAGTATTCTCTTCTTAATAAGAGCAGGCTGCCTAAGTGGTGCTCGGAGAAGTAGGCAAAATTGGCCGAACTCCGTTATCAATTTTCGGGTGTGTTCTTTCCTTATCTCTTTTATTTATTTCACATTTATAGTATTCAATATTATTTGTCTGGTATATTTGTAGTGTTGTGTTTAATTTATGTGGGTGTATTTATTTTTCGTGTGTGTACACGGGTTAGGTTGTGATAAATACACCGTGCACGTAATTTCTGTCTAGGTGGCCGAGTTTTAAGTGGGACGTTTGTGACCCCTCCGCCCTTTTCTGGGATCTTACGTGGAATGGTAATACTATCTTAGGAGTCCGTTCAGCGGTCTTTCTTGGGTATTACCGAATCGGTTCACTTCACTAGTTGCTTACCTTAGAGGAAAAAATACCCGATTTTTCCAACAGTTTATCCATAGATTAAACACAAGTTGGGAAATGAAACAAATACATGGTTTTGGTTTGAAAATTGGTCAGATTCAAGCCCCTTTATACAAAGATCTGATATTAGTCATTTAAAGACCATAATTCCTATAGACCTCAAAGTATCCTCTCTAATTCAGAATGGTGATTGGTATGGGAATTTTGGAGGTTTTGCTGAACTTGTTGAACGCTTACCATAGTTTATTGAAGAGAATAGAGAAGACATCATCATCTAGACCCCAAAGTGGAATATTTACAATTAATGAATCTTGTCATAATATTTTCACAAGCAAATTAGTAGATGTTCCTTGGTATAATTTTTTATGGAAATAAATTCTTAATCTTAAAGCCTCACTAATCACTTAGCTAGTGATTAAAAACAGGTTTGGGACTAAGAGCAGGTGCTTTGGCACAAATGAATCAGCTTGTTTATTTTACAAGGAAGTTGATGAAGATAGAAATCACCTTCTTTTTTTTCTATGCAGATATTCAAAAGCAGTTTGGAGCATAATACTACATATGATTGCAGTGGAAAATTACACATATGAATGGAAGGAAACTTTGAATTGGTTCATCGACCACACTAAACCTAGAAAGAAAAATGAAATATTACTCAAAGCAGCTTTCAACACCACCATTTACACTCTTTGGAAAGAAAGAAACGAGAGATTGTATAAGAATATTGAAGAAGACAAGTACCAGCCAGCTGTGAAGATACTCAACTGGATTAGAGCTACTGTCATTGCAAAGAATGCTCCAAATTCACTCTCCCTCGATGTGAAGAACATATGGAACTTATAATTAATATGTCGTATCGGTCATGTAACTGAAGTGAAATGTTTTATCCCTTATTGGCTTTTCCAATCAGCATAGTCAGTGACTTAGAACTCATTATAATGTTGAAGAGTTAATACAATTTATTCATTTTCCAAAAAAAAGTCTTAGTTTTTTGTCAGTTGTAGCTTAAGTATGTTGTATGTTTGTGGAAAACCAGTAGGTTGCGTGGCTAGGTTCCCTTTTGTTTATATTTTGAACATTTTTGGGCATTCCATTAATACATTTTTAACTTCCAAAAAGAAAAAAAAATCATTCATTTCATTGATTCCAATAAACAAAAGACATGACTACGTCAAACTTGAACAAATGAGGAATAAATGTTAATGTTTTTCCCTTTTACATACGATCTTATTGTGTATGATAAAGAAAGAAACTGTACATTGGTAGTTAACAAAGCAGGTGAGTTAGAGCTTAATGGAGACAAAATACTATTTCTGTTTCTTACGACGTAAGCTTAATGGAGACAAAATACTATTTCTGTTTCTTACGACGTAGGCAGGCGCGTGGTACTATGTCAGATTTGCGACCTGTCATGTTTTCATAAGATACTGTTTTTTATTTTCTAACCCAAATGTTTCTGCATATTCATTGTTGCTTGTCTTTTGTCTGCGTTCTTCCTTCTGCAAATTGGCAATTTTTCTCTCTCTCTATCTCATAGTTTCAAAACAAGCGATATTGGATGGAATCAGTAGCTGTTGTCGTTTTTGCTTTCTACATCATTGGTATAGCTCAAGCACAAAATCAAACAGCTAATGCTACTACAGATCCTAATGAAGGTTAATGAAACGCTCCCTTTCTCTGCCTTTCTCTTCACAGCTGGTTTATTTGATCATCATACTTAATATTCTGTTTATTTTGGTTTAGTTGCTTTTGTTTTCTGATTTAGATTTTAGTAACTTCAATTCTGAACCAAATGGTCGTCAAGAGTAATACTTACAGAACATTTTATCGTCTATATACAAGTAGATTGATAGGCACATAATAAATTCTGTGAGTAGGAGAAACTGAGATAAGGATGCAAGCTCTTGCTGCAGACATTTAAATCATCTATATGATTTGGTTTGACCAGACTCTTCTCAAGAGTTGCTGAATGTTGAGCCAGATTCACATCCTTAGTTGATAACACTATTTTATATATCATCTTGAATTTTATGTTTCCTAAGGTACATAAAATTTAGAGAGATAATATATTTAAGATATATAAAGTCTTTTAAAACCTTCCAAAAATTAGGCTTTCACTTTAAATACATTTTAACACCTTAGGATATAGTCTGTCTTTCATTCATGACCTATGTATGAATATTCTTGTTTCTTTTAGGGGAGATATATAGTTTCTGCATGTTTATGCCCAAAACTATAGGTCTTCTTGTTTTTATGAGACATAACTATGGCTTGGGTCATGCAACTCTTTATATTTCTTCAACATTAAATTGTCTATCCTCAAGTCGTGTCTCTTCCTACACTTAATTTGTATTAGACATGAGTTGGCACACGACGTGGGATGAATTTTACTCTTCTAAGAATTATGATTTTCTCCATATTTATATTTAAAATAACCTCTAATTTTTAATAAATCTAATTCCAAAGTTAAATATTCACAATTACTAGGAAATATATCAAAAATTAAGTAAAAAAAGGTGAATGGATACGAAAACTAAGAAATTTTTTTAAGAAAATATGTACATATTTCAAGCATATTAGTCAACATATTTTTGGATTCCTTACTTGCCAAACTAGTAATGTCATCTTATATGGCCTTTAGCGCTTTATTCTTCTTCTTCTTCTTCTTCAATTATTTACCCCTCTTCTTTTTCAAGAACTTGTTGAATTTCTTTATGATTAACTTGATACCATCCTTATCACTCTCATATGTGGAGGTATCCTTATCGTCTTCTTTTCTCATCCATGGAGATTTAAACTCTAAACCTCTTCTTGTTGGAGCTATTTCCTCTTTATGCAATTGATTCATTTGCGTCTTATATGTGAGAAGTAATCCAACTAGCTTTTCCACCCGTAAGGTGGTCAAATCCTTGGCTTCTTGTATGGTCATTACTTTTGCCTCCCTAACCTTTAATAAAGACCTAAGTAATTTTTTCACTAATTTAAGATTAGTATAAGTATTGCTAAGACTTTAAGAGAATTAATGATATGAAGCGAGCATTCATATTATAAATTGACTTTTATATATATATATATGCTCGTATATGATTTCAAGTGTATGCCATATTTTGTGGGTAATTTCACATATAGACACCTTACTGAATTCATTTATACTAGGATTGCAGAATAAAATACACATTAATTTGCTATTTAACAATATGAGTATCTTATCATTATCTCTTTACTCATAAATATCATTTGATATCTTAATGTCCATTTTTATCTATAACTATAGTTCTCATTGGACATAAGGATCATTCTTTATAATCCCTCAAAAAGAAACCCTTTTGGCTAAAGGAAATTATTTCATCCTAATCTTCTAATAAATATAATTTTCACCCTCAAAGAAAGTGAATCTACCTATATAATGACTATCTTAGGTTAAAAAGTGAATCAAATTGTACTATAGTGATATTTTTCTCAAATTTTGCTAGAAATACATGTGCAATGAGTGAGACTTTCTTTGACTTTGTAAGTGGTACATAAAAGGGGTTGAATTGTGTATGTTCACCTTTTTTTTTTTGTAACCTTATTTGAAAACTAGTAAATGAAATTGTCTATTGTAATCAATGATTATGAATATTTTATATATAATAATCACCAAGGGACTAGAATAATAATTAAAGAGAGAAAAAAATCTATTTATAATGGTTCAATTAAACAACTATTGCTCGATATCCACTCCTCAAGCTTTACATAGGTCTCACTATCTTCTTTCTTCAATAGGTGAAGAAAAATTGTCCATACATAACTTCTTTACCATAGATGAAGAATAAATATTTACAAATCTTATTCAAAGTCAAAAAGAACCCTCATAATAGTTATCCCAAGTAATTTCACCAATTGCACAATTATATAACTCAAAACATCTATCTCTTGTTCACACTGATGAATAAAGGCTCACTATATGTTATGTCATGCACATAAGCATTCTTTAGCTTCTTAAGACTCTTATCAACTCTTTAGTATGCATAATATCCTCTAAAAAATCACAAATGATCTAATTTATATTAGTAATTGTAGTATTTGTTGACCATTCTATTATATTGATTGACTAATATACCAAATTGGTCAACCAATATATTTACAAACTCATGATCCATGTTATTGAACCACATTAGTCGACCACTCATCTATATAGTTGACCATTCATCTACATTGATCGACTAATGTACCCAAAAATTTAACAACAATCAACCATTGACGTAGATTGGTTGATTATGCACCTAAAACAAGTTTTTCAAACTTATTAAGTTCTTTTAAGGATAAGAACACATTTTTTTGATTGAAACCATTTCAAAAGTTCTCTAAAAGTTTGTTTGAAGATCAAGGGATTTCTTTAAAGATTAAAACAAAATTTCCCTTGATTATGAAAATAACTATATATTATGACCTATATGTAAAAGATTAAGTAATGATTGAGTCCTTAATTTATTGAAATGACCAAGATAAAGTTATAAGAAGGATTAAATGATGATATGTTTAATTTATCCTTATTCTTGATTCTTTACTTAAATTCTCTTAACTCTTTTAAATTCCAAGTGTGCTCTAGTTTAATTATTTTCTTTATCATTTGATTGCTCAAATGATTTAATTGGCTCCTTTTTCTCATTTTAAGCTTCTATTGAACTTGATTTTTTATATATTAACATATTAATATTACCAAAGATAGAAAAATCAATAATAACATGTTTTGTTATCATCAAAACTATGAGTTAGAACTTCGCATGATCCAAAAATTTTCATTAAAACTATGAAAGATGAAAGGTTCACATCATATTAAAATTTTAAATGATGAAACAAAAAACTAAAGCTTTTGAATTGTAAGAACTCAATGAAAAGAAGGGTGAAGTACATACACTAAATTAAAAAGAAAGCCAATGTCACATTTTAAATTTAAATCCAATCATCTTAAATATAGACATTATATGTAAAGCCAAATTTACTCTGTTTTAATAGTAACAATCAAGAGTAAACTCTTATTGTTGAATTTCATATTGTTTTATGTGATAATTATTGACAAATCACTAAGATTGCATTTTAAAATTAAAAATTAATGATAAACAAGTTTATCTATATTAATTTAAGTCGTAACTCAAATATTAACATCTTAATTCCATTTGATAATATCAAACTTATTAGATATTTTACAATGACCCTAAAATAGCTAAAATTTCATGTTTAGAATTTTACCAATAATAATATAAAATTTATTGATTTATCATACTTTCTTAACTGAAATTTATAGATTTGCTCTTGAATTTGAGCTAATGGTAACATGAAATTGCTCTTCACTTGAATAACAAAGTTGCATTATTTAAAAAGCTATTGTCGAAACGTGTTCTAACATTAACAGGTTCTCCCAGTGATATTAAGACTATGTATAGGCTAAATATTTTATGGGTTTAGGGAATGAAAGTGAATTTCCTTGATTAAGTTGGTTAGGGTAAACGAGGGAAGTAAACCAGCCTAAGGGTGCAACAACGCTCTAGGACCCGCGTCAAACAACAAAAGAGATTGGAGCATTGAATCAGGTGTCTCCCCAAAGCTTCCATCGCTGGAGATGGGAGGAGCCATGTTTCGCTAAGCAGTCTGCGCAACCTTCTCGCAAGGTGTGAGTGATGGAGCAGTCCCAGCCTCGGGTCATCATAAGGCGAATGTCTTCAATAACGGTACAATAAGGATGATATGGGAAAGCCGAGCCACGCATCAGTTGAATGGTTTCCATAGAGTCCGATTCGACGATAAGACGTCGGATACCACGGTCCTATGTGAGCTCTAGGCCGAGAAAGATTCAGCAAGCGTATTGGTGGCGTGTCCTAAAAATCTAGAAAAACCAACAAGCCAGGTGTTGTGAACATCGCGAAGCAAGTCATCATATCCTGCGAGTCTCGGATTACCAAGTGAGCTACCATCCACGTTGAGTTTGACATAGCCGAACGGCGAAGTGGACCAAGAGACCCAGCGTTCCGCTCTCGATGTCGGTTGCGAATCGAGCCAGAATGCACTGCTGCATGCGGCAAACATCGAGCGAAACCACTGCAGTTGACCAACTGTGGAGATGATCTCACCCTGGATGGATTTCCTGTTGCGAGCACACCAAATAATCCATGCCACAAGGGTAAATTTGATGGTAGAGCGAGGGGATTGGGATGGATCGAGCACATGAGTATAAAGCCAATCATCCAAAGGGGAGAGAAAGAAAGATGTGTCGAGCTGCCCAAATATAGTGAACCAAACTTGTTTCGCCCATCGGCAATCGCGTAGGGTGTGGATAATAGATTCCCATCCAGAGCTGCATCGAGAGCAAAGAGGCGATGGCATCATTCCTCGCTCATGCCTGAGCCGGTTGGTGCTGAGGCAGTGCCACCAAAGTTGCCAAAGGAAGAACCGGAGTTTCTGAGGAATGTCCAACTGCCATATGCATTGCCAGATCGGACGAGACCCAGGTGGATATGGCAAACGGGTGATGAATTCATACCCGGATTTGACTGTGTATGCGTTGGAAGTAGTCTCTCCCCAGATCAGTGTGTCAGGAGGTAGTCGAGAGCAGGAAAGGGGGACAGCCACGATGCAGTCTCGCACGTGGGATCCTAATGGGTTACGAAGCCGAGAAAGATCCCATTGGCACTGGTCCGTAAGGATGTCCGCCACTTGGAGGTGGGAATCAGAACTATCAATCCGATCAACTAGATTATTTAGAGGGGAGGCTCCAAGCCAGCGATCTGTCCAAAGCGAAACGTTGGCGCCATCACTAACTTTCCATCGAAAGCCGTCGCGTAAGTAGGGAGTAGCTTTGCAGATAGCGGGCCAACCTGGGGAGGCAGTGGAGGAGGCCGAACACTGAAGGACAGAGGCAGATCGCAGATATTTGTCTCGGATCACGGCTGTCCAAAGTTTGCATCGTCCCTGAATGAGGTCCCAGATGAGCTTATCGAGCATGGTGATGTTGTTGTCCTGAGCCATGCGTAAACCGAGCCCACCCCTATCTTTGTGACTGCAAACCGTCTCCCAATTCATGAGGTGGATCCCCTTCTCGCCAGTAGAGTGCCACAGGAAATGGCGACATCGTTTATCAAGAGTGTCGCAGACCCCGCTAGGCAGCCAACAGTTCTGCATGATATACATGGGAATGGTAGATAATGTAGCCTTTGTCAGTGTTAGGCAACCCGCAGTGTTCAGAAGGTTTGCTCTCCAGCCTTGTAGGCGATGATTGAACTTGTCAAGAATGGGAGTGAAGTCTGTCTTACGGGTGGAACCAGTAAGTGGGACATCAAGATAAACCCCTAAGTCTGGCATGAAAGTCAAGCGAAGTATGCGTCGCAAACGTTCTTTATGCTGGCGATGTGCATGGGGAGATAAGAAAACCCGCGATTTGTTTTCGTTAATTTGTATGCCTGAGTAAGAACAAAACTCCTCCATGGTCGACTGGACCACTCTGCAGCTTGAGAGCGATTCGTGCGAGAATAAAAGCACGTCGTTTGCAAACAGAAGGTGGGAGATGGGAGGACCCGTAGTGGAGAGCTTGACAGCTTGCGGGCCTGGACCCGACTGGCGATAAGCAGGGAGAGCTTTTCCATGCAAAGGACAAATAAGAAGGGGGAGAGCGGATCACCCTGAGAGAGTAATGCGCCCCACGGAAAGATCGACGACAATTTGATGGAATAAAGATATGCAGGGTTTGATTTCTACGACACCTCTCAGAAACTTGTTCCAAGCAATCCCGATTATCAAAATAAAACCAAGAAAAGCGAACAATCAATACGCCACAATTGAAAAAAACAATTGATAAGTAAAAGATGGTTAGAAAAAGTAACAAGAACAAGAGAATAATGTTTCTCCCTAATGCCGACGACACTCAAACAATATGATCTAAAAAATTGTAAAACCCTAAAATATAAGTATTTATACCTAGGTCAAATAATAAAAAGTTGGGCTAAAATACATAGAAGCCCAAAATAAAATGAAGTCCAAAAATTAAATAAATAGGTTTGATATCATCTTGGGCTTAGGTTTGATATTTTCTTGGGCTCAAGTGATGAAGCATTAAATAGCCCAAGTCTTCGTGTTTTCAAGCTCCAAGTGTATCCGGTCCAAGGATTTGAGATAAATGGATTAGTTTGGGCTCAATTCTATTAAACTCTCCTCCAATAGGCTCGGAGTTCGCCATCTTCTCAAGATCCTTACTCCTGCTCACATCAGTCCCTCCCTCCTCAAGAAGATTCGTCCTCGAATCTGGCAGGTCAGTTTTGTAGGTGGTGTCATTCATCTTCTCTAACATCTGGAACGAACCATTGCCCCTAGAATCCAGAATAAAAAACACTAGACAAAGCATCAAGAGGGTTAGTGTCAGAAACTAAACGCTCTCTGTATCTCTCCACTACTAGTGCTCTTTTCTCTTTCTTTTCACTCTTTTTTTCTCTCCCTGAACTTTTCTCTCCTGCACATCCCACTGTCTTTTCCTCACCTGTGCAGTCACTCTCCATTGGGCCAATCTTATTTTTCTTTTGGGCCTCTTTTCTCTCTTCACTTTTTTTATTCTCACTACCTGAACCTTCCTTACTTTTTCTTGATTTGATCTGATCCAGGTACAATTCACTAGGTGTCAAAGGTAGTAGAATGAAGTTCCTACCCTTAAACTTAAAGGAGTATCTATTGGTATACCCATCATGTGCTACCCTCTTGTCAAAATGTCAAGGCCTCCCTAATAGAAAATGTCTTGCCTCCATGGGTATCACATCACACAACACCTCATCCTCATACCTCCCTACAGAAAATGGCACCAGTACCTGTCTAGTCACCTTCACATCCTCCCTACAGAAAATGGCACCAGTACCTGTCTAGTCACCTTCACATCCACACTATCGTTAAACTACTATAAATTATTTGGCTTCAGATGTTTCCTACATATCAAGCCCAATTTCTCTACCATAGTTCGACTAGCCCCATTAGTATAACTACCTCCATCTATGATAAAGTTACACAACTTTCCATCCACCAAACACCTTGAATGGAATGGGTTCTCCCTCTGATCCAGAATCTCATCTCTAACTCTAGCACTTAACACTATCCTAACTACAAGTGCTTCTCCTGTGACAGCTCTTTCCACACATTCATCATCATCATCACAAACACTATCACATGGCAAATCATCAACATCACTACCCTTAGAATCAATAACCCCATTATCCTTCATAAACATCACTTTTCTATTAGGGCATTGAGAAGCAATATGGCCAATAGCCAAACATTTAAAATAGTTTATAGATAAATGTTTACTAGAAATAGCTTGGGTATTTGAAGTACCTTTTTGCTCAGATCCTCCAATTAATTTCTTAGGTGCTTCCTTGAAATCCACCCCTTTATCCTTGTACTTCTCCTCCTTCCTAGGCCATTTTGAGTCCCATGAATAACTAAAACTTGCTCCACTCCTTGCGACCACTCTAGCTGTGATTTGCTTTTCCACCTTTATGGCGACGTTCACCACGTCCTCAATCTCTACATAGTGTTGCAATTCTACCACATTAGCTATCTCCCTGTTCAAACCACTCAAGAACAGTGCCATAGTTGCCTCTGGGTCTTCCTCTATGTTGGCTCGGATCACACCTATCTCCATCTCCTTGTGGTAGTCCTCCACTAATTTAGACCCCTAAGTGAGTCTCTGAAGTTTCTGATACATCTCCCTATAATAGGAAGAAGGCTCAATTCGCTTCCTCATGTATGCCTTCATATCATCTCAAGTAGTAATTGGCATCTCCCTATTTCTCCTCCTGGATGTCACCAATTGATCTCACCATATTAGTGCATAATCAGTAAAGTCAACAGCGGCTAGCTTTACCTTTTTATCTTCCAAAAAATTGTGGCACTCAAAAACTAACTCCACCTTCCTTTCCCACTCCAGGTAAGCCTTTGTATCATTCCTTCCCTTGAAGGCTAGGATCTGCATCTTGATGGATTCAAGGTCTCCATCTCTCCTATTAAATAGCTCAACTCTCTGAGCTCTCCTAGGTCTGCGTACCTCAAACTCTTCCTTCTCCTCAAAGTCTTCCTCCTCTGGTTCATATCGAGGTGGTGGTCTACGAGGTGGTGGTTGCCGCTGACGTACATCTGCACGCATTTCCTGAGGTTCCTCGCGTCTCCCTTATCTCATCCATTTGTCCCCTAACCTCATTTAAGGCTAGATTGAACCTCTCAAATTGTTGCTGCATGGCTCTCAAGGTGAAAGCGATATTTGCATCTCCCCCTTGATTGTCATCATTACTTCCTCCCTGCGACATTGTAAATAAAACGATATACTTGCAAAAAAAATTTAGTGATAAACGACCTCACACACTCCCTTGCGTGTTTCACTCAAGAATTTTGTCATTCTCCTCATGTTTAAGTCACAGCAATGACTTCCTCAAATAAGCTCACACACTCTTGCCTTTTACCACTCAATGTTCTCTGAAATCCAAGTTACAATCAGAACTACGGCTTCATCAAATCAATATTCCCAAAAGTAGCTCAAATAATAAGTAACAAGCAACCCAAACTAACAACCAATAACAAGCTAGCAAATCTGAAAACTTTTAATTTTTTTCAGATTTTTTTTTCCATATTTTTTTTCTGACTTTTTT
>JANKYF010000007.1:13975618-13989010 GCA_029829435.1 Erythroxylum hondense
TTCTCGTTCTTCCCTTCATCTTTGCTATTCTTCTTGAAGTAGGATTCTTTATTTCCTTTAGCCTTTTTCTTCCACATACGTATGATCTTTCTTGAGATAAAGAATAGTTCATCATCTTCCTCGCTTGAAGTATGATCTGAGTTACTGGAATCATCATCCTTGACTACCTCAATCTTCAGCGCTTTTGACGATGAGCTTTTCTTCCTTTGATTCTTCTGATTCTTCTGTCCAGCCTTCAATGCTATGGATTTGTCCCTTATGGGCTTATCTTCAGTATCAAGTTCTACTTCATGTATTTTTAGAGATTCAAGTAATTCATCAAGCTTTAATACGCTTAAATCCTTGACTTCTTGTACGACTGTAACTTTTGGTCTCCATCTCTTCGGTAGGCTTCTTAAGATCTTTCTAACGTGATCTTGATTGTCGTATGTTCTACCGTGAGCTTTGAATCCATTGATGATAGTTTGAAATGTTCCAAACATCTGATCGATAGACTCTTCGTCCTTCATTTTGAACAGCTCATATTGGTGTACAAGAATGCTTATCTTGGACTCCTTTACTTGATTTGTGCCTTCATGTGTGATGGATAGCGTATCCTACATCTCCTTCGCAGTATCGCATCCGTGAACTTTATCATACTCACTTCTGCTTAGGGCACAACTCAAGAAGAACTTGGCCTTTGAATTCAGCTAGAATCTGGCTTTATATTCTGCAGACCATCTGATTCGTGGAATGGCACTTCCTTCTTCATCTACCAGTGTGTAAGGTCCATTTTTTATTATTTCCCAAAGATCAATATGAGTAAATTCAATGAAGAGCTGCATCCTATCTTTCTAGTAATGATAGTCTTCTCCATTGAACGCCGGAGGCTTAGTTACCGAGGCACCTTCAGCTATGTATACGTGTGACTCTACCATGGATCTTTATCCACACTTTGTTACGGTGGTTCTTGGACACTGAGCTCTGATACCAATTAAAGTGAATTACACATTATTATACGATATACAAAATGCACAAGAAGGGTGGTTGAATTGTGTATTTGGATTTTTGAATACAATCCCCTTTTTTTTAAAAAAATTTGCTTTCTCAAAACTATTGACAAAAAATATTGAAAAGTATTTATGTTAGCAATAGAAACAGGAGTTAAGAGTTGAGAGAGAATCGACACAGCAATTTTATACTGGTTCACCCCAAACCGTGGGCTATGTCCAGTCCTCAGAATCCCTTATGAGATTTCACTATACTTCACAATAGTACAAGTATTCTTTTCACCGAGCCTCTTCAGGTCTCGTACAGTAAGTATTCTTTTTCTCACTTAGCCTCTTTAGGCTCTCAGCTATTCTTTCTTTCTTACAGAAAGATTTTGCGAGCTTTGTTACAAAAAATATAGCTCTCGTGTTTTCGCACAAATACAGTGTTTTGCTTTTGAATATCACTAAGAAGAAAAATCACTAACTCTTTCAGTCTTCGACTTCAACTCATATTTATAGTCTTTGTCCTCAACTGCTTCTTGATAACTATTTCTTTCTTCTTGCATCTTGATCTTTAAAGAAACGGTTAATCAGTTGAGTTCTGTAACTAACTCAAACTGATTTGATTCTGCGTCTACGACTCCTTCGTCTCATTTTCACTTTGCTTCCATTTCATATTGCTTTCGTCTGATTTTCTCTTCCGTCTCATATTGCTTTAGCTTCCGTCTCATTTTGCTTCCGTCTTATTTTGCTTCGCTTCCGTCTCATTTTTGGCTTTCGTCTCATTTATTTTGGCTTCCGTCTCACTTTGCTTTTGCTTCCGTCGCACTTTGCTTTTACTTTCGTCTTATTTTGTTTCCGTCTCACTTTGCTTCAGCTTCCGTCTCACTTTGCTTCGGCTTCATCATTATTTGGTTTTCATCAAAATTAATTGTTAAGTCATTTTGACTTAACAAGGAATAGTAGACAACTTAACAAAGGATAGTAGGACTTGTTTGTGGGCAATGAAGCAAGAGTTGTTGCATTAGCCATAGGAACTTATGTATTGACAGTCCCTAGTGGGCTTGTAATAGAATTGGATGATTGTTTTTTATGTACCAATATTGACTAAGAATATTATTTCAATTTCTAGTCTTAAGAAAGTTGATTTCATTTTAAATTTTAGTAACAATGGTTGTTCTATTAGTTTAAATGGAATGCTTTATGCTAAGGGTGCATTATGCAATGGAATATACATATTAGATATGTCCAATCCACTTTTAAATAACAATGACGATAAAAATACAAAAACGAGATAATGTGAAATCATCTTACTTATGGCATTGTCGCCTTGTCCATATAAGTGAGAGACATATGACTAAACTATACAAGTGTGGTAGTTTATGGTCATTTAATTATGAATCATATGACATATGTGAATCCTGCTTATTAGGCAAGATGACAAAGTTACCTTTTAAGGGAAAGGGTGAACAAATTATAGGGCTATTGGACTTAATACATTTAGATGCATGTGGTCTATTGTCCATACATGCCAAAAATGGTTTCATATATTTCATTACCTTATCGATGATTATTCACAACATAGGTATTTGTATCTAATAAGATACAAAACCAAGGCCTTTGAAAAGTTCAAAGAATTTAGAAATGAAGTAGAGAAATGGTTAGGTAGAAGTATTAAAACACTTCGATCAGATCGAGGTGGTGAATACTTAAGCCAAGAGTTTATAAGTTATCTAAGTGATAATGGGATAATATCCCAGTGGACTCCACCTTACATGTCATAACATAATGGTGTGCAGAAAGGAGAAACCGAACCTTATTAGACATGGTGAGGTCAATGATGGGCTTAGCTGATCTACCAAAATCCTTTTGGGGATATGCACTCGAGACTGTTGTTTATGTGTTAAACAAAGTCTCTTCAAATTTGGTTGATGTTCCATATGAGATATGGACAAACAAGAAACCCTATCTTTCTTATATGAAAGTTTGTGGTTGTCCAAGGATATTTTGTCAGATAAGTTAGAAGTTAAATCGAACAACTGTCTATTTGTAGGATATCTTAAAGAAATGATAGAATATCAGTTTTACAATGTTTTGGAACAAGAGCTGTTTGTTTTAAAGTATGTTGTTTTTTTAAAGAAAGAGTTTCTTCTAAAAGTATGTTGTTTTTTTAAAGAAAGAGTTTCTTCTAAAAGAAGACAGTGGGAGCAAAATGAACTTATAAAAGTTCAAGATGCTCTAACAGATGCAAGTCAACTACTTGAACCTAAGACTATTGTTCATAATGATGAAACAATAGTTCAATCTTCTGACACATAAAAAGTTCTTAGGTCAAGTATGATACGTTATGTTCCAGAGAGATATGAATTACTCATAAGTGAATATAATGACATATTTCTCATAGAAGATGATGAGCCAACTGCCTATGAAGAAGTTCTGAAGAGTTTAGAATATGAAAAATGGCTTCAAGCCATAAAATTCGAAATGAATTCCATATATGAAAACTAGGTATGGACTTTGATTAACACACTCGAAGGGATAAAACCCACAATTAGGTTTTCCAGAAGGCTATGGATGGTAATGTAGTTATTTATAAAGCTAAGATTGTAGCTCAAGGTTGTCATAAAAGACAAGGAGTTGACTATGAAAAAACATTTAGCCCAGTATCCATGATTAAATCCACTAGGATACTCCTGGCCATTACTACTTATTATGATTATGAGATATGGAAAGTAGATGTAAAAATAGTTTTCCTTAATGGAAACCTAACCGAGGATGTGTACATGACATAACCCAATGGTTTCATATCCAATGATGGTGAAAATGTATACAAGCTTCAAAAATCAATTTATGGATTGAAGCAAGCATTTAGGAGTTGGAATTTTTGATTTGATGAGACAATCAAGAGTTTGGTTTCTCATAAAATCCAGATGAACCTTGTGTGTATAAGAAGGGGAGTGCAATCGCATTCCTTATGTTGTATGTAAATGATATATTACTAATATAAAATGATGTCTTAGCTTTACAATCAGTCAAGATTTGGCTGTCTAAGAAATTCTCCATAAAAGACCTTGGAGAAGCAACTTATATTTGGGGTATAAGAATCTATAGAAAAAGATCTAAAAAGTTGCTTGATCTTTCTCAGTCTATATACATAGACAAGATGTTAAAGAGTTTTAGTACGGAGCAATCCTAAAAAGGTTATCTTCCTATAACACTTGGGATTACACTCTCAAAATCTATGTGTCTACAGACTTAAGATGAGAGGACTCGCAGGAATTTGATCCCATATGCTTCAACTATAGGATTAATCATGTATGATATATTATGTACGAGAATTGATGAATCATATGCTTTAAGTGTTACAAGCAACTATTAGTCAGATTCTAGAGAGGGTCATCAGGTGGTTGTCAAGAATATCCTTAAGTACTTAAGAAGAAGTAAGGATGTATTTTTAGTATATGGAAAAGGAGATCTTGTTGTGAGTGGGTATATAGATTTTAGTTTCCAATCCAAAAGGGATGACTCTAGATCCAAATCAAGATATATTTTCACATTGAATGGTGGAGTAGTTAGTTGAAAGAGTTCCAAATAAGAAACAACTGTAGATTCAACAATCGAAGCAGAATACATTGCCGCTTTAAAAGTAGCAAAGGAAGTAGTTTGGATCAAAAAATTCATTATAGGACTTCGAGTGGTTCCTAGCATTATTGACCTAGTATAGTTGTATTGTGGCAATAATGGTGCCATAAAGCAAGCAAAGGAACCAAGGTCTCATCATAAATCCAAACATTGATTAGAGAAATCATTGGTAGAAATGATGTCAAGATAGAGAGAGTACCCACTGATTAGAATATTATTGATCCTTTGACTAAGTTGATTCCTCGAAAGAGATATGAATCTCATATACTCACCTACGATATTAAATACAAAGGCAATTGGTTTTTGTGCAAGTGGGAGGTTGTTAGAGAAGTTCTCTAAAGGCAATCACCTTTAGCACTTATTGTACAGACCTTTTTGATTAATGAAAAGGCTTTTTTCCTTAATTTGATGTTCATGTTCTTTATGAATTGATAGTGATCTTAAATCGAATTAATAAAGTCCTTGATACATTACATAACATAAAGGAAATCATGATGAGATCATGATAATGAGATTCCTATCATGTGTACTTATGTTAATATCTAAATTATCCCTAGTTATAGGATTAATGAGATGAGACATTATTAGTTCGGATAGACTAGCACATGTTATACTCCTTGATTAGATCAAACAGTGGATCTCATAAGCTGCAAGCATGAATTTAAAGTTAACATATAGATGCTTGCTAACAGTAGTAAGTACATTGGATGACCTATCATGAGACAATCATATGGATAATCTATTTTAGTGTCAAAGATAATCTCACTATAGAAACAAATATCCTTAGACTTAAGGTGCTCAAGGATATCTTAGTTACTAATCATGTACTTTAACTCCATTCTTAGTTGGCTCTTAGAGATTGCTCACAGAGTGGTGATTGGGTACAACTTGAGGTATTCAAAGGTAATTGGAAAACTAATAAAGGATTTATCACTCTTGATAAAAGGAGATGATACCTACAGCCTCTTGTTAGGGTCATTACTGGGGAATCTTTAGCTAGAGTGGAAATATCATGAAGATAGCCTTTGATTATGTGATAGTTTAGGGTTATATGATTGTGAATCATATGACATATGTGAATCTTGCTTGTTAGTTAGGTGACAAAATTACCCTTTAATAAGTAAGATAATAAAATTACCCTTTAAAGAAAGGGTAAGTTTTATGCTAAATTAAGTGGGATTAAAAACCACTTAATTCCCACTAACTCTTTATTGATGTTAGGGGTTAGAGGAAGGCCAAAAGGTGTAAGAAACATAAACTTTGGTGCAAGTTAAATGAAAGAAAGAGAATTTTTGGTAAAGTGTTCATCATCTTCTCTCACTCTTTACAAACACTCTCTCAAAGAATACATCATAAAGCTAACACTTTGTGTGTGTTCTAGCCATTCTTGTTAAGAGGTTTTATACTTAGCTCTTCGAGTGGATATCATTAGAGACGTCCTCTTTTGGTTATTGTAGTTTACGACAACCTGAAGAAGTGAAGACAATGAAGAACAAAGGAGATTGTAAGGTACACAACTTAAGTTCATATTTTGTTAAAGTTACATCTAATGGAACTTGAAAGTTATTGGCTTTTTGGGTTTGTTTTTATATTTCTGCTTTTGTTTTGTATTTTTGATGCATATGATGCAAGATCAAAATCTAGTAATTTGTGGTTTCCTAAAATCTTCCATTGTGGATCAGCACAATGACTTTCGTGCTTCTCGCTATTGGAACGAGCTCACTAGGCTAGAGCAATTCAACTTCAAGAAAGACCATAACAACATTATATGAAGCCATGAGAACTTGTTGTTACATAAATTCATGTGTCAAATGGTCTTTGACAAATAAAAAACTAGCAAGTGCTTAACAAAGGAACTCTTATTTTTTTATGGTGCATGGATCACAACATCCCAGTGTATACCTCTACACATGTTCTGAATGCTATTATTGTGACTTTATGTAATAGGAGCAACAATTTGGGTATAAGTTACTTCTGCCATTGCTTAGTACTATGGTGCGGATTATCATGGTCTAACTGTTTATCACCCTTATTTTCTAAATCACCATCACTTGTGACGTGCTGAAATCCTAAAGCCCCATAATTTGGAAATCTAGGATACTAGCCAAAAATCTCATGTGAAGATTAAGGCCAATCAAGCATAAGTAAAAAGAAACAACTTTTAAAACCATAGCAAGAACTTAAAATTCATCACTTCTACTCATGACAAATCAACATTCATCATCTCTAGAAACTAAGCAATCTAGGGGTAGACTTAGTGTTGGGCACCAGTTCCGGAGCCCAACTCACACACAACTGTTGGACCCTTCTTCTAGAGTCCAACATTTAGAGTCATAAAATGTGTGCTTGTGCTTATTACCATGTATGGTTATTCCAATTAATCCTCATTAGGTATCCTCAGTTCATCTTCGTTCTCTGATACCATAAGCATAGGACCCTATTCTCTGAATCATTCTTATACTGAAGTAAATATTCTATGCTCCACGTCCATCTAAATATTGAACATCTTGGAGGTTGGATCAGAATTCGACCTCTTCATATAATTTGTAAACCTACATATCTAGTTTACTCCATATTGAAAATCATCTCACTTGGAACCCTTAGAGGTTGGATCAGAATTCGACCTCTTCATATAATTTGTAAACCTACATCTCTTGTTTACTACATATTGAAAATCATCTCAGTTGGAACCTTACAGATCCAGATATATTCAAAATGCCAAAGCATGTTCAGTTAAATAACACTAGTTCATACTATTCTAATAGATTACTTCACTTTCCTTCAATCAAAACCTTTTTCCAATCAATTCGGAATGCTACCAATTTTTTTGTGGAGAGATAGCACAATGTGTGTGAAATCTATTGTCTCAAGGATCATTTTGTTTAGAGGTCGGATAACAAAGATTGGTCGGATAACAATTTCCATCTAGAAATAAGTCTTAAGGATTGTTCAAAATTCTATTTCTTCAGATCATTTGTAACTTTATGTCTCTAGTTTGTTTTGACACAAGATTCATCTCATTTGGAGGCCAGATAACAAGGTTATGGCTAAAGGAAATCAAACAAGGTTTTGTCCTCAACCATATTGAATATATTTCAGGAAAAAAAAGCTTAACTTGCCCTAGGGATATTAGATCAAGGTCATTCTTAAAGGGATCGAAAGAAAACTTCAATATCTACATTTTTCATGAAGACATTGAAGTGAGATTGTGTCATCTAAAGGGTCAGAATTAGACCAGACAATACATTATGAATAGTGATTAGAATAAGGTTATGAACAGTACACAAAAGATATATTGCAATTAGAATAGTTTTCTTTATAGATATCAAATTTAGTTGTTCTTTAGTTAGTTTGAAAGAGAACTTCAAGATATACAACTTTCATGAAGACCTTAAAGACAAATTCGATCATCTATAGGGTAAAAAATGTGACCAGATGATAGGATCAGATGAATAGTGCACTAGATGATATGACATCATTACCAGATGATACGTCCTCACCAGATGATACATCCTCACCAGATGAAGCATCCTCACCAAAGGATACACCCTCAGGAAATGAAGCATCATCACCAGATGATACACCTTCACCAAACGATACGTCACGTCCTCACCAGACGAAGCGCCCTCACCAGACGGAGCCCCTTCACTAGATGATACATCCTTACTAGACGATATGTCCTCACCAGACGAAGCACCCTTACTAAATGATATATCCTCACCAGACGAAGCACCCTTACTAAATGATATATCCTCACCAGACGAAGCATCCTCACTAGACAAACCGCCCTCACTAGATGATACGTTCTCATCAGACGATACATCCTCACTAGACGAAGCATCCTTATCAGACAATACATCCTCACCAGACGAAGCGTCCTCACTAGACGATACGCCATCACTAGATGATACGTCTTCACCAGATGATACGTCCTCATAAGATGACGCATCCTCACCAGTCGACAAGTCATCACTAAATGATAAACGATACGTCCTATAATCCTGAGCATCTCTACTTATAAGGACCATAACTTTTAACTCTGATATCTAAAAATTTCATACTTTATAGTGGAAAGCTAGAAAGATAAGCTACAACTTCCATGAAGACAACTTGTCAAATTCATCCAAGATCAATCCAGATTTTGCCTTAAAGTCAGAACACGAATTTTTCCTTTATGGAAGACTTAAAATTATAAGTTATAATTCTATCTTCCTTTCCATAGTATCTTGCTTATGCATACATACATACATACATACATATATATATATATATATATATATATCCACCATTTATGTTTCAAAATCATCAACTCAAGTTGATTTCTTCTTCACATATATTTAATTTCAACTCAAATCATCCATACACCATTCACATTTCGTTAACAACAAAAGAATAAAGTTTTACAAATTTTTAATGGCATTCCAAGCCACATTACATCATTGTCTCAAAATCTCAAATTACCAAAGGTCCTTGAACAAATAATCTTCTTAATTTCCCAAAATCAACTTAAACTACAAAATAAGCAAATTTGGAGAAATGTCCTTAAGCTTTTAATCACTTGGTCTCTTAGCCATCACCTAAAGATGGGATAAAAGGGGGGTGAACTTGAAAGCTCACGGGTAACAAGTTTATAACAAAGAATAAGAAAAATCATTGAAATGTTCATTTGTCTTATAAAAGTCATAGTGAATTTATAAAACGCTTTGTTATCAAATTCTCAGTCATTTTCACGATCTTGTTTCTCAAAACTTATAGTTAAAAATGTCCTCATCTCAATATAGCAAAGTACATTTAACCATCATTGTAGAAAATTCAAGTTATACAACAAACTTGACAAATCAATCATGTAATGTACAAACAAATGGCTCAAGAGAAAAATGGCTAGAGAGTTTCGTGGAACGAAATGGAGAAATCGAAGTTTATATCATGAACAAAATGAGTCCGATTTCTTAGGATCTCGTGGCCTCAAGCATGCAGTTGGGAGAAGGCTATGGGTCAACGTGCACATGACTAACGAAACGGGTTCCTCTCTTACCCAAACAAAAGCACATATTCATGCTCAAATCATTTACTCATGTGT
This sequence comes from Erythroxylum hondense, assembly GCA_029829435.1. Lineage (NCBI taxonomy): Eukaryota > Viridiplantae > Streptophyta > Magnoliopsida > Malpighiales > Erythroxylaceae > Erythroxylum > Erythroxylum hondense. Next base: position 13,985,312 of record JANKYF010000007.1, read on the forward strand.
TCATGCTTTCATGCTTTCACATCTTTTCATTCATACAAAATGCCATGACATGTTTTAAGGCATAGCATGAATATTTCAATGTCATTTTCCATTTTATAATCAAAATTCATGCACCAATGTGTAGCAATTTCTGAGATCACTCAAAACATTAAAAGCAACATTTATGAAGAAATTGAAATCATTTTACTTTCTTGATTTATAAAAACATTAATGGCTCATAACTCTATTATACACATGTACCCCCTTGATTTTCTTGCTTATAGACTTGCTCAAAATGCCTCTTTTCTTGCTACTCTTGTCTCTTTGATCCCTTTGGTTCTTCAATAAATGAAGAGATCTTTGACTCAAATGGAAGCTCTTCTCTTCCTCTATCCTTTTCTCTTCTTGAACTACTTCAAAATCTCTCTCAAAATCTAAGAAATGAAGAAACCCTATCTCAACTCTCTTCTTTTCTCTCAACCACCGAAATCTCTCTTCTTTCTCTCTTTGATTTGTTATTTCTCTTCCTCTCTCCCAATTCACGTTTTTTTTCCTTCTTCTTCTTAAACAAGACCACATTTTGGTCTTGTCCTTCCAAAAATATCCCTCCTCTCCTTTGGACTTTCCATTTTGCCCCCTTCTTTCATTTACCTCCTAAGTCCTTTAATCTTCTTAAACACCATATTAACTCTAACTTAATTCCAATCTTTCCATCTAATTTCAAATCTCTATTTATGCCCACCAAATTAATGACTCAATTCTAAAAATAATGAAAAAAAATAAATCAATAATAATTTAAAAAATTTCAGGGTCCAACATACACTCCCTTGACTTCAACAATCCTTGACATGAGCTCCTTGATCAATCATCATAAATGTTATTCAACAATCCTTGACATGAGCTACTCAAACTTGTATCTCATACTCATACACCACCATAACCAAATTCATCCCTTATCAATCATCATAAATGTTATTCTAACATATATCAATAGGTCAATAATTCACTTAGTAATTCAACTTAATGTCTTCTCAACCATTAAGCTAACCTAACCTTATGTGCAATGTTTACATCCTTTTCTTCCTAATGTTCCTTTATGAACAAGTTGTCTTTTTTTAATCATAACTCTCTCTACAAAGATCCAAATCCATGATTCTTATGCCCCTGAAACTAGACTTCCATTAGTATTATTATATCTAAAAATTACACAAATAGCCTTACCCTTTAAAATATAATCTCCATTCAAATTATGTCTTATTTCTGGGAAGAAACATACTTACAATCAATACTCAAACCATAATAAATCATCATCAATACATCTCCTAACAAAACTATTTCACAAAAACATTAATCAGACATCAATAAACATTTTTCATGTTTTATACTTTCACTATGATCTAAGGTCCTCGAAATTAGGAAATAATACAAGGTTCCTACATAGGGGTCTATCACAAGCAGTATTAGGGAAACAAGCATAACTCGAACTCTAGTCACTATTTTTTCAAGCCACTTTCATATAGGTCAATTTAAGACCTATGTCTACAACTTTAATTCTTTGAGTTTCTTCAAATTCGTGCTCTAAGATTATGAAAGATAGATTGAAAGAGAAAGATGAAATTGAAACCACAATTTCAACTTACCTTGATAACTTCTTTCCTTCTCCTCTTCTTTTCCCCTTCTTCTCTCCTTCTCTTATCATTTTCATTTTTCTCCCTCTTCTAGAAGACCTTCACTCTTACTTCCTTTTCATCCATTTTCTCTACAAAATTCAGGAAGATCAAACTAATCCATGTGTCACCATTACATTGGTCCATATGTCACCATTCTATTGGTACATATGTTATCCTTCTATTGGTCTATATGTTACTATTCTATTGGTCCATGTGTCAATTACTTTAGGCTCCACATGTCACTCATTTCAAGCCTCTATATTTCACTACTTGTAAGGCTACACATGTCACCAATTGTAAGACTACATATATCACCAATTGTAAGGCTACATATGTCACCATTTGTAAAGCTACACATGTCACCATTCTATTGCTCCATATGTCACAAGTCTAAAGTGCCATTTGTCACAACCTTAAGGCCATTTGTTGTAATTATACTGAAGCCACTTGTCATCCATTTAACTAAGCCATTTTTTATTTATTCCCAATGCCACATGTCACCATTTCATAGGCCTAATCAACCTAAGATCTATAGATAAATTTGTATTGGTCTTTAATATTTTTCTTAAACTATAGAGACCTACAGAAAGGTAGAAATCAATATACCACTTTTAGAAGCCATTTTGAAAATTCCAAAATATGTAAAATTCTTGAAAAAATTTATGCACAAATAAAAGGAAGTTGAGGGATAAAGAGAGAATATTTTTGTTTAATAATGTATCAACTATGATAAATAGAAACTTACCAGAAAAATGCAAAGATCCAAGTATATTTACGCTTCCTTTTGTCATTGGTGATAAGGAAATTGAGCATACCATACTATACGTAGGTGCATCTATTAATGTCATACCATACTCAATTTACTGAGCATGCCATACTATACTTAGGTGCCTCTATTTAGGTAGCTGATAGTTCGCATATGCATCTTATAGACTTTTGCATATGTCACCATTACTGAGCATGCTATCGGACTAAATATGGACTAAATATGAATGGTTTTTCTTTACCTAATTTCTTATAGACTTTTGCATCATAAATATGGATGGAGGTGGTATAGAACATTCAACTTCAAATTTTTTAGGAAGGTCATTCATAAAGACGACTAAACTAAAGATTGATGTGGATAAGGGTACTCTTTACGTTGAGTTTGATGGAGAGATAATGAAGTTTAATTTTTTGAAACAATGAAGTACCTAAACGATTTTCAATCAATTTATCATAGATATTGTGGATTCAATTATGCAAGATTTTATAAAGAAGATTTTGATGATGATTTATAGTTTAATGCTAAACTGGAAGAGAATGGGCAAGTTAATAAAACTTGTGAAGTTGTAGAATCATTATTAAATATGTCAATATATTTGAAAACTTTGAATGCTAAAATTATTATACTCACAATAAAATGTTGCCCTCTATTTTACAAGCTTCAAAGATAAACCCTTCAAAGATAAAACCTTACCTAATCACCTAAAATATTTCTATTTAGGTAAAGCAGAGTCACCGCTTGCAATGATCTTGAAAAGGTTGAATAAAGGAAAAGAAGAAAGATGCCAAAAGGCAGTGGCAAATTTAACTAAAAATTATGAAGTGCATCATTGAGTATCCACCACATACCATTCACAAATGAAAGTGTTGGGATCCGATCCGGGAACCAGATCCCAACCAGAAAGTGGAAACTGAAAATGAACAGAATTCCGAATCGAATGCGAATCGGAAAAACAAATATATCGAACTAAAACAAATTCCGACATTCCGGAGAAATACAAAGTATAGAAAACTGATCGCGTTGGATAACCTTAGACTAACTCGGTCTAAAATCCGGTATTTTTTTTTTCTTATTCATTCATTTTCTCTTGAATCAATCTCATACAATTCCCTTTTTGGAAACTCGTAATGCATCTTAATCATTTTTTTATACATTCATATAAATCCTCAAACCCATTTCTTTAAACCCATTTTACCGAAATTTTACCGAAATTTCGGCAGCATAACGGCTGTATTTTGACAGCCCAAAAATTTAAAACAAAGCAAACGCACTTCTAATATCGTA
>JANKYF010000007.1:14287764-14298264 GCA_029829435.1 Erythroxylum hondense
ATTGGCCGATACCGACCAATATTTTTTACCAGTATCTTTATACCTATATCGGTACCAATTTTTGGTCAAAACGGTACCGACCAGTACGAAATTCAAAATATTGCATGCAATAGCTGAACTTTGACCGTTGAAAAGGGCTTTAACATGGTTAAAATAACAAATGTTTAAGTCGATGGGACCGAGATTTAACTAACCGGACTTTCAATAGCATTGCACATTTATATTGAATCGTAGGATAGTCTTTGTTTATCGATATGGGCACACTATTACTCATTGTCTTAATGTGAAGTCACCGAGTCAAAAGAAGGGGGAAAAGAAAAAAGGAAGATTCTAGGATTGCTCTGATGGTGGATATTGGCTGATCGGGGGAGTAATGATGGCAGCTTCACCGTTGAACAAGATTGAGACGGCCCACCAGATGTACAGAGACGGAAACTACGAGGAAGCACTTGGGTTTTACACGGAAGCACTTTTGATAGCCAAAACCAAACCCCAAAAGATCGCTTTGCATAGTAATAGAGCCGCTTGTTTTCTCAAACTTCATGATTTCAAAAAGGTTGCTACTTTTTCCATTGCTTTTCTTTATAATTTAACTTCCACTTATTCTTTGTGTTATATTATTTGGAACTTCTGTCTGCATTCTTGAATTGATTATTGATATGGTTATTCTTTCTTTGTCTTTTTTTTTTAATTATTTCGGGTTTGATGTCCGATTTAGTTTTCTACTTTTTGTTTCTGAAACAAAAGTTATGTAGAGATGTTTTTGCTGGTTACTTGACATCGAAAATTGAGGGTTGTCATGTTGGAATCTGAGTACTGAACAGACTTCCCAGTGAGCTTCAATAGCTCAATGATGCTAAAAGATGGTTTTGGTTGGTCTATTTATTTAACATCAGACAAAGGGTTAAAGTGCGTCAGTTGTATCTGTTTGTCTGTTTCATGCTTCAGGACATTGAAATGCTTAACTAAGAGGTAACATCTTTAGGTTTGGTTTTAGTGTTGTTTGATTTCTTAAAGTTGAAAAAATAGCTTCTCTTAGAAACAAGAAGAGCAATTTATAATTTTCAAGGACAGATCGTAATGGAACTGATATTGGATTGTTTGTGCTATCAATATATTTTACCATTAACCTTTCGATTTTTTCTTCATCTTTAGTGTATTTCATTTTTATCAAAATACGATGGATCCTTAGGTTTTACTATCACCCTTTTCAAATTCATATTTGAATCTATGGCGCTGGAAATTAATAATTCTTTCCAGAAGTTAGAGGAATAAGGTTTCTATCTTAGGCTAATTTTTCTTATGCCTAATAGGAGTACAAAAATGATTCCTTTTGTAATGCTTAATTTTGATTTGAAGATTCTTTTCTTTTGGAAAATAAGTATTTATTCATTCAAACAAAGGTGGACATTACAATGAGAAATGAAATTCATCGCCAACAATTGGAGTATAACAGAACGACAAATTACATATTAAGATAACACGTGTGAAGCATGGCTACTTTATGAGAAACTATTAATCAAGTAGAGATAAGTGTCGCAATCTTCAATCTAAACTTGAGGTAAAAGCCCATCCAATTGAATTTGTTGAATTGTTCAGATTTCCCAAATAACTTGGTGTTTTTCATCATCCAAACATAACGAACTAGCATAGCAAAACCAGCCCTAAACACCTTGCATTCTTCCTTACTTTTCCATTTCAAACCCATAATCCTAGATAGACATCCCAACTAGGTGAGGCTTCTATCATACAGATCAAATAAGTTGAGAAATTTTCTCCGTAACTAACTTGTTTGACAATACTTAAAAAAGATTCTTACAAGAAGCTAGAATGAATCTTCATTAGACCATAAATATGATGTAGGTTTGTTTTTTCGGTGAAGACTCTTGCTAAATGGGAGTAACAGAGGTATCTATCTAAGTGTAAAAAATTGGAAATGAATAAGGACTGCAATCTATGGAAGATGGTGAAACCAATAATTTTACTGTTGAAATAGCAGTTATTAGTTGTAACAAAACAATTTGAAACAAATTTCATGCAGAATGCTGTAGAATTTTAACTTTCATTTCCTCGGAATTATTTTTATCCTTTTATAATAGCTTATGAACTCTTTAGGGACTAGATGCATGAATTAGTTGGGATAACTTCTTTTGTATTGTTCCCTCTCTATCGTACACACACACACACATGCTTAAGCTTGCAACATTCTCGAGTACATACAATCATACCTTTGTGTATACGTGCACATATACATACAGGAGCACATTTAGTTGGGATCTGTTACTTAATGGAAACAAAACCTTAAATTGGTGCTAGTGTTAGAATTCATTGTGATCGTGAATTAGGAGTGGAGCATATAGATGTCTGTCATTGTATTAACAACGTATGATAGCATCCTTCTTATGTCATTCTGCTCTTTTTTTCTCCATGAATTGACTGGTTATGTGTACTAATGCATGCCTTTCTTTCGTCATAGGCGGCTGAAGAATGCACATCAGTTCTTGAGCTTGATCACAACCACACTGGGGCACTGATGTTACGGGCACAAACTTTGGTGACTCTTAAGGAGTACCATTCTGCACTTTTTGATGTCAACAGACTTAAGGAATTGAATCCATCATCAGAAATTTATGAAAATCTTGAAGCTCGATTGAGGACACAACTGGTATATTACCTCTTATTCCTTTTCATTGCATCAGTTTCATTAATCTCACATGTACATACGTAATTTATACTTCAGCATGGATAGCCACAAAAGGAAGGGCAATCCTCTTCTCACAGGCATTCTTCTTAGTTGAAACGCCAATCAGGAAATTATGTTATCCAGATGAATGTGATTTTAGGATTTTGTTGATTAGGAAATAACATTATCTATCAGCCTCATAATTTGCTGTTTGTTTGCAGTTGCTTTTGTTTCACATTCATGTAATCTCCCTCGATCCTTATAATTGGGATGTAACTAGACTTCACTTCAAATTTCAGTGAACAGTTCTTGCTTGGTGTGCTAACTGGCCTTGATTTGTTGTATTTGTCATCTATGTGGGCCCTCCATACCAAATCATGGAACTATAAAACTTGAATGTCATGTGATGCATGAGTTTCATAGAGGTTCAGGCAAGAAGGCTTTGCTATGATATCTACATGCAACTATGGAAGAATTTGTTATCCACCAATCCCTAGGTTTCTTCGTGAGCAACATTTTTTTTATTTGTTGCAACTTATTTAAGGCTTTGGCCTTTGCACTGGAAACCTCAAACATAACTTAACTGAGATGTACATTTTTTTCCCCCTTTTTGGCTGGAGTTAGGATTCTAGCCATGAGAATCATTAAACACAAATTTTCTGCTTAACTAAAACTAGAAGTATGGATACACTTTATTTGTCTTTTAAGGATGTACCCTTTAAGTAGTGTTTATTTGAGTTACATCAGCGTTATGCATTTTATTCTCCTGCATGCTATGTAAAAAATTCTTATTCTTTGCTCAAGGAAAGTCACTTGCCCCAATACCTGAATCCGAAGTTGAAACTGAAGGAGAAGAAGATGGTGAAGAAGATCTATTTGGACCTGGGGCAGATGGAAAGGATAAAGTAGGCAACAATATTATACATGGAACTAAGCGGGAAGATGCTAATGCTACTACTGTAGTTACTACCTCCATAGCACCTATTTTCAAGGAATCTAATCAAAGTAGGGATACAACATTCCAGCATAGAAAATCAATAACAGCTGAAGTAATTGCTCAGGCACAGAGGAAATCTGAACCCAGAAGAAGTATTGCTGCTGAAGTTATTGATCAAGCGCAGAGAGCAAAGGAATCTTCTGAACAACATTCTAAAGGATGGAAAGCTATACCAAAACCAAAGGGACACTCAACTCTGGATTATGCACGTTGGGACAAAGTTGAGGATGACTCAAGTGAAGATGATGACGATGACGACTTTGATGACGGAGATTCTAAACTTCAGTATCGTTTCCGCGTGAGAACATGTGGAGACCGATCAGTGAATTGAAATGAGTTAATAAACAGGCAGAAACATATGGCAGCTCTGATCAAATAGTTCCACCATATTCACAAGTGAAGATGCTAATCTTTGGCTAGTCATTTAAAAGTGTTGTGATGATGGATCATCCAAACTTTGAGATCCAGGAGGAACCATCTTTCACTGTACATTGGCTTGGGTAGAGATAGCGCAATTATTAGTAATGCCCATGAAAAGAGGTTATGCATCATAGACTTGATCAAGTTGCACAGTTTCAGCAAGTTTCTTGATCTAGGGCTCTTGTTACAGTACTGTGTTTCTGATCTGTAGAATGGCAAGACAGAACATGCCACAAGAAGAGGTTTTGCATCCTTCAGAAGTTTCTGTTTCAGTGATTACCTTGTTACTGGTGTCTTAGTCAACCAATAATATTTAAGGGAAGACTGCTAAAAACTGCAATATTTCTTCCGCTTGAAAATGCTGCTACTCAGGATCTGCTGTCTGTTGTTTCTGAAGATAGTGAACTCAGCCCTCTCCAAAGCACCCCATTTGTGTTTCTCATTTTTGGTGTTTGATTAATTGGGTCGTATCATGGGGTTGGAAAGGTTATTAGCACCGCTATACACATTTTCTTTGGCAATTTATACGGGTGAATCTGATATATAAAGGTTTCTGGTGATCTCTGTTCATCTGATGACAATGAAACCCCCAGTGAATACTGGAAAGCTTAGCCATGTTTAATAACAAAAGTGGTTAGTGTTGGCATGTATAGTTGTTCCATTTATGTCTTTCATGGTCGCCTTTGTACCAAGTGTTTTGCTGCTACCGTTGTCGAAATTATCATTTCAGTCTTGTTCCTTTTTCAGATTTCTTTTGAGCTATTGACAGGTCAAGCTGGGATGAAGGGGTTAATCTGTGTTCAATGTGTGTGATATGTTTCAAGCAATTATTGTTTGAATTGTTTAAATTTTAGTTCCGGAGGTGAGATGTGTAACAGGTTCTTTTAACTTAATATCATGAACATTTTTGTTTAAAAATGTTTTAGTTACTAAAACTTGAGGAGCAGCCAATTTTGGTAGAATACTCCTTTTATCTTTTGTATTGGGTAGTTAGTAAGCGTTTAAATGAATCATATTTTATTTTTAGATTAAGCTGGACAAAGTGAATCAATACACAGCAAAACTCCAATCCTTCCTACCTCGTATTGTTACGGGAATATCTAAGTCTTGGCCAACTCCCAACGCAAGAAGTAATGAACATGATGTTTTCTTATAGTCTTTGTTGTATAAGATTAGGGGCTTTTTATTTTTTTTAAAAAAAGGTAAGTAATAAATTCATTTAAAAATTGGAAATTATGGAGGGTATGAAGTTACATCTCCTAAGAATGGAGCTTGTACACATTAAGGAAACTATAAAGTAGAATATATCCAGCAACAACAAATTGTAAATGTTAAGTTGCATTTTAATATAATTAGAAATGAGTAATTGATTAGCATTGATCATGATAGTCATCCTTAGCTTAAGCCAGAATTGGTTCCAGCTGTATTCTTTGTACTTTTAAACTTTTCTAAAGATTTTAGTATTTCTCATCCTCCAAATATAATGCACCAGAATAACAAACTAACTTTGGAGACTCTTCGGTCTCTCTGTTGGACACCGTTTTTGAAACCCTACTCTTGTTCTGATACTACAAGATGTTAGATCTCGTTTTCGGAGTACGACTAACTCTTGCTCTGATACCACAAGATGTTGGACCCCATTTCTGGAGTCTAACTATCGTTCCGAATATCATAAGACGTGAGCATAATTCCTATAGGGTTAATTCCATGGAATCTCTTTAGCCATCATTGGTTCATCCTCATTCTCATAACATTTCAAACCACAAGGGCGAGCCCACACCAATCAAATGCCCAAATCACCACTTGAATTGTTCAAGAAAATTGTAGTTCCAAGTCTCTAGTTTACTTTGAAGTAAGAACTATCTCAATCGGAGTTCTACGGTTTAAGATATAAGTAAAATACCAAAGTATGTTTGGTAAACAACCAATTCATGCTCTTCCAATTAATTTCCTCACTTTCTCACCAGTACAAATGGAGTTCTATAAATGAAGTTGTGCTTAAGAAGCCATAATATGTTCATACCCCAATCATGCTCTCTTAACCGACCCCTCACTATATTTCCATCAATCTTTTCCAAATCAACACTAATAGATACCAATTTTTATGGAGAGGTAGAAAAATGTGTTAGGAAACCATTGCTTCAAGAATCACTTCATTTGGAGGTCGGATAATGAAGTTATGGCCAAAAGATTCAAACATGTTTATATGCTCAATCATATTGTACCTATCTTGGGACAATTAGCATAACTTTCTCTAAAAACCTTGGATCAAGGTCATTCTTAGATGGTTTGAAAGAATACTTCTAGATCTACAACTTTCATGAAGACCACAAAGCGATATTCTGCCTCTAAAAGGGTCAAAATTACGAATTTTCTGTAACTGTATAGTGTATGTCAGTAAGGGTTACCCAAATCCCTCCAAAGCCTCTCCAATGCTTCCTACATCCATTCTAACATCATATTCACTCATAATCTTCCCAAATTCACTTCTTCTAATGCTATAACACTCCTCAAGCATTCAATTACCAATTTGAGTGCATTAAACTCCTAAACCTCAACTCAAATGACTCATAACAAACACAAACTCTCATCATTCACCATAGCTGTCATATTCATACTTTCCATGCAGCATCATCACTTATAATGCTCATATCTCTCAACTCCAATGCCCAAAATTTACATACTTTATAACGTTGGAAATCTAAGAGGATAAGCTACAACTTTCTAGAGATAACTTTGTCTAATTCGGCCTAGATTAATGCAGTTTTTCCCCTAAATTTAGAACATAATTCCTATCTTTCTTTTCCATAATATATTTCACTTATATGTAACAACAATTTGTATTCAAAACTTATCATCTCAATTTGATAAATTATCCAAGTGTACCTAATTTCCAACTTAACCTTATCCTTAATTAATTCACATTTCAACTCCACCTCATCCATACACAAATTCACATTTCGACTAAACAATCATCCATACACAAATTCATATTTCATTAACATCATAAAACAATAGTTTACAAAGCTTTAATGGCATTTCAAGCCACAATACATTAATATTCCAAAATCCTCAAATTACACATGATACTTGAATAATAATTGGATAAAATGCAATTACAGCCTTGTTTTACATAACTACTCCAAAACAAAACAAAACCTGCAAATCAGGAGTAATGTCTTGACTTTCTTTCACTCAGTCTCTTGCTCATCACCTGAATAGGGGAAGGAGAGTGGGGGTGAGCTTAAAAGCTCGTGGATAACAGGTTTATAAAGAGAAACAAACAAAAACTATTGAAAAAGTTCATTGTTGTAGAAAATTCTTGTTGAATCATAAAACACATGTTTCTAAAAAATCTCGTCATGTAATCAAATTCACAACCAACACAATTTATGCATTCTTCAACTTATTCACAAATCATAAACACATAAGCACATCAGAATAGTTTGGGTAGATCCGTAACAGAACGTATTACACATTTTTCCTAAGGGTCCTGTGTAGCCGTGAACAGAACATACTATCGCAATCCCACAAAATGGTCTTGCGTAGCCATGAACTTATAGGAGTCCGTGAAGGAGCTCCATGTCACTAGCGGGCAGGCGAGAGAAGCCTTTTTAAATCAAGTTCACTTGACAAACAGAACAGACCACCACAAACCCACATAACATGTAATTCATGACTTGAAAACAGATTGCCCAAATGGCAACATTTTAGAAACTTGTTTTTCATGAGCACGAAATATTTCATATGCATTTCTAAAACTTAATTTCATAACCATAAATTCATTTCAAAATCATTTCCATATCACAATTCATCATCAAAATTCATACACCAATACATGTAGCAATTTTGCAAATCATTCCCAGTTGTGAAGCTTCCGGGTGCAATGCGTGGCTAGGTGTTTCTTTTCCTCTTGAAGGTGTAGCAATGGTTGGAGTTCAATGAGTGTCAAAGAGGAGTGGTTTAATCCATGGTTCAGCTATGAATTTATAAATTCCTAGGTCTAGGATTTGTAATTTGTAGTTAAGCTACTTGATTATAGTTGTAATCAAATATTGGATATTCATTATGTGTAGTTTGGATTGGTTTATGTAGAACTTTGAGCTTAAATATATGAAGTTTCCTATATGTCTATTTGTAATCTTCTTGATTCTCTCTTATCTTGTATGGTTATGTTTGATATTGAGTTGGATCTATATTTTATTTGACCTATTGCATTGGTTGATCCTGCTACACATACTAAGAGCACTTAAAAGGATCTTAAAAAATGGAGTCCCATTGATTAAGATCCTGGACTTAAAGAGTACTTTAAGGCTTACCATTTTGAAGCTTAGTGATTTCTACTTCCTTTAAAAATCAATTTCGAACTATGATAGCAAGAGCTCACTTTCAAAAGGATTCTATCACTGTTTAATCTTTTGTTTTTCATCTTTATGCTTTATATATCCCAAAAATCCAAAAATACATTTTACAATTCAAATTCGATCAATTAATGATTTCAAAAATCAAAACCCCTTTTCCTAATTAGCTTACATAGCATGACATATAGGTTAACTTAGGTCCATTCATTTTAGGTTCTAGTTAAGTGATATAACCCAGGGTTGCACCCTATAGTGCAATCCTTGGATTATTTTGATTTAACCTCCAAGGGCTTTATGATAAGGTTCAAATCAGAATATCAACACGAAAAAGATATAAATGAGAGATTGAATTATGAAATTGGTAGTGGAAGTTTGTTTGCTGGTTTTCGTGATGATAGTGAAAATGTTGAAGGTGAAATTGGTAGTGGTAGTGTTCCTTCCCAGCAATAAGTGAATGTTATACCTAGACCTGAAGTTAGGAAAAAAAGAAGGCAAGTGACAAATTTTTTGGATCACAAACAACCCTTGGGGCTTAGCCTTCAATTTGTAATGTCATGCAATCAAGAGATGCGACTCACAATGTAGATCTAGTAATGGCTAGATGGTTGTATGGTTTAGGTGCAGCATTTAGTGCTTCCCAATCATACTATTATCAGCCTATAGTAGATGTTATAGCCTCTTACAGTCCCATATACAAAGCTCCTTTAATTGATGACTATAGAGTTAAACTTTTTAAGTTGCTTTGTTTTTTAAATTAAAAGTTATTAGGAAAAGAGAAGAGTGGATCGAGCTAATATGGGTGTTCAATCATGTAGATGGCTGGACAAATAAGAGATATGAGCTTATTATAAATTTTTTAGTTTATTCTGCAAATGGTTAAATGCTTTTGAAGTCTGTTGATGCACCTGGCCTTGTTAGGAATACTGATACTTATTTGAGATATTGGATAAAGTTATTAATGTAGGGCTAGAAAGTATTATTCAGTTCATTATTGACAATGATTCCGCTTATAAAGCGGTAGGAAGAAGGTTACAAAATAAGTATAATTCTTTTTTTTTGAACTCCTTATGATGCATATTACATTGACCTAATGTTAGAAAATATAAGGGATGCTAGGTATTTTCTTATATTTGATGAGACTGTATAAAAAGCTAAAAAGGTAATCAAGTCCTTCTATAATCGTGCATGGATGTTAAATTTAATGAGAAAAGAATTTACCAATGGTAAGAATTTGTGTCATTTTATTGTGACAAGATTTGCAACGAATTTCTTATCATTTCAGTGTTTTGTTACAATGAAGAAAGTGTTAAGACAAATGTTTATAATTGATAAGTGGGTTGTATTTTAGCATGCTAGGTCTAATGCTAGATTGGAGGTTTCCAGAATTATATTGCAAGATAGTAAATTTTGGTCTCAATGACAATTTGTTATTCAAGTTTGTGAGCCTTTGGAAATGATGGTTCGGTTGCCTAATAGTGAAGAAAAGGCAATAGTGGGTTATATTTTTGATTTCATAGAGAGGGTAAAGGAAGCAATTAGGCCAATCTAAAATATATGTCGTCTTTGTACACATCGTATCTTGCGGTCATCAATGAGAGATGAGAAAGAAAACTTTCTTTTCTGTTGTTTGTAGTTGGGGTATTTTTGGATCCTAGTTTCTATTTTAGATCAGATTTTACAAAAAAAAAACTGAAATTAATAGGGGAAAGTTATTAATTATCACTTTATTTTGTTTATAATGCTACCTTTGTTATCTTACAACTTACAATTTCTTAGTAGGATAAATTTGGAACTGGTGTTTCAGAATTGCAAAGGTTTGTAATTCAAAATTTAAGTCAATGTGTGAGTGCAACAAGCTATAAATGGAAGTGGAGTAAATTTGAATTCATCCATTTCAAAAAAATGGAATAGATTAGAGCGTAAGAGATTGAATGACTTGGTTTTCGTTCGTTACAATTTAAAGCTTCGATAAAGGTATGTTATTATCATTATTAATTTCGATATAATTTCTTATAATTTTCTAATAATTAAATTTTATT
>JANKYF010000007.1:14355725-14367117 GCA_029829435.1 Erythroxylum hondense
AACGTTCTCAATGTTTAGAATAAATTTTAAAATCATATTCCATTTTTTTTACAATTAAAAGCATGAAAAATCTAATTTCTTTCCCTAAATTAAAAATATGATGCTTAAAAGAATCCACAATATGAAATAATTCTGTCTAAAATATAAAATTAATGATCATCGACTTAAGTATGACCATAATTTAATAATCTCAGTTATAGTTATATTCAATAATCTAGAACTATTATTATTTTACAGAAAATTTAACTTTCTTCTATCGCATATCAAATAAAGTCAGGTCATTTGGAATACTATGTTAGGTATTTCTTCCTCTTTTAGTCAGACTCTCATTCTTGACCAATTTAGTTTTTTTCTTCCTCTCTCTGCTAAAGCACCAATTACCTCAGTTTCTCAACCTCCACCTTAGCTTTCTAATCCCTTCCCAATTCTTCCTTTTGCCCCTTTCTATTTTTCGGTTTTGTTTTGTCTCCCTTTTTTTTGACCTTAGAAAGGAAGGAGCTAAAACTGTTAATGTATGCCCCATGAACCAATTATAGAATATACTCTAATTGATTAGTTGTAATTCAGATAGTGTCGTATTCCGATCTTATTTAATATTGGGTAGTAATAATGTCTTGCTAGAAACCACTTATAACTTCTGAGCCTAAAAGAAGTTTGGGTCTGTTCTGATATTAAATAAACTTACAAGGTAGCACACCAAGCAGACTGAACATTCAGTGGGCCTTAATCAGATTTGGTTTTGGGCTTCATGCTTTTCTTATATATATGGATATATGGGTTGATTAACATACTGAAGAGTTTCATCTTCTCAAAACCATAAACGAGATCGTCCTCTACTAGAGAGAGAGGGATGAGTCTGGTGCTAACAAATCAGAAAGTGGGTGTTCCAGTCTTGCGAGAGTGTGGATACCGGTAGAGGCGCACATTTGACGTGCTCTTCCCGACTCTACCAATTCCCCTGCATACTTCTACTGCATGAAAGGTATAATCTTATCTGAATTTGGTTTCAATATTCACATGAAACTTGGTGTTTCGGATACTCAACTGACAAGTGTATTGCTGTCGACAATCTGACAGTTCTATTAGTGGTATTAGAGCCACTTGTGTTTATTGAAATTTAAGTTGGTTTATTCACATGAAATCAGGGTTTTTTGTTATTTCAATGTGATTGAATGAGAGGTTCTTTCGTTAGTTCAATGTGATTGAATGGGGGTTCTTTCAATAATTCAATGTGATTAAATAAGGGTTTTCATATTAATAAGATTAATTCACAAATAGAATTATGAATTCAGAATTTTCTAACAGGGCGCCGCCCCTCGACCTCATAGGGGACGCGACCCCTTGACCCAATTTCACATTTTATGTCAATCACGTGTTTTCTTACGTTTGGTGTTTGATAAGATCTTATCTTGACATATTACTTGACATTATTTCCTTTGTTTTGAATTTATTGTGGTGCTTAAATATTAAAATTAATGTTTGTTTTAGTTTAGGAGATGAAAAGTGGAGATTGCATCAAATTAAGACTCTCTGATGATAATCACGAATTTTGGATGAAGTGAAGAAATTGTTGTAATGGATAAGGTTGATCATTTGAAGAGTTGGATTTTAACTAGGAAACTTCCTTCTATCCTTTTCATGTATGAATTTGAATATGAATTTAGATAGACGTCTTTGAAAGTTAGAATTAGATTAGGATTAGATCAAAAAACCCTATAAAAGGGACATTCCTTACTATAGAAAAAGGTTATCTCTTTTTACAGTTTTTTGTAATTACTTATCTTTCTTCTATTTTTGTTGTTGGAGCAAAATCCATGTGTGGCTAAATTCAATTGTTTCGATTCAAGGGGATTCGAGTAAGGTGTTGTGTTCCAAATCTTTTATTCATGTTTTGACTCAAGTATTTCTTGCTTTGAGTCCTTATATTTCATAAATGATTAATATTCAATTAATGTGACAATTTAATTACTATCCAGGAATTCAATTATTCATAATTATCATGAAGGGTTGGTATAAGGACCTATTTCGGGAAGCTTTGGTATCGGAACCCTCTTATTCTTCTCTCTCTCTTCTTTCTCTCTTCTTTCTCTCTCTCTTTTGGGTTTCCAAACATAAGTAGAATGTAGATTCCAATCTAGGGTTTCATCATTATCTTTTTATAGTCTTTTCCAATTAAGGCAACCTTAGTGTCTTTCCAGGGTTTGAAATGTTTGAAACTTCCTTTGAAAACTAGAATCTAAAAGTGACTCTCTGCACGTAGGCCATGATTGTGACCCTTAGTACATGATCGTGGCCGGTTTACTTGCTCTCTATCACGATCGTGGCCCTATGTTTAAGCTTCTGACATGATCGTTGCGTATTTGCCACAATTGTGGCACAATGTTGGTGCTTTTGTCACGATCATGGTAGGTCTCCCACGATCATGTCCATGTGTTTTGGTCTAGTTCCAAAACTCTTTTGAATGTCCTGAAACACCAAAAAACTCATCACGACACCTCATATATATAAAATTTAAGCTTAAAAACATGTTATCACCCAAAGAATGCTTAAAACACAAATGTTTATGATCTAACACAATTACGCGCACTAAGCAATCAACTTAACCACTATAAAAAATACAATGCAATCTACACCTATCACGTTTTGTTATGTATTTATGTAATTTTGGATATGACCTGCTTGTCATCATGTTTTTATTTAATAATTAAATTATTACTAGTTTCAATTGTAATATTGTACCTTTAAAGTTAATTAAAGAATCAAATTGACTGGAGTGAAGGTATGAGGATGACAATCCATTTTTTACAAGACATTTATATTGGAGATTCGATCTTCGTAGTTTAGGGGCCATACTATATCATGTTATTATTACTTTATTCATGCTTTTACTTATAATTTCTTTTATGCACGTATATATCAATTTCATAATCAACTTAGTCCCTCTACAATATTAAGTAATAATTCATGCCTTTCCAATTCTACACTTGCAAGGACTTGAATCATTGAGTAGTGGACTTGCCAAAGCAAGATGGTCTTCATTATTTAAGTCCAACATGATGGGTAACGATT
This sequence comes from Erythroxylum hondense, assembly GCA_029829435.1. NCBI lineage: Eukaryota > Viridiplantae > Streptophyta > Magnoliopsida > Malpighiales > Erythroxylaceae > Erythroxylum > Erythroxylum hondense. The sequence goes on from JANKYF010000007.1 coordinate 14,358,795, forward strand.
ATCTATAAGTGAGAATTGGTTTACTTAACGGGGTTACCAAAATCGTTATGAACCTTGAGTTGTGTAGTTGGCAGCTGGGACATAAGATGTCACCCAACAATCAATAGTTATATATGATATAATTAGCAAATAGTTGCTTACCTAAATAACTAAGATTCAAGCGGTGAGACAAAGCTCACTTGGGTCTGGGTGAAACATGGATATTGGACCATTATACTCATTATAAGGGACATTTGCTATATGTTTATAGTGGGAGATTCTTAATTGCCAAGAATTGGGTATTATTAATGAACATGTTACTAAAACTTTGCATATTTTGTTGTGGATAATCATGACCACCAACTCTTCATCAAGTTTTTCACTACGATCTATCCTTGAGAAGGACAAATTGAATGGTTCAAACTTTATAGACTGGTATAGAAACTTGAGAATTATTCTTAAGCAAGAAAAGAAAGACTATGTCTTTGAAAAGCCAGTCCCCAAAAAAGGGCACCCCTTTCTGCTACTCCCCTTGCTAAAAGGAATGCTTATAAGAAGCATAAGGATGATGCCATCAATGTTGGCTATCTCATGATGGCAATTATGAACCCAGCCTTGTAAAAGCAGTTTGAAAATATGGAAGCCAATGAGATGAATACAAGCCTGAAAATTTTGTTTCAAGAATAAGCAAGAAATGAGATATATCAAACTGTGAAGTCTCTCTTAGAGTGCAAGCTGGCAAAAGAGAGCCCGGTTATCCCACATGTTATTAAGATGATTGGCCTAGTTGATAACTTAGAAAGATTGGGATTTCCTATAAGCCAAGAGTTAGCTACTGACATGATCCTTCAGTCTTTGCCAGATGATTATGATACTTTTCTTATGAACTATATGCATAATGTAAATAAATCTTCGACTGAGTTGTATGGGTTGCTTAAGATTGTTAAGTACATCATTAAGATGGACTTTAACGCTAAAGTCCTCATGGTCCAAAAGGGGAAAGGTTTTAAGGAACAAGGCAATAATAAAAGGAAAGGAAAGGGCAAAGGTCTAATTAAGAATCAGAACAAGCCCAATCCTAACCCTAATACTAAGCCTAGTCCTTCTAATGACGATCTTTTCCATTATTGTAATGAGTTAGGTCACTAGAAGAGAAACTGTAAGAAATATTTGGAAGATCTAAGGAAGAAGAAGGGTAATGACACTTCTACTTAAGATATTTATGTTATAAAAGTAAATGTTGCTACTTCTAGTTCTACATCTTAGGTATTGGATACTGGTTGTGGTTCTCACATTTGTGTGAATATGCAGGGAGTACAAAATAGTAGAACTTTAGCAAAGGGTGAAGTGGACTTGCAGGTAGGCATTAGAGCAAGAGTTGCTACTTTAGCTGTAGGGACATTTCATTTATCTTTGCCTTCAAGCATGGTTTAAAAACTCAATAATTGCTACCATGTACTAGCTATAAGCAGGAATATTGTCTCTATTTCATTTTCAGATATGAAAGGTTTTTACTTTACGGTTAAGAACAATTATTGTTCATTTTCTCGTAATGACATATTGTATGGTAGTGCCTAATTAGAGAATGGGCTTTATACTCTAAATTTAGAAAGGCCTATTTGTAACATGAATACTAAGAGGTTTAAATCCAATGATTTGAATTGCACTTACCTTTGGTATTGTCATTTAGGACATATAAATGAGAAGCACATACATAAGTTACATAATGATGGACTTTAAATTCTTTTAATTTTAAATCATATGGGATATGCGAATCTTGTTTACTGGAAAAAATGATTAAAGCGTCTTTTACTGGACATAATAAGAGGGCTAGTGATTTATTATCACTCATACATATTGATCTATGTGGAGTATTAAATTCTACTGCTAGAGAAGGTTTTCATTCCTTCATTACGTTTACTGATGACCTTAGTAGATATGGTTATATTTATTTAATGAAACGTAAATATGAATCCTCTAAAAAGTTCAAAAAATTTCAAAATGGAGTACAAAACCTAATTAGCAAGACAATAAAAATCCTTTGATTAGATCGAGGTGGTGAATGTTTGGGTCGAGAGTTTGATGACCGTCTCAAAGAGTGTGGAATAGTTTCACAACTCACTCCACCTGGAACACCACAATGGAATGTTGTGTTTGAAAGGAGGAATCGAACATTATTGGATATGGTTCGATCTATGATGAGTTATGAAAATCTTCCATTTTCTTTTTGGGGATATGCTCTTAAAACAACTACTTTTACACTAAATAGAAGTCCATCGAAGGCAGTAAAAAAGAGACCATATGAGACATGGACATGAAAGGTTCCTAGTTTGTTTTTTCTAAAGATTTAGGGATGTGAAATTTATGTTAAAAGGTGAACATCTGAAAATCTTAGACCCAAATCTAATAAATGCTTCTTTATTAGGTATCTTAAGGAAACTAAAGGATACTACTTTTACAATCCCACTTAGAACAAAGTGTTTGTTGCTCAAAATGGTGTCTTCTTAGAGAGAGCATTTATTTTTAAAGGAACTAAAGGGAGTAAAACAAATATTGAAGAAATTCAAGAGTCGCAGGAGAATGCTCTTGTAACACCCACATAACCCCTAGGAAGATATGTAGAAGCCACACAAAACAAAACCAAAATAATCCAAAACATGCTAAACATTACTTACATGCATTTTCAGAAACTCAAGCAACATACATTACCTTTCATTAAAAGTTGTTTTTAAACAAAACATATTAAACATATTGTACTTATCCAAATACATGCCATAATTTCAAATGCGAACTTGTGTAAAGGTTATTACAAATCACTTATAGGATATTACAAACATTATCCATTAATATATAAAATGTCTCATTACATTGAAATACAACTCAAACTTAAACACAAACAAAAAATTAAACAAAAACAACTTCCAAAACAAAACAAATTCTTCTTGGCCACTACGGTTGTCTTTGTCCCAGTCTCAAATCTTCTTATCAGAACCTGCACGGAGCCAAAACCACCATGCTAAGCTTATAGCTTAGTAAGGAAATAACTAAACAAGATATAATTTGGCGACTGTTTCTAACAGTTGTCTATCATTTACATATACAGAATTAGATCAAATCACATACAACCTTTAATTGTTCAAATTAAAGAGCAATCCAATATCATTTATATCAGAACAAAATATAACTTATCAGGATAGGATATACTTGCTTCAAAACAAAATTTACAAGTATCCAAACATAATACCATAATATCAAAATAGAACTTTAAAGCATCAGAACCAAACTTGATTGTGTTAGAACAAAACTTGATTATATCAAAACCTAATTTTATTTGTATCAGAACTGAACTTAGCTTATATCAAAATTGAACATATATCAGAACACAAAACAAATGAGTCTGCTAATCTTTTTGACAGAAGTACGTAATAGCACCAGAACAGAAGATACCCATGTTTGATATTTGAAACAGAAGAGACTTAAGTCTCTAAAACAGAAGACACATAAGTGTTTAAAATCAGAAGACACCAGAGTGTCTGGCACAGAAGATACCTTAGTGTCTGATTATAGAAGAAACCTTAGTGTTTGGTTACAGAAGCAGCTGCAGATCCTTCTAGACATGCCTATTTACCCATGACTAGGACTTGGCAGTTTTAAAACAATCTATTTCAGATGTTAGAATCACAATAAAAAATGTATTGTATAACATATGACTTTATTTCGTTTTGCTCTAATTGAACTTATTCATTGACATATGATCAAACTTATCATGCCTTACGATAAAAGCATGTGCAATAATGCATAAATAAAAGTATTAAGTCATTACACATTATTTATATTCACATAATTAGAAAGCACTTCCAATACAATCCCAAGTATCAAACTCCTAGGACAACTGATAGTTCAAAATTATCACAATATTATAATCACATGACAACGAAATAACGCATAAGTATGAATTCATTTCCTTATGCTCAAATTGAACACATTCATCCTCACTTGAACAAACTTATCATACCTTATAAACATAAGCATTAGTAATAATGCACCAATGAATGCATTAATTATTTATACTTAACATGCATTCACACAAGTTCCCAATTCACAAGCAATCATAACTAAACTTCATTCCTTTAATAACTTATAAGTTTCAAAATTAGATACTTTGTTATCTAATAACACTTTCCTTAAGTTATTACTTCAGTTAAAAATCCATATCTTATTCAACCTTTAATTAATTCATTCCACATCAAACTAGGTTCATTTTACACCTTAATTAAGTCCAATTAAACCATTATTAAGTTCCTTAACCTTATATAGTCCAACAATTATATAAAACCAACATTTTCTCCTTCCTAAGTACTTCCCATGACTGTAGAAATAAGTCTTATAATTCACCAATCATGGGATGTGTGAACCGAAGGTTCACTCCCCCATAGCTTCCAATTTGTTTCTAAAACTTGACTTCTTCGATGCACTTGACCAAAGTCCATTAATTTCACTTCAATTCTACCTTGTTCATGCTTCAATACCTCATCAATTTCATGTCCAAACCAATTCAAAAATCAATCATAAAGTAGCTCACAATCCATGATCTTTCATGCATAAAAATCCAAAGTAAAAGCTATCAATAACTATCATGTTCTAGATCTCAATTCATCATCAATTCAGTACATATTCTATCCATTTCAAACATCCTATAATTCATAACACAATATGATATCAAGTTGAGAATTCCCTTACATGATTAACTTCAAGTTCCTTCTTCAAAGAACCAAGTAATCTAACCCTTCATACAACCAACACACTTCTAAAATCAAGGTAGATGTAAGATGATCTTAACACTAAGATGATAATAACATAGAAAGTAGTATCTTGATGTAGTAAATTACAAAGATTCCAAGTGAAGATGATCCAAAATTAAGCAAAATTCCAAAATTTGAGAGGTAGTAAGAGTTTCAGTAGTGAATGAGCCAGGAGAAGGAAGGGTTACAGCAGAAACTAGTCAATGCACAAGGTCATGCCATGTGTAAGATGACTCATCTTGCTCTAAGGACACTTGTTACATAAGAACACAAGCCATATTTCCTCTCCCTAACTAGCACACACGTTCTTCTATGAGGCTACCAAATGTCACAATTTAATTAGGCCACTTGTCACTCAACCAATGTTGCCAAATGTCACTAACTTATAGGCTTAGTCATTTCAATTTTTATGTATCAACTTATCTTGCCACTTGACAACTTTCCTAGTCCAAATGTACATTTTAATACCTCAATTCTCTAATGATATCAATTAATTCCAAATCACTAAGTATGATCCATTAAACCAAAATTCAAGATCAAAACAAAATTCAAAACATATACAACTTACAATTATGTCACAATTTAACACCTATCACAAATGCCTTTATGAACATGTAACATTTCAACTAGGGTATAATTTGGGGCCTTGCAATTTTCTCCCCCTTAAAAGAAATTTGTCCTCAAAATTCATACCTGATAAGAATAGCTGAGGATACTGAGCCCTTATAGTTAATTCTAGTTGTACTTGAATTTCTTACACAAGAATCTTATGTAAATCATTAGACGAATATCTTCTTAACATAAAACCATGAAACACATCATGCAACTCAACAATTTTTTTAGGAAGAGCTAACTGATAAGTTATCATACTATTCTGATAACTATTGTACATATACATCAAATCTGACTTATACCTCCTGAACATTCTGGCATAGAATACCTTGTGGATCTAAGTCCTTCTAATAATAGCAATAATGTCATCTCATAGTTAAGAACCCAATAACATAGTTTAGATACTTTACAACAAACAAAGTACATGCACTCTCTATAGTATATTCAGCTTCTTGCGCCTGAGCCTCATACTTATCCGCCTCTAATATTAACATCTGATTCATTCAATACTCATTCGTTCTTAGAAATGGAATAGTTGATCTATATAATACAATTTTGTGATGCTCTAACTACTGCAATGAGGTGTTGCCCCTCCCTTTCAACTTATTCACCTCATTACGGAGCTGAGCTATATACTCCATCGACTATTACACCTGAGTTGTCAATGTTTGTACTGTGCTCCGAAGCTCATGAACTTCATTGGGCACAGACCGTCTACTAGATGTTGCTGTACTGGATGTGAAGGATTGAGAATAATATTTGTTAGCAAATGAACCTAAGCAGAATATCCTTCCAAGACGGTCCCTACCACCCACTACATGAAGATAGTTTTGACTCTCATCAACATCTTCAGACTGCTGAGACTGTCATTGAATGTTTTCTTGTATTTTGTCTTATCAGAAGGTAATGTTTATGTTAGTAAGTGATGATTATTAAGCATTAATATTAAAGCATAAATTTCAGATACACTTAGTTCTTTACATCATTGTGTTGACAAAGGTCACACCCTTATGCTTCTTATTGAGAGTATGAAAAAAGAGCTGACAGGGTATAGGCTTTGTGCCTACAGACTTTTCAAGCTTTAAAATAAAATATTATAAGTGAACCACAATTTATAAAAATTTCGACAGAATTTTCTCTATTGTTATGATATTCACTCCCTATTGAACAAAGAAAGTAACTCAACAATATTGTCATATATGGCATTATACATTTATAACATTATCATTTTTCATAATACACATATTTTCATTCCAAAACTCACACATCAAATTAAATTAAAATACACCAAAGTAAAAAATTAGAATATAAATGTAAAGTGTAGATACTTACAGGTCTCTCTGCATGCTCGTGGTGGGTAATAGATCCTCTAGCATGTACGTGAAGACTCTCTCCCCTCGGTTCTCCACATCTGTTGGTAGAATTATGCTCTGAAATGGACATTACCTAGATTGATGTCCAATATTACTGCCAACAACTTCATATTTGTTTAGAAACATAAGGCAGTCGTACACCGATCTTGTGTATCACACCAACAAAATCTTGATAACGTGTACGTGCTTGTCTCTCTCGTATTTTATAAATGACCGCATTAAACTCAGAATCTCAAAAAAATTCTTCCTAAAACAAAAGAAAAAACATAAGATAAGTACTTATAATGTAATATTTATCTAATTAATGTATACAAATCAATTTAAAATACAAAAAATATATTTTTTGTACCTCAAACTCTTGATAGTAAAATTCTTTTGTCTCCTGAGAGATATTCATCCATATATAACCCTTAAGATTAATCTTCTCCTTGAATTTGGATATCATATTTCTTGAGCATGGTCTAGATGGAATCAACCTAATATTAAAACAATTAATTTTATACTATTTTTTAAATTTGAACCTATAGCTTAATTATAAACATATGGTGTTTCATGTATTTTCTCTTACAGATTATCGACAATTGTGATATAAGTTCTTCCATTAGCTCCCTCAACTCCAAACTGGAGACTGCCTCCTTCATCTGCATTATTTACCCCTGATATCTCTGTCGGTATAGGGGTGGTAGATGGTTGATAGGTGCTTAATTGATTATGAAATTATCCCATAACACTTCGCGATTATTAACATGAAAATGTTTAAGATATTCACTTTAATTCATATATAATTTTAGGTACAATTTGGAAGCAAAGAAGTTAAAATGAGTCGAAAGTACAATATATGGGTCATTTTTTAAAGATTAATATCTACTTGCCTTCATGGAGCAAGAAGGAAAAAAATTAAAAAAGAAAAGAAAAATGGAACACAAAGAAGAAGAAAAAAATTTAAAAGCATGCAGTATGTGGAAGCATAAAACGACAACAGAAGAAGGAAACAAGAGTACAAAACGCAGCATAACAGGAGCAACAATGCAACGCAGGCGTTATGCACTGCGTTGTGCATTAAACACATGTGTTGTGTGCTGTGTTGTGCATTAAACGCAGGTAATGCCTGCGCACATGGTTTGCGTTTTATTCAAAATGCACAGTAAAAGGAGAAGTGCGTGAATAGGAGGTGTGACCCAGTATATTAAATTGTCACATCCAAGCTACAGGAGAGGGGGCGACAAAGAGTTCGCGAGAAAGTGGTGAGGCAGGAATAGTACTTTGGACACAAAAACTTAATTGTCCCATCGATCAATAGTGAAGAGTAGAGAGGGCTGCATAAGAGGGTAATTAAGGAGAAGCGAAGGGGTCTTTGGTAGGACTAAAACATGGTAGTTGAAGTTTTTTTTAGGGAAATACTTATGAAGGGCTAGACGTTCCGACACAGATTTGGAGGCGACATCGATGCCGATGACTCAGATTAAGTATTTTTAAATTATTTTGTTGTTTCTTTCTCTCATTAGAAATTGATTGTGTTATCCTATGTTAATTGATTTGGGTATTGTGTATGGATAA
>JANKYF010000007.1:14619146-14630089 GCA_029829435.1 Erythroxylum hondense
CCGGTCGAATCGGTGTGACATCATAATTATGCAATAATTATATTTAATTATATATAATATTAATAATATTTAAAAAAATACAAAAATATTCCAAAAAAATAAAAAAATAAAAATTTTATTGAACCAGTGGTCGGACCCGACCGGTCCGTCCGGTCAATTGACCGGTTTTGACCGGTTCTCATTGGTTCAATTGAGAATCGGTTTTTAAGGGTGAACCAGATCGAATAGCCGACCGTTCACCGGTCGAACCGATCGGACCTGCCGGTCTGGTCCGGTTTTCAGAACAGAGCTTTAATCATCGTCTTGCTTTTTTATTTATTCATACCATTAAATATTAATATTACTTTGTCTTTTAATATATTTAATTTTATTCTTAAATTAATTTATTTATTTCTTGATAGTTGGTAATTTCTTTCACCTTGCAATGTTATTAGCAATTAGAATCTCGTTGCCTACAACTAATAAAATTTTGAATGAAAGAAATGGGATACACAACCTAACTACATGGGCGTGTTAGATTACATGTTCCTCTCGTTGAAGGATTACAAAGGAATAATGTGATATATGGTCATGGACATAGACTGATTTCAATTTTTTATAAAGAGTCTTTTGTTTAGGAAGTATTATTGTTGTTCTTAATGTTTTTTAGATATGCATAAAAGATTAAACCTAATCAAAATTTATATATAGATGTTTTCAAAAGAACTTATATGTAGAGTTGAGTATTGAATATGCTAGTAGGAATAGACTTACATTATACTTCTAGTATTAGGACGGCTAAATATGAGATTTCATAAATCTTAAAGTATTCTTGATGTGTTAATCAGATATGGATATCGATTAATCATTATAGGGTAGGTGGTTATACATTATGAAGTGTTAGTTTATTACATTAGGAAATTTCACTAGTCCAGTCATACAGCCTCTAAATAACTAAATCAAAGGTACAAAATGATGCTAGGGATACAAAATGATGCTAGGGAGAATTCTACTCTAGGTGTTTTATAATATTGGATTTCTTTATATTAATTAACCATTTGATTGTTTCTATTAGAAATCTAATATATTAGTTTAATTTAGTTCTTTTTTTAATAAATCAATCACCCTTAATTGTTAACTAGATAATAGTAGGATGGCTAGACTTAGTAATTGCAATGTATATGTGAGGCATTATATGCAGAGGTCAATGTATAGTTTTAATTGACTTTAAGCATAATAATCATTATCACAGTGATATCATTAGAATACCTTATGAGGCGTTATCCGACAGAAAGAGTTGTCCGCCTTTATATTGGGATGAATGAGGCCTAAAATAGTTAAAGACCATAATTAATTGGAGATGTTGTTGATAAGTGAAATTGATCTGTATTAGAAATTAAGTGATTAAAGAAAGATGAATGAGTTAGGTGGATCAACACCAAAGATATGAAATATAGTGAGATAGATATAAGAGTTAAGTGTATTAACACTCAAGAGATGTGGATTATCAAGAGAAAGGTGAAATGTTTCTGGGAGTATCACCTTAGCAAGCACTGACAAGTTTCACTATGAGGAACTAGTTAAGACAGTGTTGTATCTGAATAAGTAATTGAAAGACCGACCATTGACTATAGTCAATTAGAAGAAATTATTCAAATGATGAAGTTAAATGGAAAATAAAGGAGCATATGAGGAAACAATACCCTGCCTTTTTTATCAATCAGATAAGAATGCTAACTTAAACCTCACCCCCTCAAGTTGATGATGGTCGTGGGTGTTAGTGGGAGTTAGAGAAGTGGTTGGATTTGTTTTGAAGAGTTGAAAAAAAATTGGAAGCTTAAAAGGTAAGAAACATGATTTCTTTTATGGTTTTGTAATTAAATAAATTGTTGGTGATGTTAGTTAAATTTACATATGCATGGAAATTGTATTTGGAAGATATGGTTATGTGTTGGATCCCGTTTCCAGAACCCAACCTTGACTTGAAGCAAACCATCATCAAACAGCTAAAGCGTGGTTCCTTGAAATTCTTTTCTATCTTTGATATCATAAATGTTGGGACCCGATATCAGGACCGGACCCCAACCGAAAAACAGATACATGAACGGAAGTATAAATCGGAAGCAGAGTGGCGAAGGAACGGAAACGTGAATCAAAAACATGTACCAAACATGAGCGGACTTATACTTAAACAAAAGGCAGAAACAAATCAAAAACGGAATCCATGAAATCCAATCGGATCAAAAGTGAAGGGAAATCGAATGCAAATCGAAGGCTCGGAGTCAAAGAAAACTGAACGGTTCAATCAAAACTGAAACAAGTCTCCGACATCCAAGAACGTGTATGTTGATGAAGCGTTGTGTTGGAACGTATAAGACTATCTTGTTCTAAACCAATCCAAAATGGAAATAAAATTTTTCTTTTCTTTTTCATCATATTCATATTACTCAATCTTATACATGCAATCCTGATTTTCCCTCAGGAAATTCATCCTCATGCAAACCTCAATTCATAAAATCTTTTTAACATTCATTCTTATCTCATCAGTATTCATACACAAGTCATATTCATGTATCAATTGATTATACGAATCATAATTCAATCAATCCCATTTCCATACACAATTCCAGAAGTCACTTACATTATGAAATACATACTTACAACATGTTAATGGAATTTCCAAGCCATATACTACACAAATACCAAATTCCCAAAAATACAATAATACACATATAGTCCACAAAAACCTTCACTTTCTTTCACCTGATCTTCTTCTCATCACCTGTGGATGGGAATGAAGGGGGGGTGAGCTTATAGCTCGTGGGTAACATACTTATAACCCAGAATAAGCAAAAACATTTGAAAAAATTTTGCTTGTTTGAGAAAAACTTTCTTAGAGTTCATAATCATATGATTCTTAGGCTTACAGCCAAAATCCATAAATCATAAAAACATGAATGCATCACACTTGTTCAAACATATCATGAGTATATAAGCACATCAGAATGGTTTGAGTAAGTCCAAATTCATGACGCACTACACATTCCCATATAATGGTCCTGTGTAGTCATAAAATTCTTAAAGAAGTCCTTGAGGGAGCTCCATGTCACTAGCGGGCAGGCGGGAGAAGCCTATACTTGGGTCAACGTGCACGTGACGGTTCTTGAGGGACTATCACAAAACCACATAACACATAGAGTTTCAAAGTCTTGTAAGCTTGATGCCCACAAAGGCATATTTTCTTGAAAACTTGCTTTTCATAAGCTTGTTATATCTTAAAAACCATTTTCAAAAGTATGGTTTCAAAATCATGCATCATTTTAAAGAATCATTTTAATAAAACAACTTTCTATGTATCATCCCACAAATCATATATAAGTATGTAGGAAAAATCTTGCAGCACTTAACAACATTAAATGCACATGAAATGAGGTGGTTGCAAAATTGATTACTGTCATTTATGGACAGAAACTTTTTATTAGCTTATTGCCTAACTATAAAAGTGAAACCCACTTTGAAGTCCTTGACTATGGCTTGTTCAAATATGCCTCTCCTCTTGCTCCTCTTGTCCTTCTTGATTTTCTTCAATAATGACAAAAACCCCAAATCAAAAGGTTTCAAATTGACAAACCCAAAGAACCACATGCATGAAATTGATCCTAGAATACTTATACCCATCTATATCCTAAGCTCTTTGAACAAAACCTTTCGAAACTCCAAAAGATTAAAACCCACTTACCTTAAATCTTCACCAAACAATGATTTTCTTGGCTCCAAAGGAAGCTCTAATCTTCCCCTTTCTTTTTCCCTTCTTGATCACTCTCAAAATCCCTCTTGAAGGTTGAGAAAACTCAAAACCTAGTTTGCTCTTCTTTCTTTTCCTAAACTCACGAAACTCTCTCCCTTCTTTCTTCAATTTCGTTTTTCTCTCTCTCCCAAAAGTAAGACACCCCATTTCCTTCTCTTTTACACCATTAATGATTACAAAAAGTCCCTTTTGTCCTTACATTAGTGCCTTAAGGTTTTTAAACCCAAGTGACTTGCCAAAATTAGCCTTACACTCTCCCACTACTCTAATAGTTCAAAACCCTTAGTGATGCCAAAATGTCCATCTTACCCTCACTTATTAGCCTTACAACTTAAATGCTTATGTGATCTTCCCTCAATGCCCCCTTGTGTAACTTATCACTTTAACTCAATTCACTACACCCATGTCACATAATCTCATTACAAATAACATCCAACATATATGAATCTTGCAAGACCCCAATGATTAATCTAATCACGCTTAATCAAATAAACAAATTCAGGGGTCAACAAGGATTATGAGGCTTAATAGCTTTGATGCATGAGGAGTTTGAGTAGTCTCCATTGTTGCTTAAAGACCGGACATGCTTGTCTGGGGTGTGTGCATTAGGCCGATAGGAAAGTAACTCTAGAGCTTGTCAGTGCCCCTATCGTGAAAGTGCTAAGAATAGTGATTAATCACATTATTAACTCTTGCCTAAAGTGGGATTCTTGGAGGAAGAGGAAGTTCATCTCCCTTGAGGTTAAAAAGACCTTGTGAAGTCCAGTTGTCAAACTAGAACCATGCTCCTTCTCCATTCCCTTTCTGCCTTTTGATGAAAGGGTAAACAATGAGCCAATTTCTCAAGAGTTGAATAAAAGGCCAGGAAAACTCCTTTCTTTTAGAATTTTCCATAAGTTGATTCCTTGAGATAATACTCATTGATTTATTTACTTTGAAGAGATTATTTATCCTTGAACAATCTCCAAATTCTTTTGGCTACTTGCATAGTTCAAAAAGTGTGAATTAGTGTGAGGCCAAGCACCCCCTCCATCTTATTTCTACCAATAAAGCTTTTCCTATTTAAGTTTAGCACCCTTAGCATCGTCAATTTTGCCTAACCAGAAGAAGTTTCTAATGCATTTCTCTATCTCCTTAATAATTCTCTTAGGAAGAAGAAGAAGAGTACTCCACTGTGTATAGAGGTTTTTCAAAACATAAATGATTAGTTAAACTCTACCTATTTTGTCAACAATTGATAGTTTTTTTGTAATTCTACAAAATCTTCAAACAATCCTAATATCTTAGTTTTTTTTTGAAATGGGGACTTCCAATAGGTGAAAGGCATCCCCTGGATGTTGACCTAAAAAATCTACAAAAATCTCTCAGTGTTGGTAACATATGATGAGAAATATATTCCACTATTGCAATGATTGATTCTTAATCCTAAGATCATATAGAAGCTCATGATAATTAGATGGAGGGTATAAATGGACTCCTGATGAGCTCCAGAAAGCAAGATCAAATCATCTGCAAAACAAAAATGAGAAGGAGAAAATTCTTTACATTTATGATGAAATTTAAAATCAAGTTCGTTAGCTATGTTGAAGCAAATGATTAAGTTTAAGATTTCCATAGCAATGATAAACAGATAAGGGGAAAATGGATCCCCTTGTCTAATTCCATTAGAACCTCTAAATTGGTTAGTTCGAGCACCACTGATGAGGATGCTATAATAAGGGATTAAAATGCAAACATGTATCCATTTAATAAAGAAGATTGGAAATGAAAACCATTCTAAACAACTAAGGATAAAGCTCTATTGCATTATGTCAAAAGCTTTGGAGAAATCAATTTTGATAAGCAACTTTTAATGGATTTGCCTAAGGTATAATCTCTTGTCAACTCTTGCACCAATAGAATATTGTTAGAAATAGATTAGCTAGAGATAAATGCTCCATGTGCATCATGAATGATGTGATCAAATTCTTCTTAAGCCCATTAACAAGAAGCTTTAAAATCACTTTATAAATAGTATTACAATAAGATATTGGATGGAAGTCCTTAAGGTAACTTTTATTAGGAAGTTTAAGGATCAAACAAATGTGAGTAGCATTGATTTCCCTCAAAATCTTCCTTGAATTAATAAATTTTAGCACTTTTCCCCAAGTAGCTTACTAGTAATGTGCCATGTTTTCTAAAATAGGTAGGCATTGAAGACATTAGGGTATGGTGCTTTCAATTTTATAAGATTAAACATAACATCTTTGATGTCCTGCATAGTAAAAAGTTGATAAAGCTTCAATAGTGTATCCTATGATAGGGAAGGGGGAGGCCAATAAGATCTGTTAACTCCTAAACATTAGTAAGACCAGACGAGCCTGAAGCACCAAGCATTGATTCAAAGGAGTTGACTATCAATTCCTTAAAGAATTGTTTTCTGAAATCATCTACCTATTTGAATCCTATAGACAAGTTATCTTGTTTATGTTTCTCCTTTTTAGGATAGTATTGTGGTAGAATTTAGTGTTGTGGTCCCCCTCTCTCAACTAAGTAATCCTATCCTTTTGCACAATTAGTGAATCATGCTCTTAAAGAGCAATTTTGAACATCTCCAATCTAACAGTGATAACTGTAAATTGCATTATGATTTAGGGTTTAGTTTGATATGTATTTAATTGTTAATTCAATCGTTTAGCATGTGTTTAGGTTAAAATTGTATTAGTGTTGGATCCCAAACTTTTATTGGAAGTTAGAACTATTATATGTGAAATGTTGGAAGTTTAAAAGCTGGAAAATGTAGTTGAAACAAGTTCACTGAGTATGCTTAAGTGTTTTAGCCATAATTTTTTCTCTACTTATCTAAATGAGATGATTTTTAATTTGGAGTAAAATAGAGGCATAGTGCTACAATCTGTCTAATGAAATCAAGTTTCAATTCAACCTTTAAGAATGTCAATTTTGGAAGGAAGTTGAGCATAAAATATTATTTCAGCATAAGAATAGTTAAAAAATGTTTGGGACATAACTTTTAGATTTCTAAACCAAATCGAATAATTTTGGTGTTATTAGAAACTTAAGACAATGAGAAACATTTTTCTAGAAGGAAGTGTTATCAAATTCCTTCAATTACCTTATCAAAAAAGGTTTGGATTTTTGGAAAGAGATAGGGGTTGACATTTGATAGTTTTTGCATGTTTTTAGGGTTTTTGACATTTGATAGTTTTTGCATGTTTGGTGATTGATATGGGTTTTAAATGAGTTGAAGATGAGTATAAAGTGATGTTTAAGTGTTTGGTTGAAATATGTTTTGAAAATGGGAGAAATTGGATTGAAATGGTTGAGAAAATCAGGTTTCAGAAGGCTTTTGGGTGTTCGCACGTCGCGACGTGTTCGTCGCACGCCGCGGCGCATGCGAGCGTACACGCCGCGACGTGGGCGAGTGTGCATGCTGCGGTGTACGTTGCGACGTAGGCACGCCGCAGCGCATACTTGCTTCCTCGCAGCGGCGAGCGTTTGGGTTTCGCCGCGACGAGCTTTCTCACACCGCGGCGAGCTACTGTTTCAGACAAGTTATGTTTTGGTTTTTAAGCCACAACTTTTTGTACCGACGTTCAATTGAGATAATTTCAGATTTGTTATGAACTAGAGACAAGGGTCTATATGTTATGAAAAAGGAAAGTATGAAATCAGTCTTTTTAAGTTCTCAATTTTGGATGGAAGTGTAGTGTAAAATGTGGTTTCGACAAAAAGATAGTCTGTATCTATTTGGAGTATAATTTAGGATTTTCCTGAAACAAGTGAACGATTTTAGTGTCAATTGAGTTCTGATATTGGGGAAAGGCTATGATGGGAATTTTTGGGAAAATGCTGGAATGTCACGAAAGTGCATAGTACACATTGTGAACTTATTACATGTGCATTAATGATTGTTTCTGATTGAACAGTGTGTTGATTATGAGTGTTTAATTTGTGATAGAGGCACATTTGGAATGTCGGCCCACCGTCGTTAACGAGACTTCCAGACGTTAGCGCGGAAGTCAGGTTAGTGACCTAGACGGTTCTTCAATCATGGTTCTATCATAATTATGTGATTTTGTTTATGTGGAGAATAAGGAGGGACAGTGTTGGATTGTCAACTCCGGACCGAAGGTCCGGAGTATTGTTATGATATGATATAGAAGTGTTATGGGAAAGTGAAATTGTGATGGTGATTTTCTTTCATGTGACAAATTGTAAATCATTTGTCCGATTGTGGTAATTTGGAAATAATTGTGGTTATTGAATACGTAAATAAAGTGATGAATTGTGGTATATGAAATTCATATAGGAATGCATGAACAGAAAATTGATAGTTGTGACCGGAGTTGCCATCGATAAGAGCTTTTTAGCTCAACGATTAATGAGCCCTTAATGGGACAGTTTCAGAGCTTTTTAGCTCAACGATTAATGAGCCCTTAATAGGATAGTTTGAGAACTTTTTAGCTCAATGATTAATGAGCCCTTAATGGGACAGTTTCAGAGCTTTTTAGCACAACGATTAATGAGCTCTTAATGGGACAGTTTCAGAGCCTATGGCTCAATGATTAATGTGCCCTTATAGGGACAGTTCAGGCGCTCGGTCACAACATAGTATAAATTGAAAAATTGTTTCATGCTGCTCTTAATTTGAAATATTTGATTGAATGAATGCCACAATACTGTATACTGATGTGAAAACAGTCATGCGATATTTCTAAATGTGAAATTGTGATAAATTGTGATATGCCTGTTGTTGCATGAATTAAAATGGCTGTTGACCAGAGTTGCCACTGGTTAGAGCTTTTAGCTCAACGTGTGGAAATGAGCTTGAGCTGATCAGTGATTTAGAGCCTCAGGCTCTATGTAATAATGAGCCCTGTATCCACTATCGGATAAGGGACAGATATTAATGAGCCCTTCAATGGGACAGTTTAGGTACTCGGTCACAGCTAAATGATATTAAGTGGAAAATGAGTGAAACATGTATGTATCGAAAATGGGTTATATGAATGTGGATTTCTGTAAATATGTGATAGTGTATATTAAAATAAAGTTTAAATGTATGTGAATTATGAAATGTGATCAAATGGGCAGCAGTGTGAAAGTATGTTATATATATTGATATTGTTGCAATGATTGAGCGGACCATCAATGATGGTCACTCATTGAGTTCGCAAAACTCAACCAAAATTTGTAATTATTTTTCAGGACTCAGAAGAATACCCCCGTTATACAACGGGAGTATAGTGATCGCTTGAGAGTGATAGAAGAGTACCAGATCAGTTGCGTCTGCATTAGTGTAATAACTTTGGTACCATATTATTGTGTATTTATAAAAGGACCCGTGTGGTCATTGTATTACCAGTTATGTTTTGTAAATGGTTTTCCGCATAATATATTGTAAGAGTATGTTTGTTTTAAAAAAATGCATACTATGATTTTACTGAGTAATGTAGCACGCCACCCTCGCAGGACATGGACTTAGATATCACCATCGAAGTCGGGTTCGGGTCTTATGGGAGTGGGGTGTTACATAAAGGATTCATGAACAATAAAAATCATAGATGTGGGAAGAAATGTACTGAATTTTTAGATGTCTAGGACTTGAAAATTGCAAAAATAGTGGGAGGTAGCTGCAAAAATATGGCTAAGTGGGATGGAAGTTAAGATATTATTTAAGATTAAAGCCTAGAATATGGAAGTTAAGGAGAAAATGGAAAGTGGTTAGCTAAAATACAAGAAAATAGGTGATAAGTCAAATTATTCTTTTATGATTTTAGGATGAATTAGAATTAATTTGACTTACCTCTATATGAATTTGAAGCCTTATTTGGTTAGTTCTCAAACATTTCAACATTATTGCTTGATAGGTATAAGTGGAGAGATTTTGGGTGAAAAAGCATAAATTTTGTCGTGATTGTTGGATTAAGGTTGTTCAAGGATGCTTTGGAAGAGGATTCGAGTGCTACAACTTCCGTGAAAACTCCGAGGAGAGATTCTGTCAACTGAAGGGGTCAAAAGTGCACATTTTTGTAAATGACTAGTGTATGTCCACTTAACAGACATCATGTTCATTTAACGGACATTGCCTAGCCAACTTCACTTCCCAAACCCGAGAAGGTCCATTAAATGGACATAATGTCCACCTAACGGACCTTATCGGCCTAATGACAATCTGCCTTCTCCTGTTTAGCAAAAACCAGGTTTCTTTGAACCCAAGACAATATAAATACTCATTTGGAAGACCTAATGAGGGGGTTGGACACTAGAAACAAGGCAGCAATATAAGGAGGCACTAAAAAAGAGGAAAAGAAGAAGATTTAGAGGATTAATCCAAGCATTGGAAGCAATCTTATTTTGTGTTCTCTCTACCTTCTCCCTCTACTCTTTCTTGAATGTTGAGCATCTTTATATGTATGGTTTCTATTATCATGTCCTAGAACTAAACCTCATTTAAGGTGAGGGATGTAGCCTATTTGGGGGATTGATTTGTATTTTATAGATTGGTTGGTGTGAATGAAAGTTCTTGGGTTATGTTTATCCTTCTTGCACTTTCCTATTGTCTCTATGCTTAATCTCTATTGTCCTTTTCACTTCAAATGCAGGTCTGTTGAAAACAATATCATTTCTCAAAATATGTAATAAAAACATCATTTGAACTCCAAGTGTAAAGAGTTATTCAAAACAATGTCGTTTATAAAATACACAAGTGTACTACCATCCATTTGAGTTTCAATTCTACTATACATTACCTAGGTTCAAAATTCATATACAAGTCATCATGCATGTCTTGGGATGTCCTAATCCCATTTGAGAGATATGGTTTCCCAAAGTAACCTCAAAAGAAGGTGTACACTCCTTTGACTTCAAAAATCTTCAGTTCGAGCTCTTTCATCCATGGCTCCCGTGCCTTTATACATACAAATATACAATGTATTTACTACTCAAACATGTATCTTATATTCATACATCACCACAACCAAATTCATCTCTAATCAATAATCATAAATGTTATTCTAACATAAGTCAATAGGTCAATAATTTACTTACTAATTTAGCTCAATGTCTCCTCAACCATCAAGCTAACCTAACTTTATATGCAATCTTTACATTCTTTTCTTCCTAATGTTCCTTTATGAATATGTTGTCTTCTTTT
>JANKYF010000007.1:14782365-14796567 GCA_029829435.1 Erythroxylum hondense
GTTTCCTTTTTGGTTTTGCTAGGGGACTGATAGACCTGTCTATTCTGCTTTGGATGACTGTATCAAATTGATAATTTTGAGTTTTAAATATTTAGTGATTCCCGATATTGTGAGTATTGTGTTGCGATGCCATGCAGGTTTTAGTGAGATGTTCTCGCGTAGTGCACCCTTATCGTGGGTTATGCATCGGAGCATACCTACGGGTATCCCGATTCATACCCTACGGTGAGGGGGCGCTACAACTAGACCCTAGATATTTAATAATTATGATCACCTTCTCTCAAGATCTAACCAAGCAATCCTACTTAAATAGATAGAAACTGAATTGTGAGCTCTTGATCTATCAAAACTCCTCTTAACTATTCAATTAGATTTGAAGCAATCTTATGGGTAACTAACAAACAATTAAGATCTCTCTTCAATTGCCTATTAACTTAATGTTTATAGGTCTATTATGGTACCAACTCTCGCTACATAACACAACATAGATGATTCAACATAATCTCTCAATTCAAATTGAATATAAAATAATGATCATCACAAAGTATATTTTATTAAATCAAGAATGTATTAACAAATAATTCAACAGTAATCCTTAAAGGAAACTTAGCAATCTATATCCAACATATATCTCAATTGATTCATCGTTAACATTCAAGAACAAGGAAAAAAAGAAAAAAAAAGTAGATTTTTGAATTACGAATGTCTTCTCTTCTTTTTCCTTGCACTGGAAAACTATGCAACTTGTGTTATTTAAGAGTTTGGTCTCTTTGATCTCTTCTTTTGTGTTTCCAGTTGCCTCTTTTGGGTTTTTTTTCTTTGCCTTTTATACTTTTTAATCCTCCTAGGTCTCTTTTTAGGGTTTTTACACTTTTTTTGTTCCAAAATAACTCTAAATCACCAAAAATACAAAAATCTCGCAACTTGAAATTTTGGCATTTGCACAATCATGTACCAAAGGTTCCTGCACATCCTTTCTTTCATGATCATGCATGCTATGCACAATAATGACAAAGATTTCACCGAAGTTCTTGCTACCCTTATGCACAATCATGCAGGTACACGTTCATGTCCCAACTTAGTTCCCCAGCTCTTTCTTCATCTTTTCTTTAACTTTTTTGCCTCTACTCGTCATCAAACATATTAAACATCTCCTAAAGCATACAATTAAGTTCACATTCTTGTCCTAACTAACAATAATCAAACAAAAAACACAAAAACACTAACAAATGCATAAATTTAAGTCTAAACATAGATTATCACTTTAAGAAAATACTCAAAACACACCCTAATGCATAAAAAACAAACTATAATTTATACTTATCATAATGCTTTTAAATAATTATTTTACTAATCTACAAACATACGATTGATTGTAGGATATAAAGTAAGAATAACAGTCAAAATATAATAGATATTCAATGTAATATATAAGATTATATATTAAATTCTTATTTGTATGGATAATTGTACACATTTAACAATACAATATGTTAACTTAAGGAATAGTAATTGTTACGAAAATATATTAATTAATTTTAATGTTGATAAAGTAGAGGATACTTTTAGTTGTCATCAATTTTACTCTCCATGTCAGCCTCTAGCATACAATCGCATAAACAGTGGAATGTATGGACACAGGAAAAGTAAAGGTAAAGTTTTACATTTTGCCGTTCCTTTATTCGTTTTTCGTTTGAATTTTGACCACTTTTTATGTGTTACTGTTAGGGGGGAGGCAGAGAGAGAGAGAGAGAGAGCGTATTTGGCGTGCAGGTTTCATGCGAAGTGATGGCAATCGCTAGAATGTGTAAACTAAGAATTGGGTCTTGCGCTTGCCTCCTACAGCGCAAAAAGCAGACAAAAGTGAAGCTGCGGTCTTGGACAGTGTCTATAAAGCGAAAGCGTACGAGTGACTATTCACTGATGCTTTTACCTGGAATTTGAATCATGGTTGGTCTTGTTCCTTACAGGATCTAACCATTAACCTCGATATGCATGCCAACTTTAAATACATGGGGATATTTTGTCTCTGTCACTGAGCAATTAATGTCGAAAGATACGGTATGCATTGGAAAGTAACAGTGATGTTGAAGAAAACAATGCTTAACACTTACAATAGGTTTTAGTGTTCTAAAGAAACTAATTTAGTAACAACATGACTGAACAAGTCGAAAAGACTGCCATGGAAGACTGGCATTGAATGGTCTGAAATTACTTTTGACAGGTTTGGTTTACCATATCCTACCAAACCAATTGCAGATGTCCCCCAGTCAGGTTGAGTTTGTCATCCGTCCTAGAAGAAAATGTTCTGTGAAAGGCCTAACTTGGGCATCAATATGGGAGTGTGTATATATATATATATTTATGTGAACCACCATGCCTGCTTTATCTGAAATAAAGGAACAGTGTCTATCTGATGTCATTAAGCAGTCACACTAGTGTTTCCACGATGGGGAGCCACAAGTAAGCTTTTGTCAATGCTTATCTGTTGTTTTAGCCAACAATGTCGCTATCTCCTAATACCCTTATTTTCCTTTATCCCATAGTTTACCATCTTGGGATCCGAAGGACACAAAAAAAAGTACAACAACCACTTGGCTGCAACAAAATCTTTGAGAAAATTATCGACTAATTAAACTTAGATTATAGGCTACTAAAATGTCTGGTAGACTATTGTAGAACAATATGAAAATTTTTGTGACTATTAGTAAGTTTCAAGTATGATGGCCGAAACAACAAATCCCTTCTCTTAACAGTCACACAACTCTCAACTTTCCTTTTAAATTTACACCCTTCACAACTCTCTTTTTTCCTCTGAAACAATAGTCGCAATAATATCTACACTCTTTTTCCCGTTAAACTCTAATCTTATAACGGAACTGTTTTAAAAGTAATCAAAACTATTTTAGACTTTCTGATTCACAAGATCCTCAGAAGAGACGAGTGTAGAGTGTACTTGTCTCTATACCAAGACAAATAGCAACATCACTCAGGATTTAAGCTTTCAGAAGAGGGAGAACTTAGAGAGAATAGAAAACACTCAAACCAAATTTCATTAAACTTCTTCAAATCTAATTCTAAGTTTGCTTACAACGAAAGATGAGCTTTGCTTTTATAGGCGAAGCAAGGGTAGAAAAGTAAATCTCTCAAGAGACATACTCATTACAACTTTAAAAAAGAAAGTAACTTTTAAGTACAATCATCCTACATTTAACAAAGCTACTTTGAAAAAATAAACAACTTTTTAAAAAGCAAATAGTATAATGATAAGAGGTAATCTTGTACATGTTGGTTTATGCCCTATAGTCAATCGTTTTGGTTATAGTTTAGTGACAAATTATTTAAAGATATTTTTTATGTAACACCCTACTCCCATCTGACACATGCATATGCACTTTTCGGATACACATGCATATGCCTAACAGAAATGGTGTGTTAACTATTTCATCTTCACTTTAAAAAATGGCATTGTAAGCTAAGTTATAAATTACACATTGTTTTAAAAGCCAAAATTTCCTCATTTTATATCATAAACTATAAGTTATATTTTAGCATTATGTTCAACATCCATGTTTACATAACATCATCCTATGAGCATCAACAAGTCAGTCTGAACAGTATGTTACTTAAATGAGGAATCACAAAAGATAACACAAACTATGCCTTCGGTCCTAACTAACCGACCTTTAAGCCATATCTAATCTCCACAAGTTATACAAAATTGCTTCTATGCAGTCTTAGAAGCTAGGTCGTCGCTCTCTCGAACCTAAAATTATCAACGTTGCAATTTTGGTGAGTTTGCGAACTCAGTAGAGTAACCATCCTTGTTGATTCACTCTTGTCATACAACAAACAACAAATCATGTTATTATGTAATTCACTTCAACTTGATTTTTATCAAATAATATCACATAACACCTTATCACATTTGTCATATTTCAAAAACAAAATTCAAACATTTCATCATTTCAATGTAATTTTGTAGAATATACACATTGACAAATTATCACATATTTCATACACAAAGTTCTCAAAACATTACAATCATTCAATTTATTTAGATCATATGTGTATACAATGTTATGAGACTCGATTTCATTTATTTCATTGTTGTAATTGTGTGCCTTTTTCACTATCTTGTATCTGTTATGGAGGATACATCGTATATAATGATACTTTGCATCAAGGATTGGGATGTGTATTGATGCAATATAGCAGGTGATAGCCTATGCGTCAAGACAACTAAGGTCTCAGGAGATGAATTATCTAGTACATGAGTTACAGCTTTCTGCAGTTGTCTTTGCTCTAAAGATGTGGAGACATTATTTATATGAAGAGACATTCTAGATTTACATTGATCATAAGAGTTTGAAATATCTGTTAAGTCAGAAAGTGATGAATATAAGAAAGAGGAGATGGATAGAATTGTTAAAAGATTATGACTACATGATTGAGTATCATCTAGGGAAAGCTAATATAGTGGCTGATGCATTGAGTAGAAAGTCACATGGCAATGTAGCTCAGATTCAATTATTGAGATTACGAAATTTGATTCAGTTGAAATCTTTGAATGTGAAGTTGAATCTAAAGCATAATGAAGCATTGACAACTACACTAAAGTTGAGATCGATGTTACATGATCAAATTAGAAGAGTTCAGAGTAAAGATCTAGAAATGGTAAAACTGATTGAGAAAGTTAAGATGAATCTTGATTCTGAATTTGAATTGCAAGATGAAACATTGTAGTTAAAACAGAGATTATGTGTGCCTAATATGGATGAATTGAGAAAGGAAATAGTTGAGGAAGCTCATATGACCGCTTATGTTATACTATGCATCCTGGCACAACTAAGATGTATATCATGCTGAAGCAGCGTTTCTGGTGACCTACAATGAAGAAGCAAATAGCACAGTATGTTTCTAAATGTATAACATGCCAGTGGTTAAAGTTAAGCATTATCATTGCCTATTCCAGAGGGAAAATGGGAATGAATCACTATAGTTTTCATTTTAGGTTGCCTAAGGCTCCAAGACAAAATTATGCGATATGGGTTGTGGTAGACCGATTAACTAAGTCGGCCCATTTCTTACCAGTGAGAGAGAATAATTCACTAAACCAGTTAGCTTGGAAGTATATGAATGAAGTAGTTAGACTGCATGGAGTTCTGGTTTCCATTGTATCGGACAGGGATCTTAGATTTACTTCGAGATTATAGAAGAGTTTGCAGTCAGCTATGGGTATAAAGTTAAACTTCAGTATTGTATTTCATTCTCAAACGAATGGACAGAGTGAGAGGACAATCAATATTGCTGAGGATATGCTCAAGACATGTATATTGGAGTTTCAAGGAGCTTGGGATTAGTAAATAGCATTGATTGAATTTTCTTATAACAATCATTATCACAGTAGTATCGGAATGGCACCATATGAGGCATTGTATGGCAAAGAGTATCGATCGCCTCTATATTAGGATAAAGAGGGCTTGAGAATGGTTGAAGGTCTAGAACTGATACAAGACACTGTGGATAAGGTGAAACTGATCAGAAGTCAAGGAACTGATACTACACGGGATATGGAATAAAGTGTAGGAGACAGAGTGTTTCTGAGAGTGTTGCCTTGGCGAGGAGTGTTGAGGTTTGGTAAAATTGAGTCCTAGGTACATTGGTCCTTATGAGATCATTGAGATGATAGGATCTTTGGCATACAAGTTAGCTTTGCCTAATGAAATGTCTCATTTGCATAATGTGTTTCATGTGAGCATGTTAAGAAGATACAGATCTAATCCAACACATGTGTTATTGGCTCAAGATATTGTGGTTGCTAGTAATCTAAGCTATGTTGACGAGCCGATCAAGATAGTGGGTTATAAGACAAAGCAGCTAAGAAACTGAGAAATTCCATTAGTGAAAGTACTTTGGAGAAATCACTCGACTAAGGAAGCAACTTGGAAAATGGAGGATCATATGAGGAAATAATATTCCCACCTGTTTGAACATCAGGCTAAATTAGTGTACAAGTGAGGTAAATGAGAAATTAGAAAGGGTATTTCATGCTTATGCATAATGTGGCATACACATACATGAGAAAATTGATTTTTTACACATTAAAATAATTTTACATGCATTCATTGACATTTTTCAGGTATAACTAATTTATAAATGTGATTATATTGAGAATTATGGTTTAAATGTGTTAAAAACTGATTTGGTGTTAATACTTATTGTTTTGGAATTTTTGGTGAATTTTAGGAAAATTCCAAAAATTTAAGGTACATTTGGACTAGGATAAATGCCAAGTGGTAGGATAAATTGATACATGAAAATTTTGAATGATTTAGCCTGTAATTGAGTGGCATTTGGCATAGTTAAATTGGTGACAAATGGACTAGTAATTAATTGACAAATGCATCAATCATTATAAGACAAATGAGCTGGTAAGTTGATGACATATGGCATAGGTGATTAATGGACAAGTGAACTAGTTAGTTGGAGACATTTGGCAGCACCTATGCTTGATAAGTGCTGAACATGCCATAAGACATATGGTCATTCCATTGATGACACTTAACACCATAGGTGTAAGTTTCAACAGGAGCAACTCTAGCTATGGTCATTTATCTTTTTCCTTCCTCTCACACACCACCGAAACACTCTTCCTTGCCCCTCCTTATATTTTTTTATGTGCATGTCTGATTATTGCACCAATAATTCGTGCTTCACCCTCACAAAGGTAAGTAGAGGATCAGAATATTAGTTGCCTTATTGTCCTTGCTGAAATCCTTCCAAGTTCTACTTTGAATGTGTGATGCTTTTGCATCCTTAGAGTACTGTTTAGAGTGACTTTTGAGCTAGACTTAGAACTAAACAAGTAAAAGACTAGTGTTTATAGCATGTTAAATGGTTTGAGAATGATGTTTGAATTGGACTTAAATGAATGTGATATTGGTGAAGAACAATTCCTGGAAGATGTTAGCTATAATGTTTTCTCTGAACATCCTTTGTTCTTTTTGTTATAAATTTTTATCCTAACATCCAAATGATATGAGACTTGAACCCATAGACTCATAACACATTGTTATTTATCTCCAAAAAAATTTATGAACATATAAATCCATTCGGAAAATATTGATGATCATGAATTAGGATGAAAATATTGTGGTGTGCTAGAATCTGATAATTGGAATATTTTACTGAACATGCTTCAGTATTTTGATTATATCTTGACCTATAGTTATCCAAATGAGATGATTCTTAATTTAAATTGAACTAGAGACATTTGGCTACAATTTTTAAGAAGAAATTGAATTTTAATTCTGTCTTTAAGGGTCTTGAAATTTAGCTTGAAATTGAGTTTTGGCTTAGGCTATCGCACTACCAGTGACAGCAATCATGTTCTGTTGTTATCGAATGAACTGTATTGATGTACGCTGAATGAAACAAATTTTTCTTCACAAAATTTGTATCTTATTCTCTTAGCTTTCAGTTGGTATAAATTTTGTAATTTTTGAATATTGTAATTGAGATATAGGAGTTGTACAATTTGAATGCATGATCATGCCCTAGCCGAAATTCCAAATGTACTCAGTTTGTAATATTTTAAGATAACTCATAGGATAATGAACCAAATTGTATGATCTTGGTGTCATTAAAAACTTAAGACATTGGAGAAAAATCTTGTAGAAGGAAGTGTTATGAAATTACTTCATTTTGCTGACTATAATAATCATGCAAAGTGGACCCAAAAGTATGTTTTTAGACAAATCTGAATTGATCAATTGAGTATTGATATATAAACGAGTATTGTGACAAGAATAATGTTAAGGAACCCAGAATTGTCATGAACATGCATTGTACGTATTCAGTATATATGAATGTGCATAAACGAATTCATAATTGTTCAAAATTTGATATGTGTATGTATTATATGTTATAGAGGAGCACATTAAGCGCCATCATCCAGACATTGCTGAAATTTCAAGGCAATAGCTTTCTGGAGAAATTTGTGAGTAACCTAGATGTGTGACCTTAATTTAGAAATGTGTTCTGTTCATAATATTTTGATTAAACTTGATTTTTCTATATTGATTAGATATTGATATAATTGTGACATTGATGATTTCGAATAATTAATTGTTCGAGGAGTTTGATATTCAAGACTGTATTGAGAGTGTTTATGATTTGAATGTGAATTTGACTGTACTGATTCTGAACATGAAGGTCTGATATATTGATTGATGAATGTAAAATTGAAGTGTTCCTTGTATGTGAATTTGGACTGACTATATGTTTACTTAACATGTTTGTTAAATGTCAGACTAAGTTCTAATGATAATTGTGATTTAAATTGTGAATGATTGATTGAATATGATAAATGGGAATGGGACTGTAAATGTGTTTGAATGTGAATGAGATTGAGAATTGGAATGATTGAAATAATGAATGATTGAATATTATTGTGATGCATTTCATATACGAATGCATAATCAGATAAAGATAGTTGTAACATGAGTGGCCACCGAATATGAGCTTAAAGCTCTAGAATGTGATATAGAGCTAAAGGCTCGATATATACAATGAGCCCTGTATCCACAATGGGTAAAGGATAGTATTAATGATCCCGGTATCCACAACGGATATAGTACAGTTTAGGCACTTAGTCACAACAACATAATAATTGAAAGTGGGTCACACAAACATTGCATATACACTTATTAAGTGTGATTGACTGATTGAATTGTAATGTGAATATATAATTAAATGAGATTGGGATATTTGAAATATATGATATGTGGTGCAATTTGTTAAATGGAAAGTTGTTAATTATGTGCTTATATGATTTGATATGTGATATGAATTGGGTGAACCATCGAGTATGGTTACATCATTAAGTTTGCAAAACTCATCAAAATATCAACGTTGATATTTCAGGTCCGAGAGAGGACATTAAAGACAAGCAGACTCTACGAGAAGATTAATTCTTGCACTTTTTGTCAAGAAATGGCTCAACAGTCGGTCAGCTAAGACTTATGTATAGGGTTTTGACATTGTATATATTCGGATGGTTTTGTAAATCACGATGTATATTTGGTTTTTAAGAAATGAAATGAGGAATGCAATTTGGTTTTAGAATTGATGATTTTTATGTATAATAATTGATGCCATGATTAAATTGGATATATGTTTGCTCTAACATGCTATTAGTAAAGGTTATGTATTGGATTGTCTACAGGGTGTTCTGGTATGTAATCTATGGTAGTGGGGTGTTACGAACATAACCAAACATACTATCCTTAGTCCTTACAAACTCCAAACAACAATTAGTAGCACCACGTAAATATTTTAAAAACTATTTTACTACCTGCCAATGCTCTTTACTAGGATTAAACATATATCTACTAACAACACCGACTGTATGTGAAATATCAGGACATGTACAAACCATGGCATACACTTCCACTAAGAGTAAACGTATAACTAGTAATAGATCTCCTTCTATCAAGATCACCTATATAATCTGAATCAACATAACCAATCACACTATCCTTACTCCTTCCAGACTTAAACAACAATTAGTAGCGCCATGTAAATATTTCAAAATCTATTTCACTCCATGCCAATGCTCTTCACCAAGATTAGACATATGTCTACTAATAACACCAACTATATGTGAAATGTCAGGACAAGTACAAACCATGGCATACATAATACTACCAACTGCACTAGAACAAGGAACATGTGATATATACTCAATATCCTTTTTAGATTGTGGTGATAAAACACCAGAGAGTTTAAAATAAGCAACGATGGGGTACTTACAGGTTTGGCATTTTTCATACGAAATCAATCTAGAACCTTCTCAATAAAACTCTTTTGAGTTAGAAGTTCAATTTCTTTGAATTTCCATCCTCAAATTTTTCTTTGAATTTCTACCCTCAAAATTTTATTAGTAACTCCCAAATCTTTCATCTGAAATTCACCACTTAAATTTTCTTTTAATTAGTTGAACTCAGAAATATTCTTGGCAGCAATAAACATATTACCAATATAAAGTAGCAAATAAATGAATAAGCCATCATCAAGTTTTCTAAAATATATACAACTATCATATTGGCTCTTCAAATAACCATGCTTAATCATAAAGGAATCAAACTGCTTATACCACTGTCTAGGAGATTGCTTCAAACCATACAATGATTTATTTAACAAACAAACATGGTCTTCTTTACCTTCAATCTCAAAACCTTCAGGTTGTGACATATAAATTTTCTCCTCAAGTTCACCATTTATGAAGGCAATTTTGACATCCAATTGTTCTAGCTCTAAGTCATACATGGCAACTAAAGCAAGCATGACATGAATAGAGCTATGTTTAACAACAAGTGATAAAATATCATTAAAGTCAATTCCATGAACCTGACTATAGCCCTTTGCAACTAACCACGCCTTGTATCTAACATCTTCAACACCTAGAATGCCTTCTTTCTTTTTAAAGACCCATTTGCTACCAACAATATTCTTGTCTTTAGGTGGTTTCTCCAATTCCTAGGCTTTATTTTTATGGAGAGACTCCACCTCTTCTTGCATAACCACTAACTCATGACAAGAAACTTCTTTTGAATATATGGAAGGTTCACCAACATAATCACTTTCTTGTGCCACAACTAATGCATATGCAACATAAACTATATAAACTAATCTTTAACATATTTTTCTCTCTTATTGCCCTATGTGTAGCGATATAATACGTCTCTTATGTTAATTCTTCTATTTTAATAAGAGTAGGTAACTGAACTAGGTCTTGCAATCTTAATTGTATTCTTCACAACTATGTGAAAAGAAATAGGAACCTCCTTTCTTAGGTTCATAGCAAACTCATGAAATATTATATCCCTACTGATTACAAATTTAAATGTTTTAGGATCATAATACTATACATTATATCCCTTTACACTAAGAGATAACTAATAAAAATGACCTTTTCAGATCTAGAATCCAATTTACCATCATTAACATGAACATAAACTAGACAACCAAATATCCTTAAATTAGAATAGTTAGCAGACTTACCAGACCATAATTCTTCTAAAGTCTTACAATTAATGGCTGTAGATGGAGAACGATTAATCAAGTAGCAAGCTATAGAATTTGTCTCCACCCAAAAATCATTAGATAGGCCTGAATTGGATAACACATGCAGTGAACTTTCTCTAATAGAGTTATGTTCATATGTTAGGCTACACCATTTTGGTATAGGGACCCTCTAACTGTAAAGGGTCTAACAATACCTTCTTCTTTGCATAACTTATTAACTTCACTATCACAAAACTCTATTGCATTATTAGTGCAAAGAAGCTTAATTTTCTTACCTATTTGTTTTTCTACTAAAGCCTTCCACTGTTTGAAGTTGTTAAATACATCATTCTTGTGCTTGAGAAAATAAACCCAAACCTTTCTAGACTAGTCATCAATAAAGGTAAGTACACACTAAGCACCACCTTTTGAAGGAACACGAGTAGGTCCCCAAAGGTATGAATGAATATAATATAAAATAACTTTAGTTTTTTGCACTGCAGTGCTGAAGCTGACCCTTTTATGTTTGCCAAAAATATAAAGCTCAAAAATTGTAACTTTGATGTACTTTGACCAAATAAAGACCCCTATTACTCAAAACATCCAAACCTTTCTGACACATATTTCCTAGCCTCATATGCTACAATTTAATGACATCAGAATCTGATGTAAGAGATTAAGAGACAACAGTTGTACCTATAATATAAGAAGTTGTAACACATCTAATTTGCCATTGTGCCTCAAACCTTTCATCACAACAAGAGAACCTTTTAGAACTTTTAAAATCCCAATTCCACCAGCAAATTCATGACAGCATCTAATACACTCAATGAAATAAGATTATTCTTTAGGTTAGGAGCATGTCGCACTTCAGTCAATGATCTCACTACACCATTATGCATTCTAATTTTAATTGTGCCAATTCTAGCAATCTCATGAGGGTAATCATCATCCATTATAAGAAATCCATTGTACATTGGTTTATGGGTAGAAAACCAATTCTTATTATGGCATATATGAAAAGTGCAAGAATAATCTAAAATCCACTTTTGTATAGATTTGGAGTTATCCTCTAATACAGAGAGAACATCACATTCAAATTCTTCCTCTATAACACTAGCTTCTGCGAGCTTGTCATTATTCTCTTTCTAATCTTTTCCTTTATTTTGTTGCATGTTCTGCAACTTCAAATATTCAGTGTGACACCCACACAGCCCCTGAAAGGATATATGGATGCCACATAAAACAGTACAATCAAACCAAAGAATTCAAACTTTTCCATAAAACAACCCAAGTAAACATATATGATAATACATTGAACTTAATACAAACTTGTTCAAAATCCAAAACCAGCCTGAAATATAGTTATTACAAACTTATAAACAAATCCAAATTCATACACTTCAGACAAAAGCCAAAATCAAAACTCAAAATACATCTGTATCAAAACAAAACTTAAAGTTCTTTGACCATTGCGGTTAACTTGCCCTAGTCTTTACAATCTTCTCTCAAAACCTACACTGAACAAATCCAACGTGCTAAGCATATGGCTTAGTGAGTAATAACTAATCTATGCATAAACTGACAACTAAAAATACTAAATCAAGTTATAGCAGAGGTAAGCATTAAAAGATTGTCTTAATAACAATTCAGACATAATGTATTTCAGAATAGAATTGAATATCAAAAGAGGGCATAAATCCTTCAGATCAGAACATAATTTTGTTTATATCAAAATTAACATGTATCATAATACAAAACTAGATAACTGTTCATCCATTTATAGAAGTGGGTAATAGGACTTACATAAGAGAGACTAAAATCTCAATAACAGGAGACACCGAAGTGTCACAGGAGAGACAGAAGTCTTGACATCAAAGTGTCATAGGAGAGACTGAAGTCTTGACATCGAAGTGTCACAGGAGCATCTACAGACCATTCTAGGTATGCCTATTTACCCACAACTAGGACATAACAGTTTAAAAAATAGAAACGTCTGAAATTCAATACACATATCAATCATTGGTTTCATACCATGTATTCAAACATGTAACATTCTTACAGCTTTGCAAATCATTCAATGAATTGAAATTAGTAGCAAACAAATCAGTCAACGTAAAACTATCAAATTTTACTTACGAATACTCATAATGTACTTACATAAGAGACCATCTAAATTACTTACTGTTACTCATTTTTTGCTTATTGCCTTGAAGTCCCAATAATATCTATAAGCAGTTGCTCTATGAGTTCCTCTATAACATTTAACACATATCACTATTATGCACGATTATGAATTCATTTATGCACATTCATGTATACTGAGTATGTATGATGTATGTTCATGACAATTCCGGGTTTCTTATCCTTAATCCGTCACCTTATTCAAAATACTGAATGTTATACTTAAAACTATGTCATGACATTCTTAAGTCATAATAGAATTCTTAACTCAACTTTAAAATAGATTTTTGAATTTGTAAAATAGATATTACAATTTTAATTCTTCAGGAAAATTGTAGCTTTATGTCCCCAGTTTAATATAAATGAAGAATCATCTCATTTGGAGCTCTACAAATCAAGATATCATCAAAATAATGAAGTATGCTCAGTGAAATAATCCAGGTCATACTATTCCAACAGATTTCCTCACTTTCATTCAATTATTCTCTTTCAAATCAATTCAAAAGGCTACAAATCTTTATTTAGAGGTAGAACAATGTTTTAGAAGACTACTGGTTAAAGTCCCAAGTCATTTGGAGGTCGGATGACAAAGTTATGGCCAAAAGAAGCAAAGGTGTTTAGGGTGAGTCAACCCTTCGGGTGCACGATCGTGCATGAGCACAATTGTGCAAGTCTAGTTGCCAGTGGAAAGTCACGATTATGCATTTTGACTTTCTTTGTCAGAGTCACGACCGTGTTAGTGCATGATCGTGCACTCCGACTTTCTTCGCCAGAGTCACGATCGTGCAAAAGTGCACGATCTTGCACTTCATTTTCCAGAAATCGCAGATCTTCTTCTATTCTTCCTCCTTCTTTCCAAAATTTCCACTTTTTTACACTTTATAATTAATACATTTAATGAATTAACCATCTTTTTGACTTCCATTTCTGTTGGATCCTGATTTTTTT
>JANKYF010000007.1:14972739-14984359 GCA_029829435.1 Erythroxylum hondense
GGATTTTTGAGTTATTTGTTTATGCATGACTGAGTATATTGTTGAATCTCATTTTGGATTGTTATGGCATGTAGCCCGGATTTTGGGGTGTTTATTTTGAATGATTATGCGTATGATTTTATTATTTATTGCATGTACGAATCGAATTGTTGTGCGAATGTTGGGATCGGGTCCGACGATTTGGGTCGCCCGTTAGGGCGCAGCCTGAGGGGCTGCTTCGGGATTCGGGTTACGGGGCCCGGGTCCAACAATGTAACTGCCTAATTAAATCTAGAGATCCTGTTCTAAGTTGTTCGATAAATAGGTTTAATTAATGAGCTCTTCTTAATTAAATTAGACATAAAGGAAAATCGATATTAACATAGTTTTTTATTAACTTACGATTAATAATTATTAGGAGAGGTAT
Organism: Erythroxylum hondense; assembly: GCA_029829435.1. Classification (NCBI taxonomy): domain Eukaryota; kingdom Viridiplantae; phylum Streptophyta; class Magnoliopsida; order Malpighiales; family Erythroxylaceae; genus Erythroxylum; species Erythroxylum hondense. The sequence goes on from JANKYF010000007.1 coordinate 14,973,146, forward strand.
AAGAACAACAATTCAATAAAAATGTTCTGTAACACGCATATACCTCCTGGAAGGATATGCAGATTTTACCAAAGACAAGATTTAAATATATCAAAACAATATAAAGCATTGCCAGAAATTCAAATAATCAATCGTTACTTTTCCATATATAATCGACTTTAAACAAAATTTAACCAGCACACTAAATTTATCCGAATACATGCTTCAATTATAACACCATTCTGAATTAAAGTTATTACATTACAAACCCTTAAATAAAACAGTACATATCTTAAGTTCATACACTCTATATTACAATATTTACAAACTTTTAGCAAAATACATCATATCTCATATTATTATATACAACTCAATCATACATTCCCAAAATAAAACACATTCTTCATTGGCCACTAAGGTTGTTATTGTCCCAGTCTTTAAACCCTCCTATCTAAACCTACGCGAGGTAAAACCACCATGCAAAGCAGAAAGCTTAGTGGGGAATAAACTAAACAGGATATAAGCTGATAATTGTTTCAAACAGTCATCTAATCATTTACATATTCAAAATCACATAATATTATAAGCAATGTTTACTTATCCATTTTCAAACCGAACCAAAATATCATGAATCTCATAACAAAATATAACATATCAGAACAGGTTACATATTAGCTTCAGAGCAAAACTCACCGATTTCAAAGTTAAATATTATAATATCAAAACAAAACTTGTTTGTAACAAAATAGAATTTGCTTATTTAAGAACAAAGCTCAGATGTTTCAGATCAAACTTATTTATATCGAAATTGAGCACATAACAAAATACAAAACAAGTTAGTCTGTTAATCTTTTATACAGAAGTGGGTTACGAGACTAATATAAGAGATACCGTAATCAGTATCATAAAACAAGAGAGATTTATCTTTAAATAATAGCAAACACTGAAGTGTCAGTAACAGGAGGCACTGACGTGTCATAGAAGCAGCTACAGACCCTTCTAGGCATGCCTATTTACCCACATCTAGGACTTAACAGTTTTAAAACAAAACAGGTTCTTTTTAGAATTCTCATGTGAGGAATATATTGCAACACATACCACTTTATTAAATAAAGGTATTGAGTCATCACAGATTATGTATATTCACACAAATTGAAAGCACTTCCAACACAATCCTAAGTATCAAACTCTTTGGACACTTGATCGTCCAGGAATTAACACAATATCATCGCAAAAATTCCCAATTCACAGGCATCCATATCCAATTCATAATACATAAGCCTTTAGAACTCATTCATTTATGAACACACCAAGTAATTCAATATTGTATTCATCATTATTAAACCATACATTTTTTATATTATCATCCCAATTAATAATGAGTAATTAAATTAAGTGCTACTCAATTAATCGTTCTAATTTTCATGTATCAAGTTAACTTGCCACTTGTAAATTTTTCCTAGACCAAATATACATTTAAATGCCCCAATTCTCTGATAGCATCAATTAATTTCAATTCACTAACTATGACCCACTTAACTAAAAATTCAAGTCATATGTCTTTCAAATTCTAATCATAGCACAATTCTAACTCTTATCACACATGTTCTTTCATAAACATGTATTATTTCAACTAGGGTATACTTTGGGGCCTTACAATTCTCTCTCTTCAAAATAATTTCGTTCTCAAAATTCATTCCTGATCAAAATACTGAGCTCTCATGGTCTCTTTTGATTCCCATGTTGCTTCTTCAAATCTATAGAATTGCCATAGTACTTTGACCAAAGGTATTTACTTGTTCCTAAGTTGTCTGACTTCTCTGACTAAGATAGAAACAAACCCTTTTTCATAAGACAAATCTGATTGTACTTGAATTTTTTACATAAGAATCTTATGTGTATCATCGTACCGATATCTTCTCAGCATCCAAATATGAAATACATCATATAATTTGGCCAATTCTCTAAAAAGAGCTAACTCATAAACTACTGGTTTGACTCTTTTAAAAATTTCATAAAGACCAAAATATGATTAAGCTTATCTTTTTTATCAAACCTAAGTATATTTTTTCACAATAGCACTTTCAAAAACACTTTATCATTTACTTGATATTCTATATCTTTCTTTTTCAGATCAGCATTGGACTTCTGCCCATTACTGGCAATAATCATTTTACAAACAATTTCTATTATTAAATATTCGGTATAATACTCTTAAAATAAAATCACAGTGGATAAAATATCCAAATGAAAATCAACACTAAGGTTATACGTGTCCTGACCAGTGAAAAGCGGCAGTAAATGGATTCATAGACTAATCATCGTAACCAAAACATTGTAAGAAAGCATTCCTGTTATCTCTTCTCAAACAAAAACCCCACAGAAACACTGACACTAACGCCTATGGAGCTTTCTTGCTAGTAGTACGTGTACCACCCACGACCTGGACGCCTTACTGAGTAGAGTCTTCGTTGAAACGGCGTTATAAAGATGCATTCCTTTGGTCACAGAGCCAACGCGCTGCTCACCTTCGCTGTTACAATCCTGGCGCTCGTGTGCGCTATGGCGTCCCTCTCCGATAACCTTAATTTCCCTTATCCGTCTTCTGAAATTCAGGTATTTTATAGATCAACTGACATGTCGGGTTCTGAAATGCTGACTTCTAATTTTGGTTTTGCGGAGTTATTTTTTCTTTTTGTAGATTCTGAATTTCACCTGGTTTCAGAAGCAGCCCCGTGGAAATGATGAAGTAAGTTTTTCTTTTATCTCCTTTACATGGGGGGTGGGATTATGTCTTCTTCTAAAGTTTGTTTTATTTTGGATTTAATCGGCATGGAAATGTGAAAATTTTAGTCTGGAGCTCACAAGGGAACTAATTTACAATTTGAGTGACATTAGAAAGTTTCGTTATTACGCTTGTCATCTTGTCTTTCAATTCCATGGCCACGTTATGAATGAAGCCCTCAAGTCATTGCGAGTTGAAGCATGATCATGAATGCGTCTATTGAACCAAAAGATGCGATCCTTAATAAAATTCAAATTTGAAGAACATACGATTTCAAACCTGAACATAATGGGTTGTAAATTAATTTAGAAAACAGTTGACGGGATATTCATGTACTTGAGGTGGAAATTCGATGCAGATGTTTAAGCTAAAAGCAGTGATGATTGTCCTTTTCAGTTGATTATTCATTCTCCACACGATTCTTCTGTTATCGAATTTTCAATTTTCATATAATATGGTTTCAATCATCATTTTCTCTGTTTCTAGTTTTATAATTAGACATTCAGACATGTCATGTTTAACAAAATGTCCTAACTTCTTGTTATATGCTAATTTATTTTCCTGTTTCTAGGTTAGACTGACGATGAACATAACAGCGGATCTACGGTCACTGTTTACATGGAATACAAAGCAGGTTCTTATTCAAAAATCTTGTTCTTAAGTACTTCTAGATGTGTAGTTCAATATATCTAATCTTACCACATTTTAGTACCAAGTGTATTCCTTTCTTCTAATGGTAAAGTCGCATTTCACATCTAGCAAGTTGCCTTTTGGTGTCTTACGAAAGCAAAATGTTTGCTCTATTGAACTTCTTGGTCATCCGTCAACTCGCCCTCCTCAGTTTCTCTTCATTTATTATTGTAAGTTCATCATCAGGTAGAGTAACTCATTTTACATTTTTGCAGGTATTTGTATTTGTCGCAGCTGAGTACAGGACCGCAAAGAATGCTTTGAACCAGGTAATTCTAGTTTTTGTTTAAAATTATGTCCGGTTTTAGTTTTGACTGGTTATACTTTTTCAGGAATTGCATGGTCCTTGCCAGCCTAGTTTGTCTTACCATGCTCCCTGTTTATTTATGCATGGAAACTAGCGTGTGCCATGAAATTCAACAGTTTTCTATGTTAAACTATGTAAGATGCTTAAATGTTTTATCCTGTAATAGGTGTCACTCTGGGATGCGATTATACCTGCTAAAGATCATGCTATGTTTTGGATTCAGACAGCTAACAAATATCGATTTGTAGATCAGGTATGCAAACCCAATGAAACGTTGTTTAAGTTTATTCATCCAGACATCTGATCAGGTTTTGTGATTCTTTTATTATGTTTGATAATGAGTCTTTTCTGTTATGTTGCAGGGAAGTAACCTCCGAGGCAAGGAATTCAACTTGACATTGCACTGGCATGTCATGCCCAAGACCGGCAAGATGTTTGCGAACAAATTAGTTATGTCAGGGTACCGCTTGCCTGAGGAATATAGATGAGGTTGTTATAGTGGATTGTATGATTTTGCTGTAACTTTAGCCGTTTAACGTGGGATGATAGAAATGAGCTTACAAGAAATAGAAACTGGGGAAGGATTTACTATGTTTTTAAAATGAAAGTGAAAATTACAGTTTTGATTGCTAAGTTCATTTTGGTGAATTTCGGATGATCCTTCTTCCCTCTTTCCTTTCTTGAACATTGTATGGACTCGATTGATTCTACTGGGAAAATTATGTAGAGATCTACAATCAAAATATTCATTCAAGAAAGTCCTCCTAAATGTGTGATTCCAGGTAAACATTCCTGGATTATTTATACTACACGTCTCAAGGAAGATAACGTTGAGAGTTAATAACTAAACTCTCTAAAACATCAACAAAAGATTAATAACAAAAAACACTTTTTTTCTTTAGCCAGTAAATCAATACGAGAATAAGAAATTTACCAACGAAGCAAACAAGAAGATTTGCATGTGAAATTTTCCAGTGTACAAAGAAAAATCATGGTCTAGATTAACAATTAGATCTACTAAATTTAAATAAGAATTTACAAAGTTTAACATCTTACCTAACAACAACAGATTTTTTAAACAAGTTTCAGGATTGAAATCAATGTTGATTTATCAATTAACAAACTCTTAAATCAATCCTAAAAAACAATAAAAAAGAATGAGAATATTTTGCTACTTGTTCTCTCTTTGTTTTTCCTCACTTGTAGACGTTTTGCCACACTCTCATACAAAAACTACGTACTTTTTTTTGTCACAAAATAGGTTTTTTGTACCATACATGGTCACATATACGGTTGTGTAGAAGACGATGTCTTTTCCAATACCACCTCAATTGCGATATACATAGTTACAGAGACTTACACGGTCATTACACATTTTGGCCCCCAATTTTTTTTTGATAAATAAGCATGATTAGATTATTTTGAGGTCTTGCTAGATTGATTTATGTTGGAATTAATTAGCATATTAAAGTGAGTAAGATAATATGACATAAATTAAGAGAATTAAAATGTTAAGATGATAACATATACATGAGGGGTAGTTTAGGAAGATCACTTAACTGGAAAAGTCTTAAGGCTTTGAAGGAAGGACAATATGGACATTGTGCATTCATTAAGGGTATAAAAGGGAGAAGAAAAGGCTTGTTTGGCATGGGAAGAGCGAGAAAACGAAAATTTAAAAGAGAGAAGAGGGAGAGAGTGTCGTATAAGGAGAAAAAGAGAGGAAAAAAGGAGTTGAGAGTTAGGTTTTGATTTTTCTTAACCTTCAAGAGGGATTTTGGGGTTGAGCAAGAAGAGAAAAAAGAAGAGGAAGATTAGAGCTTCCATTAGAGCTAAGAAATCCATTGATTGGTGGAGATTCAAGGTAAGTTTGTGTTTTGATATTTGGAATTTTGAAAAGGTTTTAGTTCAAAGAGCTTAAGAAATACATGGGTATAAGTTTTATAGGGTCAATTTCATGCATATGGTTCTTTGGGTTGTCCAATTTGAATTCCTTTTGATTTGGAGTTTTGTCAATGTTGAAGAAAATCAAGAGAGTCAAGAGGAGCAAGAGTAGAGGCTTTTTGAGCAAGGATTTCAAGCAAGGAAATCAAGGTGGGTGACTTTTTTATAATTGAGTTAATAAGCCATAAATGTTCTTCAAACAAATGCAATTAATTGATTTTCCAACTACCTTATAAAAATGCATTTATTGTTCTTTAAATGCTTGAGAAATTGTCACATGCTTTTTGTAAATGAATTTTTGAGTTGATATGAGAATGATTGTTAAATGCTTCATAATTGTGGTATATGTTGCCTTCACATAATTTGAGAAAGGGTTATTATGATTGGTATAAAATTTTAATTGTGGAATTGTGAAATGATGATAGAATTGCATATGAATAGTTCATGCTCATGAAAGTCAAGTTTTTCAAAAATGTGCCTATTGGGCAAACTGTTTTTAGTTCATGAATTACATGTTATGCGGGTTTGTGGTAGTCCCTCAAGAACTGTCACGTACACGTTGACCAAGAAAAGGCTTCTCCCGCCTACCCGCAAGTAGCATGGAGCTCCTTCATGGACTCTCTCAAGTTTACGATTTCACAGGACCCTTATATGGAATTGTGTAGTTTGTCATGTTTTATGGATTTACCCAAACCATTATGATGTGTTTATGTGTTTACATGTATTGACAAGTTTGATGAATGTTTGACTTATGTGAATTGTGAATTGGTTGGATAATTTTGAGAAATGAATGCTTTATGGATTTCAATGAGGCTTTGTTATGATCATGAAAGTTTCAAATGGTTTTGCTTATTATCGTTTATAAAATTGTTACCCACGAGCTTGAAGGTCACCCCCTCTCATTCCGTCCTATCTCTAGGTGAGGAGCACGAGATCGAGTGACTGAGCATAAAGGCATTACTCCGGAATTGGCTTATTTTGTATTTTAAGTTAGTTTTTGCAAAACAATGCTTTAATTGCTTTTTGAGCGATTCTAGTTTTTGTAAAGTTTGTATTTTTGGATTATTATATAAGTAGCTTGAAATGCCCACTAAAGCATTTTAAAACTCTTATTGGTTTTGATGTTAATGAAATACATATGCATTATGATTTGCTCATGATTACATTTTCAAGTTTTTCATAGGGCAAGAATTGTGTTCTGAATTCATGAGGAAAACTATATTGATATAGGTAGAAATAGACCAAGTTGTCTTTAGGAAAGTTGTAGCTTATCCTCTTAGCTTTTCAACTCTATAAAGTATGTAAATTTTGGATATGGGAGGTAATAGATATGAGCATTATAAGTGCTGATGCTGTATAGGCGTTATGAACATGATAGCTATGGTGAATGATGAGAGTTGGTGTTTGTGATGAGTCGTTTGAGTTGAATTTTGGGAGTTTAATGCACTCAAATTGGTAATTGAATGTTTTAGGAGTGTTATTGTATTAGAAGAAGTGAAATTGAGAAGATTATAGGTGAATATGATGTTAGAATGGAGGTAGGAAGCATTGGAGGGGCTTGGAGGGGTTTGGGAAATTCCCATGTCCGTTAAACGGAGATGGCCAAAAAGGATCGCCAGCTCCACCCATGTCCGTTAAACGGACATTCTCGGGTAAAAATGGCTCCCAACCTCGACAATGTCTGTTAACGAACATGGATGTCTGTTAAACGGACATTCATGGGATAGCTACAGTAAATTTCAATTTTTACCTTCTTGAGGCAGAATCTCACATTGGAGTCTTCATGAAAGTTGTAAATCTATAAGTTAATTTCAAATGGTCTAAGAACGAACTCAATCCGACATTTGTAGAAAAAGTTATGGCAATTTCTCCAAGAGAGGTACAAAATGATTAAGGAGATAAACATGTTGGTTTCTTTTGTCCATAACTCCCTCATTCGACCTCCGAATGAAGTGATTCTTGAAGCGATAGCTTCCTAACACATTTATCTATCTCTCCATAAAAATTGGAATCTTTTGGAGTTGATTTGAAAAAGTTTTCATTAGAGAAAGTAAGGGGTCAATGGGAGACCATGATTGAGGTAAGAACATACTTTGGCTTTTCAAGCATAACTTCTCCTATAGAGTTCCAATTGAGATAGTTATTGCTTCAAATTAAACTAGAGACTTAGAGTCTCAATTGTTGTGAAGAAATCAAATTATGATTTTGGTGATTGACTAGTGTGGTCTCACCACCCTTGTGAGATGATGGCCAAAGAGGGTTCTTTAGAATAACCCTACAGGTTTATAAACTCAAGGTTTATGACTCCGAATGTTGGGCTTTAGAAACGGAGTCCAATATTGATGCCAATATATTTCTTCCTCACACAACACGTGTAAAAGTTCGAAGGTCAATCGTTCTTTTAAGTCAAGAAGCTAGTCCAACGTGCCATGTTGTATCGCTCTTTGAATACCCTCCAGACGGGCAAGCAATCGTTTTTTACAATGGAAGATATTGCCAAACACATCTTTATTCCATCGCGTGAGTTGGATAGCGAAATTGGTTAGGGATTTACTGAAAGTCTCCTCCGTCGGTAGCCAATGCTCTGTCACCACATCATTGAAGCCCGTATGAGTTAACCAGGCGTTTTGAAATCGAAACCCAGGTGATCTCGGTCCCTGCTAGGGGAAACTATTTAAGTGGATCAACAAGGGACGGTGGGTGGGTCCCAAAAAGGGTAGATGCTGATTGGCCTTATGAGGAAATGCCCTCAGCCAAGATGACGATCCAAACACTTGGTCTAAGCGTGCTTATGTCGTTCCTCTTTGCCAAGTGAATTTCGATCCCATAAATCCCAAATCATGCAGACTATACTAATTAACCCAATCTCTAAATTGATTATTCGCTACTTGAGCAGTCGTAGCACCCTCCCTTTTATCTGAAGCCTCCAGTTTAGCATTAAAGTCGCCACCCACCAGCCATAGTTCAGAATTAAGATGACCTATCCAGCTTAATACTCTCTAGAGAACTTTTTGAGAGTGTATTTAGGGGCTGACATAGACTGGCGTAAAATTGATCGAAGCATCACCATACTTGACTTTGGTATGGAGGAATTGTCGATGAGCGATGACCATTGAGACCCCAATATCATTTTTCCAGAGCAATGAAATTCTTCCTGAAAAGCCTACAGCTTTGACCTTGAAAGAGAAATAGAAGTCTAATTTTTTAATCACAATACTAGCCCTGTTCCCGCTAATGTGAGGTTCTATCAAAACCAAAATTTCAGGCTTATATATACGTATATAATTACGTAATATTGCTTGTATATTCGTCCCCCCAATTCTTTGACAATTTCATATGAGAATTGACATCAGACACTTGGGCGTTGTTCGGGTGTCTGTACATCGGATTGCACGCTTACGTTATTCGAGAGGTGGCCCTTGTTTCACTCTCCGGGATATCCATCTCTTGTGCATCATTTAGATCCGGATTTAATTCTACCGTTAAGTTGTCGGGAGGTTCAGTGGGTGGTAATAACTTTTGCTCCCGACCACCACATTCCATTTCTGTATTGCCCTTTCCTGCATGGGACAATTTTCTGCAACCATTTGATCATTTACTTTTTGGACATTGCTATCACAAATCATCTCCAAGTGTGAATTGATAGTAATCGCAATATGTTTATCCTGAACTGTGGGAATTAAGGGTACCTCAGTACTGATGTCCACACCTACCTTCGGAAGACTGTCTGACTTTGTATGAGTGCTACTAACTGTTGGGGTAGTAGTCTTAGATTTTCCTTTTGAAACAGCCCTTGTATGTCGTTTAATGCTGTACGAAGTTGATGTCCCATCCTGTCCCTTTTTCTGTCCCATGCTAACTAGATCTGCCATATTAAACTGGTTCCCAACTCTTGTCAATTCTCTCTGGGTAGTGGGCTCTCTCACTGCAACATGGTCAGTGTCCATTATCTCCATATCTATCAGAGCTAGATATCTTGAGCCTCCTACCTTAGAAACCATCTTATACTTGTTATTGTCTCGGTGATTTTGACGTTGCATAAGGGCTGGAGGAGTTCGCCGTTGCACCATCATCCAAGGACCATAATTGTTGGAACCCGCCTCTGTCTGGACATCTGTCGCAGTAACCTTCGGCCCCCGTTGCGTTGTGGAGCTATCACCCAGCCTTGCAGTCGACAATGTGGGTACGTTCTGTTCTTGTGGGAGCGAAGGACACTTGGTAGAATCATGCCCAACCATGCCACAGTGGAAGCATATTTGCGGGAGTCCTTCATATGCCACCAACACTGTCTCACCATCGAGCTCCACTGTGTTACGTAAAGGGACGGTAAGATTTATATTCACAACAACTCGCGCAAACCGTCCTCTCTGTGTTTGCATGGTCGTCTCATCTATCTTCACGGTTTGTCCCACTTGATTTCCCAAAGCTGTGAGTATCATAGGGTGGTATCGAGCAATAGAAAGTTCTGGGAACCTTATCCATACAACAGCTCTTGTTACCTTGGCTGGGGACGGACGAAATTCTGGCTTCCATTTCTAGCCCGATAAAGCGTGTCCGAATATTACCCAAGGTCCATTGGTTAGGACGTTGAGGAAGTTGCTATCGTCAAGGAATTTCACCAGGAAATAGTCATAGTCCAAGTCTATAACTTTCATGGGACCTTTCGGACGCCACAAATTTGTCAATTGAGAGCAGAGAACCCGATAGCCAATTCGACGTCCAAGTAGTTTGATAACAACTGATTTCTCCCACTGCTTATCTAGCTTTGCCTAGAAGGTTTGGGATAGCAGAACACCTGCACCAACTTCCCCCGTTAGTTGGGTTATGTCACCTTCCTCTAGTTCTATAATCTCCTCTATAGGCCATGGACATGTCACTTGCTCAATGTCCACCGTTGAGTTTTCTAATATAGCACTATAAGTACGTTTAGGGTCTAGGGGAGGATCCTCGTCACATTCTCTGAGCCTGGTACTACTGTCGCCTGCAACCACATTCAAAAGAAATCACTTCTGTTAATATAATTTAATATAGTAGTGGTAAGTGGATATCGTTCCCATAAGGAATCTTAACGATAAAGAGTTACGAATTCAAAACAAAACAAAGTAACAAAATTGGTGGGATTTAATTCACGACAATTTAAGGAAAATATAAGAAAAATCGCAAATCGAAAGAAATAATTGGATCTAAAAAATTAATGGAAAATACCTTAATTTTCGGGTCATCGATGTTATCACGCTAAAATGGATCCTCGATATAAAATTTCAATCATTAACAAACATTTATTAAGGGATGTTTTCTCTTAAGTGTAATGACTAGAAACATGTATCCTAGCATTCTTATTAAACAACAACCCATATACGATCATAGGTTTAATTGAATAATAGCTTTACGAATCAAGAAACCAATGAGCCAGCGAAATACATGTACGACATGCAATCAATCAATGAATATCTCCTTAGAATTTCTGACTCTATTGTAAATAAGGTAATCCTAATTGCTACTTATGATT
>JANKYF010000007.1:15169990-15190603 GCA_029829435.1 Erythroxylum hondense
ATGATGGTTTCTCACTGAGTTCGCAAACTCACCCAACATTGCAACTATTTTTCAGGAATTGAAGAGTACCCCGTTAGTGAGATGGGAGTATGATTTACGGCAAGAAAGTCGGTGTTTGGAGTCGGGATCAGTTCACGTCTGCATTTGTATCATTTTGAATTTTGTATCAATTGTCTTTTCCGCATATAATATGAGTACTGAAAGAATATTTTGATAGCAAATGTATGCGCGCACTCGATTGGTTTTAAAAAAAAAACAATGTATCACCGAGTTTTGAACTGCATTGCTGAACTACATTGACTGCTCTAGCATACCACCCTCGTGGGTCGCGGGCTCGGATATCACCGTCGATATCGGGTTCGGGACTTGCGAGAGTGAGATGCTACAAAATGCATTAGTTTCATAGTTTAGTTAAAAATAAAGCATACTTGTTTTATCAACCACAAAAGTCAAATATGTTGCAACTGGTAGTTTTGGTGCATAATTTTTTGCTTAGGCAATAACATAGGGACTATATCATGGACCATACGAAGAGACCAATTAGGTATGATAATACTAGTGTCATTAGCCTCACAAAAAACCCCGTTGAACACTTTTAAACTAAGAATATAAAAAGTAAAGATCATTTTACTAGAGATCATACATAAAATAAGGATATTAAGTTAGAATTTACGGATACAAAAAATCAATTAGCTATGTTTTCACTAGACCCATGAATAAGGATATATTTTGCACAATTAAAAGAGAATTAGACATAATTTATGGAAACTCTATATGAAGAATGACTCTTTTGATGTTTCTAATTATCCATGATTAGTATTATTTTGATTTATTATGTACCTTAATTTTTTAATTTAAGTTTTAACATTGGTTTTAAAGTTATTAAGACGTACTAGTCAATAAATATCTTAGTATGGTCGACCAGTGACCTAAAAAAATAACCACTCCTTCCTTTCTGGTGAGTTTGATTGTAGTTTGGTCACACTTTTGGAACTACTTAGGCGTATTGGTCGCTGATGTGCTCTTGTGCTTAATCAATATCAATCGTCTAAGACTTTTTTCTCTTTCTAGTGAGATCGTAAAGAGGTTGGTTGATTATATTGGTTGATCAACAAGCAACTTTGGTTAACAAATAACACTCAATAGTTAACCAATAAACCCATTTTTTTAGAAATTAGCTCTTCTAGTGATATTGGATAATGTTTAGTCAATTACATTAGTCGACCAACTTTAGGCATTAGTTGATTAATATTATTGAATGATCAACCAAATATATTCGGTCCTTAAAATAAAATCTCAATTTTTTCAGCTTTTATCTTATTCATTTTATTATTATTCTTCCACCTTCCCTATGTAAATCCACCATAATCTTGCCTTTCCTCCACACTTGAGTTAAGTACCTTACCCATTTTAATTGTTTTTCATCTCCATTACATGCAAACTCATTGAAGCTCCTTTAAGAAGTGTACTTTCCATCTTTCTCTTATGAAGTTCAAATAATATTTATTGTCCCTCCTCCTTCTCTAGTGAGCCCTAAGTGAATTATTTAACACCAATAAGCTCTCTTACACCCACAAGGTCAAGATTAATTGTCATTCAACTCTAATTCATCATATTTTGTTTAGGTTAAACCTTAATCTCTCTATTTTGGGGATTTTTAAAAATCCCTGAATCTCTCTTCCAATTATTGATTTTTAAAATAAAATAATTATATTGATATAGGCATTAGCCTAAAAAAACTGAACATTTGGGTACAAAAATTCTAACTGATACAAGTATACAGATAAACCAATATGAGCTGACTATGTAATTTTGCTTAGACTTAGAACCTTTAAGTCCAAACATGTTAAAGTTTTAAAAAACCAATTAAACAAGATTTTCCTTAGAGCTTTAATTTTTTCTCTTTAACCGTTAGCATTTCCAGAATTGTTTGTATATTTGCAAGATGGAAGTCCTTTATTTCATACCTTTCCTCTTTGAAGATTTTATTATCCCTTTCCCTCTAAAGATTCTAAACCACGAAACCAAAGCTATTTAAAGTAGTTTAACTACATCCCTTTTTAAGCTAGGTAGGTTATTGATCCAAACCACCACCTCAAACCATTTCGGACATGTAGTTTCACATCTATTAAGTGTATCTCACCTTATTTTCCTAGAGAAAACACAATTAAAAATAAATGATTTATTAATTCTTTACATATCAAGCCTAACCCAAATTTTTGGGAAACCAAGTTTGGATTGGTGTTGAAGAGCCTGTTAAAGGTTAATATCCTATTCTAAACCATAAGCCATAATACATGTAGCATCCCACTCCCGCAAGACCCGAACCCGATATCGATGGTGATATCTGAGTCAGTATCTCATGAGGGTGGCACGCTAGAGCAGTCAAAACAGTTTCAAAACTCGATAATACATTTTTTTTCTTTTTGAAAACAATCGAGTGCGCGGAAATCAGTAAACAATTTGGGCCCGCGATATGAAAACATTTTCAATCAAAATACTATTTCAGTAATCATATTACAATACGACACTAATCAATTGGGCCCTATGAAATAACAGTACAAATATGCGGAAATACAAATTTACTTATAAATCAGAATAACTCAAATGCAGACGTGAACTGATCCCGACTTCAAACTCTGACTCCAGAGTAGTAGACATACTCCCATTTGTCTAACGGGGTACTCTTCAAAGCCTGAAAAATAGTTGCAATGTTAGGTGAGTTTGCGAACTTAGCGAGAAACCATCATCGATGGTTCACCCAACTCATGCATATACAACAATTCACATAATATCACACAATCTCATATACAAAAATATCGCATGCACTTACATTTCACAAATATAAGGCATTTCGCCTTTCACACAGTTCACATTTAAACATTTTTATATGCAATGCGTATGTTACACTTTCATTTTATTACGTTGTTGTGACCGTGCACCTGAGCTCAATAACGGTGAGCCAGTGGCTCTGAAATTTCGTTGGGCTTGAAGCCCTGATACAGTGAATTACGTTGGGCGTGATATGCCCTGATTCCCAGTGACGGGCACGTTGCGTTGAGCCTGTGGCTTTGAATATGTTGGGCCTGAATGCCCTGATACAGTGATGCCTTAATGTGGTATCCGAGCACTGCGTGGCAGAGCCCTTAGGGAATGCACCACCTCAGGGGGCAAGCGATACCACGGCATTATCCTGTTGCATTGAGCTTTTTGCTCTGAATTACGTTGGCTGCTCCGGTCACAACCGTCATTATCTGATCATACCTTTATGCCTGAATGCATATGTATCAATTTACATTCACAGTCATTTTTCATTTCAAAAACCAATTTCCCATTCCTTCGGACCTTCGATCCGGTATTTCAGTCACATACATTTACAATTTATTTCATTGATGCATTCATAGTCCTTTACACACAATGGCACTTCAATATCAAGTTTCCAATATTTCGGACACCTATGGTCCGAAATCAATCAAAATCAAACACACATATCCATCAATTATCTCCACATGGCATCAATCATCTGTACTTCCGAAGCTACATCCTGGAAGTCCCAGCAATATCCGTGGAATCTCGATCCATCGGAGCCTCTACAACAATCAAATAATTACCCAATTACTAATGCACAATCAAAATAATTCGATGATGAACATGCCTTAAATAAAAGATTTACGATGCCTATTCATGACTTTCCCGGTACTATTCCCCATTTTCCACTTTCTTTTGTCAAATTCTAACTTTCCACTCAATTGCTCAATAACAACTCACTTCCAATTCAATAACATGTTATGGAACTCCATCAATTCCATTTCTAATATTTAATCAATTTATCAAGAACAATCCCAAGGTTGCAATACAATCAAATTTTTAACTATCTTTCTATAATTGAGATCTCAAAAACCTGAATTCAAACTCTCATTCTTTTCCTCAATTGTAGACCTCTTTCACTAGGTCATAACGAATCAAACATCATCTCAATTGGAGGTCTACACCATTAGTTATGCCCTAAAGACTAAAACACATCCAATCAGAATCTGCCCCTTCGCCGCGACCTAACGTTCCTCGCCGCGGCGTAAAATGGTCGTTTGCCGCAACGTGGGACACGTTCGCTGTGGCGAACACCTTCCTGCGCCTCGCCGCGACGCCTACGTATAAACTCGTCGCAGCGTGGAAAACTCGAGCTCGCCGCGACATCTTCCTTCCCGCTCGCCGTGACGAATTAAATGTTGATTCGCCATGGCGAGGCTTCCTGCACGTCGCGACGTGCGAGTCGCAGGTCGTCTTCTCCGATCGATTTTCCGTTCTTTCTCTCTCTAAAACCAGTATAAAACCCCCCCTAAACTACCCAATCCTTTGCAATAAATGCCATAAATGCATCAAACAACAATAAATAACAACATTAAACCATTAAACTTACCAATCAAAACTCAAATCCGTAAACCCTAAATCTCCGTAAATCTCTCAAACTCTAACACCCATGGTGATCTTCCATAGCCAAGCCAAGCATCAACATCTCCAAGATTCCAGTAGATCTTCAACCACAATGAAAGAGAACAGGTAAGAATCTCCAAGGAAGAATCGAAAATCACCAAGGAAGAAGAAGCGATCGTGCCCTAGGAGAGAAGGATTTCTTTTCTTCCAAATTTTGAAAACCTAAGGCATTTTAAAGGTTAAACAATTCAGCCTCTAGACTTCTTCCTCTCTATACATTTAAATCTCTTTCTCTTTTCAGTTTCATTCCTAGCCCAATTCGTCTCCACATTCTAATGGTTCGACGCGTAAATTCCTAAAATCATATGTCAAATTTTCCATGGTCATTTGACAGTCATTTCAGTCCCATAAAATCGGTCAGTCCGTTACTCGGAAAATTCCCGGTCTGGACTTTTTCTCCCGAATTCAGAAAATTTCCTATGGGTCACTATTAACTGCCAATTACCCTTAAAACAGTTCCAATTCAACTATTCAAACCCAGCTATTCCGAAATTCTCAAACAAACCACAATCCACAAAAATTCACAAACCAAATCATATTCACATTTAAATGCCGGGAAATGCCATGAATGCATGTACACATAATTGCATGTGCAATCTGACTCATTCCTCTAAAATTAGAGGTCAAAATAAATGTTCAATTCAAAATATGCAATGCAAATTGCTAGCCTGTCCCAATTGATCAATTTAATCCTCCCATCGGTTATAGGATGTTACAATTTGTCTTCTTGGAAGTTGTAGAAGATCTTTTAATCTTTCCAATGATATCAAGTTTGTGATTTTTGGATGTCGGAATGGAGACATATGAGTGTTACAAATTAGGACGCTGCTTATGATTTGTGGTTGTGACAACTAGGGTGATTGATGGGAAATTGGGGCTTTGATGAACCAAATGAGTTGGGATTTGAGAAGTTTGTGAAATGAATGTGTTGTTTAGATTGTTATGAAGTGTTTAGGCATTACAATAAGTGAATTTTTGAAGATTATAAGTGTATATGGTGTTAGGATGGAAGTTGGAAGCTCTAGAGAGGCATTGGCGGACCTTGGCGAACCCCAATGTTCGTTTAACGGACATAAGGTCCATTAAACAGACGTTCTTGGGTGTAAAAACACCCCTTGGCCAGTCTATGTCCGTTAAACGAACATTCATGTCCATTTAACGGACTTTCATGTCCGTTTAACGGACTTTCTCGGCCAAATGAGCTCCCAAACCCCATACATGTTTGTTAAACGGACATGGATGTCCGTTTAACAGACATTCACAGGTCAGCTTAAGGAAATGGAGATTTTTGACACTTCTAGAGGCCGAATAGGATTTTGTAGTCTTCATAAAAGTTGTAGACCTAGACGTCTTCTTTTAAATAGTTTTAAAACGAACCCTTTTCAACATCTACATTGAACATTATGGTGATCGCGCCAAGATAGGTACAAATTGATTGAGTGTATAAACATGTTATATTCGTTTGGGCATAACACCCTCATTCGACCTCCAAATGAAGTGATTCTTGAAGCAATGGATTTTTAACATCTTTAGATATCTCTCCATTAAAAATGGTATCTTTTAGAGTTATTATGAGGAATTTTTCAATAAAGTAAGTCAGGGGTCAGTTAAGAGAGCATAATTGGAGTATGTGCACGCTTTAGCTTTTTAAGCATGTCTTGAGCTATAGAGCTCCGATTGAGATGATTTTTTGCTTCAAAGCAAACTAGAGGCTTAGAGATTCAATTTCTATGAAGAAGTAAAGTTGTGATTTTGATATTTGATTAGTGTGCGCTCACCACTATTGTGGAATGACAGCAAATGACCTACAAGGATTTTAAGCACAAGGTTTAAGACTCCAAGTGTTGGGCTCCGAAAACGGGGTCAACAGTTGTGATATCAGAGTAAGCTCGAGTTTCATGATTTCGCAAGAGTTGGATTCCGGAAACAAGCGGGGTCTAACATATGTGTTTTGTTTTGGAAAATGTTTAATTTGTTTTTGAGATGTACTCATTATGATAAGACAATTTGTATTTTTGTGTATATGGTTTGTAATAGCTATAATACAGGATGAATTTATATTTAAGGCATGTATATGATGAGTACAATATGTATGATATGTTCTGTTTTTCAATCAACAAATTGTGAATAGTGTTGCTTTATTTTCAAGGAACTTTTGGAGTATCTTGGTATGTGTTTGGTATGTTTTATATGGCATCTATATATCCTCTCAGTGGTTATTTGGGTGTTATAAGATCTTAAGTTGTCCAATAAACTATCGGGATCCTATATGAGATCTCTCTTCACACAATTACCGATTTGATTAATTTCTTGTTCTTATTAAATCACCTAACTCTTCTTATCCCAATTTAATTATTTTTATTCAATTCACCCTCTCAGTCTATTACCAAATTATGCAATCATAGAAATCAATCACAATACATCCAATAAACATAAAACAATAAGATTTTATTAAATCAAAGATTTAAAAAAACTCGAAGGTGAGTTTATAATATCTCAACATTCATAATCTTATCATCAAACTACTATTCCCAATTCTATACAATAATAAAAATGGAAATAACAGGAAATCCAATTCTAAACGAAGACAGGAGACAACGACATATGGAAAATCCAAATTCGGGAAGTACATCGATGTCGACTTCTTCTCCACTTCTCTTTTCCTTCTTCTCATTCTCAATCTCTCAACAGTTATCTCTAGGGTTTCCCTTAAAAGTGGCCAACGCAAATGATCCTTAATCTTTGTTGTCTTATTTTTTATATACCTTTTGTGTTCTGGGCAACCCTAAGGTTTTTTCGGGGTCCAAAAGATCCAAAAACTCACTCTAAACTTGACTTTTTTTAGTGTTTATGCATCTGAATGACATAGGCCATGATCGTGACTAACACAAGCCATGATCGTGGGCCACATTTGAGCCTTCTGTTGTGGCATATGGGCCACGATCTCGGCCTATTGTGCCACAATTGTGGGCCATTGTTTCAACCTGAGTGTCTTTAAAACTTTTCCATTTTTCAGTGTTCACCCTGAAATACTATAAACACATCAAGGTACCTCAAAGACATAATAATTAAGCTCAAAAGCTTGTACTAACCCATAAAACACTTAAAACACAAATAATTAACAAACTAACACAGTTATAACCTAAATGCATACTAAATGATCGAATTAATAGATAAACACACATCAAACTATACCCTGAAACACGATGCAATTTATACTTATGACATCCCCCAATATGCAAGCAGAGCAATTCAAAATATTGACTAGAAAGGTCACTGTGATGACTATATCCTCACCAGCACTTAAAATTTTAACAAACATAAGGGATGCATATTTATTTTATCCTCACATTCTTTATGGGCATATAGTATGTGACAATGTAACTTCAATAAATGTAAAACCCAAATGCACAATCTCATTATCACACACTTGTGTTGAAGACATTATCTGAAAACTTCATTTGAGACTTTTGTAAAAGAAAATTTTCATTAAAGTAACTATTGTGCGTTATCAAACACTGAACCGACCAGCCGAGATAGGAGAACTTCGTATATCTCCCTTATGGCAAGTTCGTTGCATAAAAATTCACTAAAATGGCTTTAGAATGTCTTAAAAACCTTTTACGAGTGACTATCATGTGATCCCAAACACTAAACATAAGACCCACAGCACGAAAGCTTGAAGTATCTCCCTCATATGATGTCTGAAGCATGAAAATTCACTCAAAATAGGCTTGAGAACACCTTAATTCCTTTTCTGAAGTTAAACTTTAATTTACACTAATGTAATAAACCTAAAAAATGGAAATTTTCACTTTATGAATTTCTTGGACCAAGAAACTAACCCAAACTACCTCGAGGCACCCTTATAGGAAATCTAAAAAGTTTTTGATTTTTAGTTATTGTAGCTTGTTGATGTTAGCATGACTTTAGCACTATGTCAACCACCGATGTCATTAGTTGCGTCATTCGCTAACGTTCACGCGCATCTAACGCACCAGGGACTCGTCACGCATACGCTAAAACCTGCCAGTTGACGTTGGGACGTGTGCCTTATGTGCTAGACATGAGTCCGGGCTGTTTGGTGCCATATGTCACCAGACATACCACCCACACCTGTTACTGTTCACTAATCGGGCATATGGTGATTTGCTCCCTCGCCGAAAAAGGAAAATTTTAGTGAGTTTTTGGTCAATTTTTCTAGCTCCTAGGCTCGTTTTCACCCCATTTCTCAAAGCTAAACACTTTTATACCAATTTAATGAAATAATAAGCAAAAAATTGAAAAGCGTAAGTTAACTCTCCGAGAAACTTATGGAACAAAATAAAAAAATCTTCATTTTTAACCACCTAATCACGTCACTGCTCTGATATCACGTGTAATATGTAATGGACCTTAGTTACGTTTCCCAGATCGAATGTGAAAGGGAAATGAATGAATAAATGCAAAAAATACTTGATTTTGGTTCCATAATTTTGAACGAGCTTTCTAAAGCCGAAATGAGCACAAATTCTCTGTCGACTTCACGGGACCTACTTATTGGGATGCGATCAATGTCTTTCTATAGTTTTCTCAAAGCATAAGCTCTCTTAACAGGTCAAAGAAGCCTTACGCTTATGAATGATATGAGCGATTACAGGAGACCTTAACCTTTATATATAACATCCATAATCGAACTTTCCCATCACAGCCTTGATATAGGTCTGGTCCACACTGATTGGGATCTATTTTTCTCTTGAACTTCGACCCATTGAATTAGATCATTTATTAGGTCACTTTATTATCTTTATCCATATCAAATTACGTAACTTAACTAATAAGTTATTAAAAAACCAAAAAATGTGATTAAATGTTGTCCAATTTTATGGGAAATGTCAAAATGTACAATAATCAAGTCCATTGAAAAAACTACTTAAAAACTTTATGGAGTGGAAAAGTTCTTCAAGAACAACTGCTAAAATCAGCCAAAAAGACATCTACTTTGAATAAAGAACAAGTGGGCCTTTGGGATAAAATGTACAAGAGCCATGAACAAGGTCTTAATGGATAAAATAATTTGGAGACTTTTCAATGATCATAAGACTTTATAGGTAAAATAGATGCATAGGGAATATTTAAAGGGATGTAATTTTTGTAGTATGAAACCTAAGGATGATACATCCTAGACAATTAGCCAATTGTTGAACTTTGAAGGCTACTTAGTGAGGGAAATATAAGCTCATATTGGTAGTCGGAGAATTACTAGTTTCTAGTTTGACAACTAGTGTAAGCTTGGTCCCTATACTTACTCCTTATATTTAATTCTTTATAATTTATTGTTCCTTCTAAGGCCAAAGTGGGGGTGATAATTAAAGAGGATGAATGGCATTGTGTGCATATGGGAATGATTGAGATCTGTAATGCCTTTCCCAACTACAGGCCCAAATCCTTTAAAGATGATTACTTCAACTGGCTAAGGCATAGACTTGGTAAGTTCATCAATTCCTTTTATGCGTCCATTTTGAAACTTCCTCATGAAATCGTACCTTAGAGAAAGTTTTCCTGGTTTAAGCATCACCTATCTAAGGCCTCCATTTTATAAATGACTATTAAAAAGAGACTTATGACACTTGATAGGCTCAATTGGAATTCTAACCATTATGGCATATTCTTTCTTTGTAAAACTTTCTCATAAAGCATTGATCACTTATTCTTCTTATGTCCGATGTATAGACACATATCCTCCAATGGTGTAACTCACAGACTCATTCAAGCTAGTGAGATCAAGTGATTAGTTAGGCTTCAAGAATCAAAGCTCAAAATAAGCATGATCTAATAATATTTAAGTTGTGCTTGAATTACTATATCTATAGTGTTTGGAGTAAAAGAAAAAATCACCCTGTGCACTCCTAACTCGCTTTATAACTAGTTACTAGAGCTCATTATTATTAAAAACTTAAACCTCAGATGCAGTGAAATAATTTAGTACTACTTGAAACCTCACTTAACTATTGGAATTCTTTAATTCTTCCTCAAGTTAAGCTTCTTCCAAAATAAAAATAGAGCTTGTTTATTTGGCATAGTTTAGTCTAATGTTCTACTTTGCACTAAATAACTTACACCCAAACTGGGGTCCTAAAGTTGTACTTGGTTCATGTTCCTTTTAGATTAAAGGCTCTCCAGATGCTTTTTTTGTATGTTGGGGTTTTTTTATAATTCCCCTTTCAATAAAAAGAAAACCATTCAAAACCATAGTTAGATGATGTGTTTATGTTAATCAGACATAGAGGAATTTTAGTATCTTCAGATAAAGTCAGATTGATGTACATAATCTGAAGCTCATCACATGAAAAAGTGTTAAAGTATTGGATTAACGTTGTATATGTCAGTTTGTTTTGTTAAAAAAGTTATCTATTTGTCAGTTATTATTTGGTAAGCAGTTATGTATGTCAGTTCACTACATTTATGTTTTATTTGTTGTTGGATATTTTGTACACATGATGTATGATGTTGGAGATTTTATGAAAAGAAAGATTTCACCCTTTCTGCAGTGTTCCAAAAATAAACAACAGTGGTATCAGAGCATTATAAATCTTAAAGGGATATGTGAAGGTATTAACAGAGGCTTGTCTACATTCAATAGAAAAGAAAAATGCAGGCAACTGGTAGTAATTTTTCACCAATCACACCACCTATGCTTAATGCGAGAATTATCAAGCATGGGCTATAAAATGATAGCCTGTATGGAAGGTTGTGATATGTGGGAAGCAGTAGAGTCAGATTATGCAGTGGATCCTCTTATTGAAAATTCAACCTTGAATCAATTGAATTTTTAGAAAGAGAAGGATGAAGGCAAAGTCATGTCTTTATGCAGCTGTCTCTCCTGCAATTTTCACCAGAATCATGAGGCTTGGTTCTGCCTTTGAGATCTGGAATTTTTTAAAGGAAGAATATGAAGGAGATGAGAGAGTCCGAGGCATGAAAATCTTAAATTTGATGAAGAAATTTGAAAGGCAGTAGATGAAAGACAATGAGTATGTGAAGGAGTATTCAAATAGACTTATTGATTTGGTGAACAAGATTCAAATTCTTGGGTTAGAGATGAAGAATGAGAGACTGGTACATAAGTTGCTAGTTTCACTACCATAAAAATTTGAAGCCACAATTGCATCTCTTGAGAATGCAAAGGATCTTTTAGAAATTAAGTTAGCAGAATTGTTGAGTGCACTATAGGCACAGGAGCAAAGAAGGCTAATGAGAAGAGATGAGCCTGCTGAAAGTGCTCTTCAAGCCAAATCAAAAGTGTACACAGAAGGACAAAAGAAGAAGCAATTTAATCAAGGCAAACAACAAAAAAACAAAGGGTGAATCTTCAGGAGGAAAAGAAGGAAATTATGATGCAACCAATCATAATAGGAGGGGAAAACAAGGTTCTTGGGAACCATGTCAACATTATGGTAGGAAAAATCATCTTCAATACAAATGTTGGAGGAAACCTGATATGAGGTGTAGGTTTTGTCATAAAATAGGACATGCAAAGTTCATCTATAGAGAGAAGAAGTCACAAAAACAACAAACAAATACATCATAAGTAGCACAAACTGAGGTAGAATAATTATTTGCTATTTTTTGTTTTAACTCAGAAGTTGATAGTGGTAGTTGGCTAGCCGATAGTGGTTGCACACATCATATGAGTAGTGATTTGAGTTTGTTTTATGACTTGGATGAAAGTTTCTTATCTAGAGTGAAAATTGGAAATGGAGAATATATTACTATGAAAGGGAGAGGTAATGTGATCATTAAGGGTCCTAATGTATCTAAGTTGATTTCAGACGTGTTAAATGTGCCTGAGGTAGACCAAAATTTACTTAGTGTTGGTCAGTTGGTGCAAAGAGGATATAAGGTGATTTTTGAAAATGAAGAATATTTAATTGTTGATTCTACTAGTGAAGTGCTATTTAATATACCTATGAAATTCAAGTGTTTGACATTTGATCCAAAAGAAGGAAGTGAGAAGGCTTTAAAAGTGCAGTATGATGAATTTGGAGTTTGGCATAAGAGGTTAGGGCACTGTCATAGTAGAGGGCTTGAATACATACAGAAATTTGAGTTAGTTTATGGACTGCCATTGATGCAGCATCAAAACTCAAATTACAAAACTTGTTTTTTAGGTAAGCAAACTAGACTCCCATTTATAGGTTCTTTATGGAGAGCATTTGAACAACTTCAACTTGTGTACACAGAAGCGTGTGATCCCATGTCAGAACATTCATTGAATGGGAGCAGATATTTTATTTTATTTGTTGATGATTACAACAGGATGTGTTGGGTGTATTTTTTGAAAGCAAAGTCTGAAGTTGCAGGAGTGTTTTCAAATTTTAAAAGGATAGTTAAGACTGAATGTGAAAAAAATTAAGAGCAGTAAGATCAAATAATGGAACAGAGTATACCTCTAAAAGTTTCAAATCTATATGTGAAGAATTAAGTGTCCAACATCAATTCACTGTTCCATATTCTCCTCATCAGAATGGAGTGAGTGAAAGGAAGAACAGAAGTGTAATGGAGATGGTTAGATGTTTGTTGCAAGAAAAAATATGCCAAAAATTTTTTGGGCAAAGGCAATGAATACAGTAGTGTTCTTATCAAACAGATTATCTACCAAAGTAATAGATAAGAAAACTCCATATGAAGCATGGTATGATTTTAAACCATCAGTGAAGGGGAGTTTTTGGTTGTGTGTGTTATACACATGTACCATAAGTGAAACGAGATAAGTTGGATCAAAAGGCTGAACTTGGTGTGTTTATTGGTTGCAGTCTGCACTCTAAAGGATACAGGGTGTATCAACCACATTATACTAAAGTGATAATTAGTAGAGATGTGAAATTTTTTAAAGATGAAGCATGGAATTGGACATCTAATGACAAAGGTGAACAGGTGAAGAATGTACCAATTTAAACACAGGAGGAGGAAAAAGAGCTTACTGATATTATTGATGATATCCCAGTGAGAGGTACGCGATCACTTACTAACATATATTAACAATTTCATATTGTTGTGTTTGAGCCTACAAATTATCAAAAAGAAAAAAGCAATGAGAGGTGGTAAAAAGCTATGATTGAGGAGCTGAATATGATCAAGAAAAATGGCACTTGGGAGTTAGTTGATAAATCAGATGACAGAAAGATTATTGGTGTGAAGTGAACATTCAAAGTTAAATTAAATGCAAATGGATTGATAAACAAGTATAAAGCTCGATTGGTGGTGAAGGGTTATGCTCAGGTGTGAGGAGTAGATTATTCTGATACTTTTGCACTTGTGGTAAGGCTAGACACCATTTGATTACTGTTTGCAATCACAGCTGAGCAAGGCTAGATTGTTTTTTAATTAGACGTGAAATCTGCATTCTTCAATGGGATGCTTGAAAATGAAATATACATAGAGCATCCTGAAGGATTTAGTGTTGCAGGGAATGAAGATAAAGTTTATCGGCTAAAAAAAGCATTGTATGGCTTGAAAAAGGCTCCCAGGGCACGGTACAACAAAATGGATAACTATTTACAAGATTTGGGTTATGAGAGAAGTTTAAGTGAGTATACTTTGTATATCAAGAAAGTTGCAAGAAGTATTGTAGTTATTTCTCTATATATGGATGATAGTTTGGTGACAAGGAATGACTATAAGCAAATCAATCAATTAAAGCATGATCTGATGTAGATATTCGAGATGACAAATTTAGGTGTGATGGCTTATTTTCTTGGAATGGAGATCAAGCAAAGTCCAAGTGAGATTTTCATATGTCAAAAGAAATATTTAAAGGAGATTATATGGAGGTTTCGAATGGAAGAATGCAAGAGTGTGGGAACTCCTATGAATCAGAAAGTGAAGCTGTAAAAAAAAGATGGAGCAGATCCTGCAGACAATGCAACTTGTAGAAGTTTGGTTGGTTGTTTGATGTATTTGATAACCATTAGACTAGATATTCAATATATTGTCAGTTGTTGTCAAGATTTTTGCATTGTGCAAGTGAATTACATATGAAAGCTGCTAAAAGAGTACTCAGGTATTTGAAGGGAACTTCTTCTTATGGGATAAAATTCACCAAAAGTGAGAGGTTCAAGTTGTATGGTTATTCAGATAGTGACTGTTGGTTCTGTAGAAGATATGAAGAGCATAACTGGTTATTATTTTGCCATGGGATTAGCGTGTTTCTCTTAGTGTTCGGAAAAACAAGACATTATGGCTCTGTCTACTGCTGAAGTAGAATTCATTGCAGCAATTGCAGCTGCAAATCATGCAATTTGGTTGAGAAAGTTGTTGAAAGATCTTAGTTTTAATGTTGGAGAAACTGAATTGAATGTCAATAATCAAGCTACTCTGGCAATATCTCAAAATCCTATGTTCCATGGTAAGACTAAGCATTTTAAGGTAAAGTTTTATTATCTGCGAGAAGTGCAGAAATCTGGGAAGATAAAATTGGTGTATTGCAGCACAGAGAATCAATTTGTTGATATTTTCACCAAATCATTTCAAGTTAACCGGTTTGAGTGGTTGAGGAAGCATATTAGAGTAAGTGGCAACATTTGATCCAATGAGGAGTGTTAAAGTATTGGATTAACGCTACATATGTCAGTTTGTTTTGTTAAAAAAGTTATCTATTTGTCAGTTATTTTTTTGTAAACAGTTATGTATGTCAGTTCACTACAGTTATGTTTTATTTGTTATTGGATATTTTGTATGCATGATGTATGATGTTGGAGATTTTATGAAAAGAAAGATTGCACCCTTTCTACAGTGTTACAAAAATAAACAATAAAAACACTGCCTATATAGTCCAAGCTGGAATTAAAGAATGACGACTAGACCACTCGGACTAGACTTTAAGGTATAATACAGTTGAAAAAAAACTACAACGAGTAGTACATGCATTAATAATTGTTTACATTAACTTAAAATGGGACTTGGAGGTTTCAATCTTAGATAGATCGTTGTCTATGTAATTGGCTTCTTTGTTTTTGAGCACCCTACTTTCCATGGTACACGCCCTTTCTCTAGATTCTTCGTTCTAAGCAAATAGTTCTTTTGTCACATACAGTTCACAAGATTGTCTATTGCATTATGACTAAAAGGCTATAAGGTTAATAATAAAACTTTGGGTCTAATGTACAGATGGAAGTTCGATTATCCATCAGGCATCAACTACACAATTTGATCATCCTTTTTCTCATAAGCAAATAACAAATCCATAAGAATATGTCGTTCTTTATAGATTAAAAAAATAAAATAATTACAAGTTGATGTTGCAACCAAATCAACCCCTTATTTCCTTTTTGAACCAGAAGAAAGAGGGAGAAACATAATTATAGTGTTAAAGCGCTAAAAGCATTCACATCAACAATAGGCTACACGGTAACCAGCATCTAAGTGCAAACCTTGCTAAAGATCATTCCTTGTTGTAAGAAATAATGGACACTGAGAAAATCATGTATCGAAGGTGAGGTATAGAAGAGATTCGAGAGAGTTCAGAGAGAGAAGAAAAATACAAAGAATCACACAGGAGGGAGAGAGAAGAGAATCAAATCTCATTCGGTTATTACTTACCATATATCCGTTACAACGCAGCTTATATACAGCTGGTATACGATATCGTAGTTTAGGTCGTATGCTAACAATGGTGAACCTTATTTAAAAACGCAGCATTTCGTAATAAAATCTAACGACTAATGGTGTCATTGTCTTCTTCTTTGTTTGTCTCTGTAACAATCTCCTTGCCCTTAACATCTTTGTCTACCAAATTAACTTTCGGGAAGAATTTTTTATGGTTAAAGAGATACTGCCATATCGCTCTGATATCATCACCATCGGACCATTAGATGAGCTACTGAGTTACTGCCCAATTGTTCCTCTTAACTGTTTCCCAATACCACCACTAGTATTCGTTCGATAGGACCAATACATTTGGGTAACATCAAAGACATATTGTCATGTTTCACGATGACCTTCTTCAATTGTGATACGTGAAACACCGGATGAATCATTGATTCCGCAGGCAACTCCAATTCGCATGCCACTTTACCAATGCGTTGTGATATTCTGTATAGTCCATAATACATTGGTGCCAACTTCTGATTGTTCCTTCTTTGAAGTGAGTGTTGTGTGTATGGCTGGAGCTTCAACAATACCCTTTTGTCCACCTCAAACTCCCTTTCTGAGCGTCTCAAATCAGCATATTGTTTCACCCTGTTTTGAGCTTGTTGTAAATAGAACTGTGTCGCCTTCTTCATTCCTTCCCTATTTAATAGAACCCAATCGATTTCCACCAATTTTGAATCGCCTGCTACATACGGTGTATAAACTGTGGTGGATATCCATAGAGAACCTCAAATGGTGTTGAATTAATTGACGAATGGTATGTCGTATTATACCACCATTCTACCAACGCTAGCCATTCACTCCATCGTTGAGACTCTTCTCCATAGAAGCATCGAAGATAAGTCTCCAAGATTTTGTTCACTGCTTCTATATGTCCGTCCATCTGTGGGTGATAGGCAGTGGAATACTTCAAGCGGACTCCTTAAAGTCGTAGTAGTTCTCACCAGAATTTGCTCAAAAATACAGGGTCCCGATCACTAATGATACTTTCTGGTATCCCATGTAATTTAAAAACATTATTGAGAAATAGTTCAGCAATATCTTCTATCGTGTATGGATGTTTAATCGGAATGAAATGAGAATATTTTGTAAATCGTTCCACCACCACCAAGATGACCGTCTTCCCCTTCGACCATGGAAGACCTTCAATGAAATCAACACTAATTTCTCTCCAACTTCCTTATACTATTTTGATTGGTTGCAACAACCTAGGGTAAGCCGAATTATCATGTTTGCTTTCTTGACACACCATGCATACCTGTACGTAGTTTCTTACGTCTCCAGCAAACCCTTTCCAAAAGAACATGTTTTGTACCTTCTTTGTTGTCGTCAGTATGCCGCATGACCTCCCATCGCGTCGTCGTGCCTGATGGCCAGAATCTGTTGTCGCAATGTAGGGTTGGCTCCTACTACCAGTCGTCCCTTCCATCTTAGAAGTCCTTCCTTCCACTTATATACCCTTGTTTTCATTTTTCCCGCTTCTAATTATTTCATAATTTCTTTGATTGTTTGATCCTCATCCCAGCTCTTTTTGATTACATCGAGGAGTTCCCCCTAAACTTTTGTTATTGTAAACATTAACATCTTCATACTTGTTATCTGGGATAAGGCATCAGCGGCAACATTCTCCTTCCCGCAGTACTGCACTTCAAAATCGTAATCCAAAAGTTTTGGAAGCTATGACTATTGA
This sequence comes from Erythroxylum hondense, assembly GCA_029829435.1. Taxonomy (NCBI): domain Eukaryota; kingdom Viridiplantae; phylum Streptophyta; class Magnoliopsida; order Malpighiales; family Erythroxylaceae; genus Erythroxylum; species Erythroxylum hondense. The sequence continues at coordinate 15,187,803 of JANKYF010000007.1, forward strand.
AACGGAGTGGATAATCATTGCTCCAGCAAATACTTGAGGCTGCGATGGTCTGTCTTAACAATAAATTGTTTATAACTCAAATAATGATGCCAATACCTGATCGCCTTGATGATTGCTAAGAATTCCTTCTTGTAGGTTGATAGTCTGTGATGTCGATTGCCCAATACTTTATTGAGAAACGCAATTGGGTGCCCTTCCTATTGTAATACCGCACCAATCCCATGTCTGCTTGCATCCGCTTCCACCATGAAGGGTTTCAAAAAATCTAGTAGAGCTAATATCGGAGCTGAAATGACTACTCTTTTCAGTGTCTCAAAGGCATCTCTCTCTTCTTGTCGCCAAAACCAATTAATTATTCTATCCTTCTTTAACAATTCTGTCAATGGTCTGGCTATTAACCCACATCCCTTAATGAAAGGACAGTAGTATCCCGTAATACCCAAAAATCCTCTGGGTTCCATAATCCCTTTCAGTTCTGGCCATTCCTCTATTGTTTTTACCTTTCAGGCATCCGTGGCAACTCCTTCCTTTGAGATCGTATATCCCAAATATTCAATCTGACGAGCTCCAAAAATACATTTATTCCCGTTCAGAAACAGCTGATTATCCTTCAACATCTGCATGGTTACTGAAAGGCATTCGACATGTGACTGGAACGATGAACTGTAAATTAATATATCATCGAAGAAAACTAATATGAACTGTCACAGGAAGGGTTTCAATATTTCATTCATCAATCTATGGAATGTCGAAGGAGCGTTTGTCAAGCCGAATGGCATGACCATGAACTCGTAGCGTCGTTCATGCGTCCGAAATGCTATTTTTGAGATATCCTCTGGCTGCATCTGAATCTAGTGATACGTGGAACGTAGATCCAACTTGGTGAACCAGCTGGTTCCATTCAACTCATCCAGTAACTCTTTAATTAAAGGTATAAGAAATTTATCCTTAACCATGTTCTTATTAAGCTCATAGTAATCTACACACATAAGCCAAGTATCGTCTTTCTTCTTCACTAACACTACAGGTGTTGCGTAGGGTTCGTAACTATATTGTTCATAAGGTCACTCACTATTTATTCGATTATGTCTTTCTGTATTTTTGAATACCAGTAAGGATGCAAATTAATGATTTCCACACCTTCTTTCATAATGATTTGATGATTGTGTTTGCGATCTAGTGGTAGTTGCCTAGGTTCTTGAAATATCACTGCGTATTCTGATAGTATGGCATTGATTTTGTTGAATGCACTCCATTGTTCCTCCTTTAAGCTCATCTGTTGCTATTGGAATTCGAGGGGTGTTGTCAACCTCAACATAAACAACTGTCCTTCTAAGGGTCCTCGCAAAAGCTTTTCGAACTCCTTGCTAGAAAGGATCTGTGATTTCCCTTTCGGGTCCCCATAAATCATTACCACCCTATCTTCCCACTGGAACGTCATTGTTCTTTCTTTAAAATTGCATAACACATTGTTTAGCCCGATTAACCACTACACCCCTGAAACAACATCACAGCCTCCCAATGACAAAACCAAGGCATCCATGGTGAAATGAACTCCTTGCATGGTCCATGCAAAATTCCTACAACGTTGGTGACATTTTAACTGCAACCCTCCACCTATAGTTATGGATATTGGCTCTATATCTTATACATCACATCCTCCCCTTTTAATTAATGAAGAATCCACAAAGTTATGTGTACTGCTATTGTCGACCAGAATGTGGATTTGCCTTCTTTGATGTGTACCTATCATCCTCATTTGTTTAAACTCTCTGTTCCTTGAAAATCCTAGCATAGCCTACATCGAGACCAATGGCACGTCGTTTTGTTCAAGCTATCCTTATGAATTTGCCTCTTCTACATTAGGTAGGTTTTGCACACTATTATCATCCCTTAAAACCATATAAAATTGTAATTGTTGTTTTTGACATTTGTAACCCAACGTGTATTTCTCATCGCACCAGAAACATAATCCTTTAGCCCTTTTTTCATCAAAATCTCTACTACTAATTTGCCTTTGTGGTTTACATAATCTCGCCTTCGGAGATGCTTTGTAACAGCCCGGATCACCTACTCACAGATATTGTCCGTTTTGAGCCTTGGCCCAGCCAAGCTCTCATGATTTTGCTTTTTCCAAGAACTTCCTAGGAGGTCACCCATCCTGGTACTACTCTTGAACTAGCACATTTAACTTTGGAGTCCTAATGAGATCCGGTACATTAGAGCATAGAAAACGTGTCTGTAAGGGAGAGGTGTCTGTACCTTTATAAGGCATACTTCGTTTCCCTCTCCAACCGATGTGGGATTTCACACTTTCCACCCCCCTTAAGGCCCAACTCTCTTTAGGACTCAACTTAGTTGGCCCAACGGTTTGAGTACCGGCTCTGATACTACTATAACAGCCCAGATCACCAGCTCACAAATATTGTCCGCTTGGGCCTTGACTCAGCCAAGCCCTTACAGTTTTGCTTTTTCTGAGAACTTCCTAGGAGGTCACCCATCCTGGTACTGCTCTTGCCCTAGTACATTTAACTTCGGAGTTCTGATAAGATTCGACGTATTAAAATATGAAAAACGCGTCTGTAAGGGAGAGGTATTTGTACCCTTATAATGTGTACTTCATTTTCCTCTCTAATCGATGTGGGATCTCGCATGCTTGTAGCGTGATTGTTGATGTAGGCAATAGTCCCTCCAAGCTTGTATTTCTCGCTATGTTGATGGTTGATGTTGGACCAATGGTGGTTGACAAATTAAATCCTACTTATGTTTTGATAATAATAAAATGTATAGAATTGGTTAAG
>JANKYF010000007.1:15204176-15217557 GCA_029829435.1 Erythroxylum hondense
AAAGTTTAGATACTAACATAATTACATATGATAGGAATCTCATTATCATGATCTCATCATGATTTCCTCCATGCTATATTTTATATCAAGGACTTCATTCAATCAATTTAAAATCAACATCAAATCCATAAATGTATGAACATCGAAATAATGAAAATGGCTTTATTAATCATAAAATGATTTGTACAATAAGTGTTGAAGGTGATTACATTTAGAGTAGTTCTATAACAAACTCCCACTTGCACTAAAACCAATCGCCTTGATATCTAATACCATAAGCGTGTAAATATGCCACAAAACTCTTTTGAAAAATAGGCTTAGTCAATGGATCAGCTATATTCTGATCGGTGGGAACTGGGAACTCTCTCTATCTTGACATCATTCTACCAATGATTTCTCTAATCAAATGGCAGCACCTAAGTACATGTTTAGACTTTTGATGAGACCTCAGTTCCTTTACCTACACTATAGCCTCGTTGTCATCATAATGCAATTGCACTAGGTTAGTGATGCTCATAACCTCACCAAGTTCCATGATGAGCTTATTGATCCAAACTACTTAAACTGCCTCTGTTATCAAATCTATAGTCATCTCTTATTTGGAACTTTTTCAATTGATTGGATTACCATTCAATGTGAATACATATCCGGACTGGGATCTGGAGTCATACCTATCGGATTGAAAATTGGCATTAGTATAACCGCTTACCACAAGATCACCTTCTCCATATCCTAATAATATATCTTTAGTTCTTCTTAAGTACTTAAAGATATTCTTTGGACACATAGATTTAAAGAGTGTAATCCCATGTACCATGGGAAGATAACCTCTCTTGGACTGCTCCGTGCTAAACTTCTTTAACATCTTGTCTATGTATGTAGACTGAGAAAGACTAAGCAACCTCTTAGATCTATATCTACTGATCCTTATCCCCAAAATATAAGTTGCTTCTCCATGGTCTTTCATAAAGAAGTTCTTAGCAAACCAAATTTTGACTGATTGTAAAGCAGAGACATCGTTTCCTATTAGCAGTATGTTATCTACATATATTACAAGGAACATAATTGTATGCCCACTAACATTCTTATACACTCACAGCTCATCCGAATTTTGTGAGAAACCAAACTCTTTGATTGTTTCATCAAATCAGATATTCCAATTCCTTGATGCTTGCCTCAATCCATAAATAGACTTCTGAAGCTTGCATTCCTTTTCTCCATTCATGAATATGAAACTATCAGGTTATGTCATATACATATTCTCGTTTAAGTTTCCATTAAGGAAAGTCGTCTTCACATCCATTTGCCATATCTCATAATCATAATGAGCAGTAATGGCTAGGAGTATCCTAATAAATTTAAGCATAGCTATTGGGCTAAATGTTTCATCATAGTCAATACCTTGCCTTTGATGATAACCTTTAGCTACAAGCCTAGCTTTATGGGTAACCACATTACCCTCCATGTCAGTTTTTTTCTTGAAAACCCATTTTCACCCTATAGGTTTATCCCTTCGGGCGGGTTAACCAATGAGGTAACCAGAAGAATTTTGGTAAGCCTCAAGCTAATGTGTTGAAGTTGCTGGTGGTGATGATGAGGAGATCATTATTGCTGTGGTTTCCAGAGTCAACTTGCTTGAAACTTGGTCGAGTGGATCATTAACGCAAGAGCCACACGTCACATCTACACTAACAAGGACATGTTCAAGGAGTTTAATGATGCTGCTAATCATGAATTTGTATACATGGGTAACTCCAACAAATTTCTCATCCAAGAAGTTAGGAAGGTCACTCTAAAACTCACTTTTAGAAAAGTGTTGGCATTAGAAAATGTTTAATTTATTCCTGATGTATGTAAAAACTTGATTTCTAGTGCATTGCTTAACAAAGTCGATGTTAAACTGACCTTTAATTCTGATAAGCTAGTTTTGACTAAGAATGAGAACTTGTTAAAAAAGGGTTTTGTAATAAGGGCTTATTTATACTTGATGTTGAAATGATTGCATGTACTTCTACTGCTTATATTGTTGAGTCTCTAGACCTATGACACTCAAGACTTGGGCATGTGAATGTGAGCTCAATTAAAAGGATGCAAAGCTTAAACTTGTTGCCTAAGATCACTCATGAAATGGAAAAATGTCAAATTTGTGTTGAAGCTAAATCTAAGAAACCTTTTAAATCAATGACTGGGAGAGAGTCACAATTGTTGGACTTTCTGCACACAGATTTGGATGATTTTAAGAATTGTATGAGTAAAGGAGGCAGGAGATACTATATTACCTTTGTGGATGATTGTTCTAGATTCACCTAGATTTACTTATTGAAAAATATAAGTGATGCAGAGGAAATGTTTATGAAATACAAAGCTGAGGTTGAAATCCAATTGGGAAAGAAAATTAAGAGATTAAGGTCTAATCAAGGTGGTGAGTATAGTACTAATTTTCTTGTTGATTTTTGTGAAAAAGTTGGTATTATTCTTGAGCTTTCAACCCCTTATACACCTGAACAAAACGGAATAGAGAAGAGAAAAAATTGAACACTCAAGGACATGATGAATGCAATGTTGATTTCCTCATGATTATTTAATTTTATGTGGGGAGGAAATTATTCTTTCGGCTTGTTATGCTCTAAACAAAGTCCCTGATAAGAAACTAGATCAAACCCCGTTTGAAATTTAGAAAGGTTATCCACCTAACTTGCATTTTTTGAACGTGTGAGGATGTCTTGCTAAGGTTGCTTTACCTGAACATAAGAGGAAGAAAATTAGGCCTAAGACCATTGATTCTATTTTTGTGAGATATACCTCTAATAGTGTTGCCTATATATTTATGGTTAAGGAAGAGGGGTTTAGAACTTATAGATCAATTATGGAGTCAAGAGATGCAGTGTTCTTCATGGATATATTTCCTATGAATTTGTCCCTAATTCTTCTACTAATGATGATATAGAGGAAGAGGAAATTGTTGAACTCAAGAGAGCAAAAGAGCTAGAGAACCCACTAATTTTGGTTATGACTTTATTACGTCCTTTGTGGTGACAAAACCTAAGTAGATAGATGATGTTTTTATGGTGACTTATATTATTAAGGAAGATCCCAAAACTTATGAGGAAGCAATGAGATCTGTGGATGCTACGTTTTGGAAGGAAGCTATAGATAGTGAATTAGAGTCAATTATGTCTAATAAAACATGGGTTTTAGTTGATTTACCACGAGAGTGTAAACCTTTAGAGTATAAATGGATTTTCAAAAGGAAATTGAGACCTGAAAGAACCATTGAGAGGTTCAAGGCGAGACTTGCAATTAAAGGCTTTAAACAAAAGGAAGGATTGGAGTTTTTTAATACTTACTCTCCTGTTACTAAAATTGCATCTATAAGGATATTGTTTGCTATTGCCTCGGTATTTAAGCTTCATGTGCACTAAATGGATGTTAAGACAACTTTCTTGAATGGTGATATAGATGAGAATTTTTATATGATCCAGCCTGAGGGGTTTAGAGTTCCTGGTTAAGAGCAAAAGGTGTGCAAGTTGGTTAAGTATTTGTATGTACTTAAACAAGCTCTCAAATAGTGGCATGAAAAATTTGAAAGTGAGATTTTCAAACATGGTGGTTTCACCTCTTGTGATGTTGATTCTTGCATTTATGTGAAATTTGATGCCAATGGTTGTGTAATCATAACTCTTTATATGGATGATATGCTTATTTTTTATACTAGTTTATCTATCATTGATACTACAAAGAGTTTGATAAAGTCTTCTTTTGATATGAAAGATCTTGGACCTGTGAACTTTATTTTGGGAATCCAAGTTGATAGAACGACTCTAGTTTTAGGTTGAATCAAATTCATTATGCTGAGAAAATTTTGAAGAACTTTGGTTACTATGATGTTGATCTAGTCAAAACTCCTAATGATGCTAATATTGCTTTAAAGAAAAATCTTGGTGATAGTGTAAACTAAACTGAGTTTGTTAAAATTCTTAGTAGTGTGATGTTCTTAATGAACTATTCTCGTCTTGATATTGCATACTGCATGAGTAGACTTAGTAGTTATAATCATAATCCTAGTCAAGAGCGTTGGAAAGCATTGATTTATTTGTTGAGGTATTTGAAAGGTACTATGCATTATGGATTATCTTTTGGTGGTCATACTTCTGTATTGGAGGGGCATTCTTATGTTAACTGGATTACAGAGAGTGATGATATACACTCTACTAGTGATTATATTTTTACCGTAGCAAGAGCTACTATGTCTTAGAAATCATCCAAGCAAATATATATTGCGAGATCAATAATGAAGGATGAGTTTATGGCTTTAGAATTGGCAGGACAGGAAGCTGAGTGGCTAAGGAATATTTTAGCAGATATGCCACTTTGGGAAAAACCAATTCCTTTTGTGTTCCTTCGTTGTGATTAGTAGGCTGTCATTCATGTTGCCAAGAACAAAGCATATAATGACAAAAGTAGGCATCAAATTGAGACATAAAATTGTCTATACTTTAATTAGACATGGTATAATTTCTCTAGACTAAGTCAAGTCAAAGAGAAACTTAACGGATCTGTTTACAAAATCTTTGAATAGGAAACTAGTTTCAGAGCCTGTTAAAGGGATGAGGTTGGGCCTAATTGTGTAGTAACCTCGTGATGGACACCTGTCTTCGGAAACTAAGTTCAATGGGTTAAACGAAGTTATATGATGACCACTTACTTGTATTTTGTTTGTGGAATAATACAGAGATATTTTCAGTTGTTGAATTGCATCCTTAGTATGACTTTACTGAATTTGATGAGGTTGGATTGTTTAATCTTTAGCGACTTCTATAGCCCTAGTTTGGGTGGTGTGAGTAGTACACACTTGATAAACTCACCTACGTGATTGTGGGAGCTAGCCACCCTCTTATGAGAGTATTTGGGCTATCTCTCTAGAGCGATCATAAAACCAGGGCATTTTGAGGCTGATTATTTATCTAATAGGTTTTGTCTATGATTTTTTTGGACACCATGTTCAAGACTTAATTCACTTGGTTATTTGCTTATCTCTCTCTTAAATTGTTACAGTTTGTTTCAAGTTTTGGATCGAGTGGGGGATTGTTGGGTGTTTTGCTCCAAAACTTGAATAACGCTCATAGCGCTTGTCTTGATTTCACTAAACGTTCACCGTAAATTTTTTGCTCAAAAGTTTCTTACGTTGATTGCCACCATTATTGTTAACGTTCCATTTTTCTTTATTGTGTCTTTATTGTCATTATTAACATATGCGGTGTTTTTGTTATATATAAGTAACACATCTGCTCATTTTCCACTATCACTGTCATACAACTGCTCATTTTCTCTATTTTTCCATCCGTCATGCATCTTCATTTGCTCCATCCAACACAAGCATTTTCCTCTATATACAAACACCTTATGCTCGTATTTTTTCTTACATATTTTATCTCACACAAATTCTGCATTTGTCTGGCTTTCTTTATTCTTGGAGACAGTTCTTACTATACTCTTTGAAGTGCACCAAAGTCGTTAACCTTGTGGTCAGATCCCATTGTTATGCTACATCGTAGAAGGGGAATTTTTTACTTAGAGCAGTAATTTTCGCGACACCTTGAATTCAAATAAGTCATTCCTATTTTAATTATTACTGATATTTTATCTAACAGTAAGGATAAACCTATTGGGTTGAAGCACTCTTTTGGCTCTTTTACAAATAAGTCAGGTCAAGAGCTTCTAAAGCCATTTTCTCCCTAAGTCAATTGGTGCAAGCTTGTTGGAACAAGTACCAAAGTCCCTTCTAAACAAACTCAACACTTTAGATAGACTAAAAGGTCTTCCCTAATCTTGAACCAAGAAGTATCCTTTGATTGCAAACTTTAGAATCCACAAACTACTTATTCTTCGGCTGCTCATAGTTGAAAGGAACTTTGGTTGTCCAACAATTATGTGATCACTTTTACAGAGAAATTGAGGGGAGATAAAGTCATCTCTTGCCCCTTAGATCCTCTGTCCCCTCTACCCTGTCTCAATCCTGTTTCACTTCATTTCAACCATCTATTTATCATTTATGTGCACATAAATGATAAATAGATGGTTGAAATGAAGTGAAACAGGATTGAGACAGGGTAGAGGGGACAGAGGATCTAAGGGGCAAGAGATGACTTTATCTCCCCTCAATTTCTCTGTAAAAGTGATCACATAATTGTTGGACAACCAAAGTTCCTTTCAACTATGAGCAGCCGAAGAATAAGTAGTTTGTGGATTCTAAAGTTTGCAATCAAAGGATACTTCTTGGTTCAAGATTAGGGAAGACCTTTTAGTCTATCTAAAGTGTTGAGTTTGTTTAGAAGGGACTTTGGTACTTGTTCCAACAAGCTTGCACCAATTGACTTAGGGAGAAAATGGCTTTAGAAGCTCTTGACCTGACTTATTTGTAAAAGAGCCAAAAGAGTGCTTCAACCCAATAGGTTTATCCTTACTGTTAGATAAAATATCAGTAATAATTAAAATAGGAATGACTTATTTGAATTCAAGGTGTCGCGAAAATTACTGCTCTAAGTAAAAAATTCCCCTTCTACGATGTAGCATAACAATGGGATCTGACCACAAGGTTAACGACTTTGGTGCACTTCAAAGAGTATAGTAAGAACTGTCTCCAAGAATAAAGAAAGCCAGACAAATGCAGAATTTGTGTGAGATAAAATATGTAAGAAAAAATACGAGCATAAGGTGTTTGTATATAGAGGAAAATGCTTGTGTTGGATGGAGCAAATGAAGATGCATGACGGATGGAAAAATAGAGAAAATGAGCAGTTGTATGACAGTGATAGTGGAAAATGAGCAGATGTGTTACTTATATATAACAAAAACACCGCATATGTTAATAATGACAATAAAGACACAATAAAGAAAAATGGAACGTTAACAATAATGGTGGCAATCAACGTAAGAAACTTTTGAGCAAAAAATTTACGGTGAACGTTTAGTGAAATCAAGACAAGCGCTATGAGCGTTATTCAAGTTTTGGAGCAAAACACCCAACAATCCCCCACTCGATCCAAAACTTGAAACAAACTGTAACAATTTAAGAGAGAGATAAGCAAATAACCAAGTGAATTAAGTCTTGAACATGGTGTCCAAAAAAATCATAGACAAAACCTATTAGATAAATAATCAGCCTCAAAATGCCCTGGTTTTATGATCGCTCTAGAGAGATAGCCCAAATACTCTCATAAGAGGGTGGCTAGCTCCCACAATCACGTAGGTGAGTTTATCAAGTGTGTACTACTCACACCACCCAAACTAGGGCTATAGAAGTCGCTAAAGATTAAACAATCCAACCTCATCAAATTCAGTAAAGTCATACTAAGGATGCAATTCAACAACTGAAAATATCTCTGTATTATTCCACAAACAAAATACAAGTAAGTGGTCATCATATAACTTCGTTTAACCCATTGAACTTAGTTTCCGAAGACAGGTGTCCATCACGAGGTTACTACACAATTAGGCCCAACCTCATCCCTTTAACAGGCTCTGAAACTAGTTTCCTATTCAAAGATTTTGTAAACAGATCCGTTAAGTTTCTCTTTGACTTGACTTAGTCTAGAGAAATTATACCATGTCTAATTAAAGTATAGACAATTTTATGTCTCAATTTGATGCCTACTTTTGTCATTATATGCTTTGTTCTTGGCAACATGAATGACAGCCTACTAATCACAACGAAGGAACACAAAAGGAATTGGTTTTTCCCAAAGTGGCATATCTGCTAAAATATTCCTTAGCCACTCAGCTTCCTGTCCTGCCAATTCTAAAGCCATAAACTCATCCTTCATTATTGATCTCGCAATATATATTTGCTTGGATGATTTCTAAGACATAGTAGCTCTTGCTACGGTAAAAATATAATCACTAGTAGAGTGTATATCATCACTCTCTGTAATCCAGTTAACATAAGAATGCCCCTCCAATACAGAAGTATGACCACCAAAAGATAATCCATAATGCATAGTACCTTTCAAATACCTCAACAAATAAATCAATGCTTTCCAACGCTCTTGACTAGGATTATGATTATAACTACTAAGTCTACTCATGCAGTATGCAATATCAAGACGAGAATAGTTCATTAAGAACATCACACTACTAAGAATTTTAACAAACTCAGTTTAGTTTACACTATCACCAAGATTTTTCTTTAAAGCAATATTAGCATCATTAGGAGTTTTGACTAGATCAACATCATAGTAACCAAAGTTCTTCAAAATTTTCTCAGCATAATGAATTTGATTCAACCTAAAACTAGAGTCGTTCTATCAACTTGGATTCCCAAAATAAAGTTCACAGGTCCAAGATCTTTCATATCAAAAGAAGACTTTATCAAACTCTTTGTAGTATCAATGATAGATAAACTAGTATAAAAAATAAGCATATCATCCATATAAAGAGTTATGATTACACAACCATTGGCATCAAATTTCACATAAATGCAAGAATCAACATCACAAGAGGTGAAACCACCATGTTTGAAAATCTCACTTTCAAATTTTTCATGCCACTATTTGAGAGCTTGTTTAAGTACATACAAATACTTAACCAACTTGCACACCTTTTGCTCTTAACCAGGAACTCTAAACCCCTCAGGCTGGATCATATAAAAATTCTCATCTATATCACCATTCAAGAAAGTTGTCTTAACATCCATTTAGTGCACATGAAGCTTAAATACCGAGGCAATAGCAAACAATATCCTTATAGATGCAATTTTAGTAACAGGAGAGTAAGTATTAAAAAACTCCAATCCTTCCTTTTGTTTAAAGCCTTTAATTGCAAGTCTCGCCTTGAACCTCTCAATGGTTCTTTCAGGTCTCAATTTCCTTTTGAAAATCCATTTATACTCTAAAGGTTTACACTCTCGTGGTAAATCAACTAAAACCCATGTTTTATTAGACATAATTGACTCTAATTCACTATCTATAGCTTCCTTCCAAAACGTAGCATCCACAGATCTCATTGCTTCCTCATAAGTTTTGGGATCTTCCTTAATAATATAAGTCACCATAAAAACATCATCTATCTACTTAGGTTTTGTCACCACAAAGGACGTAATAAAGTCATAACCAAAATTAGTGGGTTCTCTAGCTCTTTTGCTCTCTTGAGTTCAACAATTTCCTCTTCCTCTATATCATCATTAGTAGAAGAATTAGGGACAAATTCATAGGAAATATATCCATGAAGAACACTGCATCTCTTGACTCCATAATTGATCTATAAGTTCTAAACCCCTCTTCCTTAACCATAAATATATAGGCAACACTATTAGAGGTATATCTCACAAAAATAGAATCAATGGTCTTAGGCCTAATTTTCTTCCTCTTATGTTCAGGTAAAGCAACCTTAGCAAGACATCCTCACACGTTCAAAAAATGCAAGTTAGGTGGATAACCTTTCTAAATTTCAAACGGGGTTTGATCTAGTTTCTTATCAGGGACTTTGTTTAGAGCATAACAAGCCGAAAGAATAATTTCCTCCCCACATAAAATTAAATAATCATGAGGAAATCAACATTGCATTCATCATGTCCTTGAGTGTTCAATTTTTTCTCTTCTCTATTCCGTTTTGTTCAGGTGTATAAGGGGTTGAAAGCTCAAGAATAATACCAACTTTTTCACAAAAATCAACAAGAAAATTAGTACTATACTCACCACCTTGATTAGACCTTAATCTCTTAATTTTCTTTCCCAATTGGATTTCAACCTCAGCTTTGTATTTCATAAACATTTCCTCTGCATCACTTATATTTTTCAATAAGTAAATCTAGGTGAATCTAGAACAATCATCCACAAAGGTAATATAGTATCTCCTGCCTCCTTTACTCATACAATTCTTAAAATCATCCAAATCTGTGTGCAGAAAGTCCAACAATTGTGACTCTCTCCCAGTCATTGATTTAAAAGGTTTCTTAGATTTAGCTTCAACACAAATTTGACATTTTTCCATTTCATGAGTGATCTTAGGCAACAAGTTTAAGCTTTGCATCCTTTTAATTGAGCTCACATTCACATGCCCAAGTCTTGAGTGTCATAGGTCTAGAGACTCAACAATATAAGCAGTAGAAGTACATGCAATCATTTCAACATCAAGTATAAATAAGCCCTTATTACAAAACCCTTTTTTAACAAGTTCTCATTCTTAGTCAAAACTAGCTTATCAGAATTAAAGGTCAGTTTAACATCGACTTTGTTAAGCAATGCACTAGAAATCAAGTTTTTACATACATCAGGAATAAATTAAACATTTTCTAATGCCAACACTTTTCTAAAAGTGAGTTTTAGAGTGACCTTCCTAACTTCTTGGATGAGAAATTTGTTGGAGTTACCCATGTATACAAATTCATGATTAGCAGCATCATTAAACTCCTTGAACATGTCCTTGTTAGTGTAGATGTGACGTGTGGCTCTTGCGTTAATGATCCACTCGACCAAGTTTCAAGCAAGTTGACTCTGGAAACCACAGCAATAATGATCTCCTCATCATCACCACCAGCAACTTCAACACATTAGCTTGAGGCTTACCAAAATTCTTCTGGTTACCTCATTGGTTAACCCGCCCGAAGGGATAAACCTATAGGGTGAAAATGGGTTTTCAAGAAAAAAACTGACATGGAGGGTAATGTGGTTACCCATAAAGCTAGGCTTGTAGCTAAAGGTTATCATCAAAGGCAAGGTATTGACTATGATGAAACATTTAGCCCAATAGCTATGCTTAAATTTATTAGGATACTCCTAGCCATTACTGCTCATTATGATTATGAGATATGGCAAATGGATGTGAAGACGACTTTCCTTAATGGAAACTTAAACGAGAATATGTATATGACATAACCTGATAGTTTCATATTCATGAATGGAGAAAAGGAATGCAAGCTTCAGAAGTCTATTTATGGATTGAGGCAAGCATCAAGGAATTGGAATATCTGATTTGATGAAACAATCAAAGAGTTTGGTTTCTCACAAAATTCGGATGAGCTGTGAGTGTATAAGAATGTTAGTGGGCATACAATTATGTTCCTTGTAATATATGTAGATAACATACTGCTAATAGGAAACGATGTCTCTGCTTTACAATCAGTCAAAATTTGGTTTGCTAAGAACTTCTTTATGAAAGACCATGGAGAAGCAACTTATATTTTGGGGATAAGGATCAGTAGATATAGATCTAAGAGGTTGCTTAGTCTTTCTCAGTCTACATACATAGACAAGATGTTAAAGAAGTTTAGCACGGAGCAGTCCAAGAGAGGTTATCTTCCCATGGTACATGGGATTACACTCTTTAAATCTATGTGTCCAAAGAATATCTTTAAGTACTTAAGAAGAACTAAAGATATATTATTAGGATATGGAGAAGGTGATCTTGTGGTAAGCGGTTATACTAATGCCAATTTTCAATCCGATAGGTATGACTCCAGATCCCAGTCCGGATATGTATTCACATTGAATGGTAATCCAATCAATTGAAAAAGTTCCAAATAAGAGATGACTATAGATTTGATAACAGAGGCAGTTTAAGTAGTTTGGATCAATAAGCTCATCATGGAACTTGGTGAGGTTATGAGCATCACTAACCTAGTGCAATTGCATTATGATGACAACGAGGCTATAGTGTAGGTAAAGGAACTGAGGTCTCATCAAAAGTCTAAACATGTACTTAGGTGCTGCCATTTGATTAGAGAAATCATTGGTAGAATGATGTCAAGATAGAGAGAGTTCCCAGTTCCCACCGATCAGAATATAGCTGATCCATTGACTAAGCCTATTTTTCAAAAGAGTTTTGTGGCATATTTACACGCTTATGGTATTAGATATCAAGGCGATTGGTTTTAGTGCAAGTGGGAGTTTGTTATAGAACTACTCTAAATGTAATCACCTTCAACACTTATTGTACAAATCATTTTATGATTAATAAAGCCATTTTCATTATTTCGATGTTCATACATTTATGGATTTGATGTTGATTTTAAATTGATTGAATGAAGTCCTTGATATAAAATATAGCATGGAGGAAATCATGATGAGATCATGATAATGAGATTCCTATCATATGTAATTATGTTAGTATCTAAACTTTCCCTAGTCAGAGGATTAATGAGATGGGATATCATTAATTCGGATAGACTAGCACATGTTATACTCTTTGATTAGATCAAGTAGTAGATCTCATAAGTGGTAGACATTAGTTGTTTAAAGTTAACATGTGGATACTTACTAAGGTTAGTAAGTACATTAGATTGACCTACTATATATGGATATTCTATTCCATTGTCAATGATAGTCTCATCATAACAATGGTGTAAGTATCCTTTGACTTGAGGTGTTGTTGTCGGATATCTCGGATACTGATCCTATGTTTTGACTCCATTCATCAGTGCCTTTCAGGGGTTACTTATAAGGTGGTGATTGGGCATAGCTTAAGATATTCGGAGATAACTGAGTAGCCAATAAAGGATTCACCGCTCCTGATAGAAGGAGTTGATACCCACGACCTTTTGTCAAGGTCATTACTCAGGAGTCTTTAGCTAGAGCAAATATGTGTCATGAAGAGAGTCTTCAATGATACATAGAGTAATGAGACCCTTAGGACAAGATCTAATATCACTTGGACTAGATGTGACATAGTCAGTTTAGTGGGATGGGCACATAGTCTTCTCCAAAATCCTCTTAATCAGTTTGTTACTTGTTTCCACCTATCTAGAAGTTTGTGGATGGTACATAGTCGCCACCTTGTAATTTATGACATATTTCTTCATAAGCTTCTCAAAAAGCTTATTGCTAAAATGATTTCATTGCTTATGATTGTGCATGGAATCCCAAACCTGCCCAAAAATTTTCCTTAACAAAGTTCTCAACAACATTAGCATCATTAGTTCGGGTGGGTATTGCTTCTACCCATGTAGACTAGAAATCAACAGCAAAAAGTAAATATTCAAATCCACAAGAATTAGGAAACAGATCCACGAAATTAATACCTGAAACATCAAATAATTCAACAGTTAATTGGTTAGTTAGGGGCATTTCATTTCTTCTACTTATATTTCCAGTTCATTGGCGTTTATCACATTTTAAGCAGAAGAAATGAGCATCCTTAAACAAGGTGGTTCAATACAATCTGCTTTGAATAATTATAGAAGCATTTTTCCTTCCTCCAAAATGGCCTCCATAGTGGAGTTCATGACAAAAGGTCAAGACACTTACTTACTCATCCTCTAGAACGCACCTTTGAATGATTTCATCTTTATAGATCCAGTAGAGGTATGGATCTGTAGGAAAATCCCGGGAGGTACATCACATGTACCGGCAGTGGAAAACAAAAATTTTTGTTCCCGGGACTTTCCCGA
>JANKYF010000007.1:15226800-15239747 GCA_029829435.1 Erythroxylum hondense
AATGAGTTATTTTTGAATACTTTTGCTTATTGCTATATTATGAATATGTTCCCACGAGCTTTATAGCTCACCCCCTCTAATCTCCCCCATTCAGGTGACGAGCAAGAGACCGAGTGAGTCACGAGTCATGGCAGCACTCCATTTTTGTTACATAATTGTATTTTCCAGTTTTTCTCATGATGCAAGGCTTTAGTTACATTTCAGGTTTTATGGGGTCAAATGTATTTTTGTAGTTTGGGCATTTGAACTCAAGGAATGTAACTTGATTTGAAATGTTTGTAAAGCTTTGTAAAACACATCCTTTGGAATATGAATTATGATTGTTTGTTTAAATCGCATGAAAGTAGGTTTCAAGTTTATTTTTCCAGCAGGCCTATTAGTCTTCCGCGGGTCTTTTCTTTAATTGTATAATTAACATGTTTCATGTCACGCTCTCATGTCCGATGTTGGGCTCCAGCAGCAGGGTCCAACAATTAACCTTAAAGGTTTCCTTGCTTTCATTTTCTAGTTTAAGGACTCTTTGATCGAAAACTTAGATGACCGTAAAAGGTCCACTCTATTGTGATTTTAGCTTCCCTAGAAGCAGCCTCAACCTCAAATTGTATAGCAACACTACATCTCCTACCTTAAATTCCTTCTGCTTAAGATGAGAGTCGTACCATCTCTTCACCTTTTCCCTGTAAAGTTTGGCATTTTCGTACGCGTTGTAACGAAACTCCTCGAGTTCATCTAGTTGCAAAAGTCATTTTTTGCCCATTTGCCTCCAATCAAAATTTAATGCTCTTATTGCCCAATATGTCCGATGCTCTAACTCAACCAACAAATGACAAGCCTTATTGTATACAAGCTTATAGGAAGTTGTTTCGATCAGTTTTTTAAAATCAGTCATATAAGCCCATAAGATATCATCTAACGTTAACGCCCAATCCTTCCTAGAGTTGTTCATCATCTTCTCCAAAATTTGTTTTATTTCCCAATTAACAACTTCCACTAGTCTTTTGGAGATGTTACCAATTCTTTGCTATTGATTGCATTGTATTATAAAAGCTTAAGCATCTTTAAACAATTGTGGCCAATAAAATCCACACTCGAGTATTCGAGCTTCCATTTTGTTTGCTCCATAATGGCCAACATATTGACCTTCATGACACTATTTTAAGATATCCAACATTTCTTTCTTCCTCCAGAGCACATCATCTCATTAACCTGTTAGCATATGTTCGATACAATATTGGCTAATCCCATAGGTATTGGGTGCACTCATATAGGAATTTCTTCCTCTATTGATAGGATAGATCAGAAGGAAGCTTACTGCTAGCAACATAGATGGTGATATTGGCAAACCATGATGTCGTCAAGCTATCGAGTAACATCAGGGCCTCATCAAGGAATCTCTAATTAATATCATCATCTTGCTCGCATTCCCCTCCTTCCAGACGTGATAAGAGGTTTACGACCACATTCTCCGCTCCCTTCTTATCTCATATTTCTATATTAAATTCTTGTAAGAGGAGCACTCATCAAATAAGTCTCAGGTTTGCATCCTTTTTGGCAAAGAGGTATTTTAAGGTAGCATGGTCGGTGAAAACAATCACTTTAGAGCTTAGGAGGTACAATCAAAACTTATCAAATGCATACACCACAACGAGTAATTCCTTTTCAATGGTGGTGTAGTTAAGTTGAGGTCCTGTAAAAGTCTTTCTTGCGTAGTATATCACATGCAGCCTTTTATCCTTCCGTTGATCCAATATGCAACCTATAACTTGGTCGCTTGCATCTCACATGACCTCAAATGGAAACATTCAATCCTGTGGCATTAAAATTAGGGTTGATGTCAGTGCCTCCTTCAATTGATTAAACACAGATAAACAATTTTCATCAAAAAGGAAAGGCACATGGTTGACTAACAAATTTGTCAAGGGTTTTGCAATTTGCGAGAAATCTCTAATGAAGCAACGGTAGAATCCTACATGGGCTAGGAATCCTTTCACACCCTTGACGTTGATTGGAGATGGGAGCTTTTTTATCATTTTCGTTTTTGCTCTATCCACTTCAAATCCTTGGTGCAAAATTTTATGCACAAGCACTATCCCCTCCTGCATTATAAAATGGCTTTTTTTTTCAATTTAGCACTAATTGTCATTCGTCATACCTTTGAAGTACCCTATCTAAATTAGTTAAACACATCTCGAAAGAGTCTCCAAAACAAACAAAAAATCATCTATGAATACTTCCATTATGTCCTTGATCATATATGCAAAGACAAACACCATGCATCTTTGAAATGTGGCTAGGGCATTGCATAATCTAAAAGACATTCGTCTATACGCAAAGGTATCGTAAAGACATGTGAACGTGGTCTTCTCTTGATCCTCGAGGTAAATGAATATCTAATTATACCCTGAGTAACCATCCAAGAAATAGTATAATGAATGACCAACCACTCTTTCTATCATTTGATCCATGAATGGGAGAGGGACATGGTCCTTTTTATTCACCTTATTGAGTTTGCAATAATCATGCACACCCTCCATCCCATGACTATTCTTGTTGAAATTAGTTCCCCACTTTCACTCTCCATTACCATCATTCCACCCTTCTTTGGTACACATTGTACCGGGCTAACACATTCACTATCAAAAATAGGATAAATTATCCTTGCATCTAAGAGTTTTACTACTTTTGTTTTGACCACTTCTTTCATGTTAGGGTTCACTCTGTGTTAGCGTTTCCTCACCGCACTACAGCCTTCTTCGAGGTTTATTCAATGCATACACACATTTGGACTTATACCTCAAATATCAGATATTTTCCACCCTTTGACCTTCATCCACTTTCTAACAAATGCCACCACCTTGCTCTCTTAGTTCCCATCCAGTTGATTGGAGATGATGATGGGTAGGGTTTGACCTTCACCTAGAAAGGCATATCTAAGATGTGTAGGAAAAAGTTTAAGCTCTAG
Source organism: Erythroxylum hondense (assembly GCA_029829435.1). Lineage (NCBI taxonomy): Eukaryota > Viridiplantae > Streptophyta > Magnoliopsida > Malpighiales > Erythroxylaceae > Erythroxylum > Erythroxylum hondense. Next base: position 15,229,763 of record JANKYF010000007.1, read on the forward strand.
CATGGGTGGTTTCTCTGAGGAAGGTAGTATAGGTGCTTCGGTTTGGATCAATATGTCTTGATAACTCCTCTGTCTTCGCTTTGTTTATTGCAAAGATATGTATCATTCCTACTGAAGTCAAGTCTTACACTCATTAAATGATCAACGAATAAAGTCCTTAGATGACAACAAGGAGGCTCACTCTATTATTAATATCTTTTTTAACTAATGCCTTAGCTAAGATAATTATTTTTAGTGAATCCAACTCCATAATTATGTCAAGAATTTCAAGTTGAGTCCATTTATCATGCCAAACTCTTGTTGCACTAACTATACAATATTATGCATTTTTTTATTAGTAGGTGAAGATCAGTTTAAGGTGGCTTTTTTAAAGAGATAAGGATGCCCAAGTAAGTGGAAACTTTAATAATTTTATCGATGTTATAGAGGATAACTAGGAAGCATTCTCTACAACACTAATTGACAGGTACATTCCACTTTTCTCTACACTGATAGCTAGTATTGAGATGCTTTTGAATTTATTCAATCTTACTTTCAAAACACTTAAGAATAATATATTAGCTTTGGAAAATAAGAATAAACCACTAACAAAGGCTTAAGGTAAGTTTTTTACATCTAACATTTTTAGGAGCTTAGTTGACACCTTTATGCATAAGGTGAAGATAAAGGTCCACTTTTCTTAATCATTTCTTTAATAAGCTTAAATGGCTCTCTATTGATTTTAACAATAATGAAAAAAAATTCATACATTGCTCAATCCAACCAATAAAAATAAAACCTAATTTCTTAAGAGTGTTTAAGATGAAGCACCAATTAAGGGAATCAAAAGCCTTATGGAAGTCTATCTTGATAGCACAACGTTATTCCCTAAAGGCACCCAATAGGGGGGTGAACTCGGTTTTTATAAAATTCAAGAATTTTTTAACTAATGTAACAATCAATATAAATATGGATGAGGAAATTACTTAATATAAATTATTCAAAATTTTAATAATAATTTTAAGAGGATAGAAAAAAAAAAAAGAGTGCACAACATTTTATAGTGGTTCAACAAACTACCTTGCTTACATCCAATTCCAAAACTCTTCTTGGAATTCCACTATAATTCTACTTTTAAGGTAAAGAATAACCTTTGCATAAACTTTTCTCAATAAAGAGGAACCTTTTCATAATCTTCTTTCAAGGTGAAGAGGAACCTTAATCTTACTTGGTTAAATCAACATTATGAGAATCATAAAATTATATACAAGTATATATGCATGAAATTTGTGAAATTAGTTGGGTAGAGGAAAAAATCAAATTAACCTTTGGTGAAAGGGTGGTGATGGTATTGAATTATTAATTCTTATACATGTGATGTAATGGATGTAATAACAATACATAAAAGGATGATACTTGTATTTAATTAGATTACTAATGACTTTATGTGAAATAGTCACACGTATTCAACAAACATTGATTTAAATTTGAAAAGTTCAAAAATATTTAAACCTAGGTAGGAATTAAACATTGAAGATGTTGAAGCACTTTGATAAGATTGATATGGTGAGATATACATTTTTTTGTTATCCATAAAGAATGAGATTCTGTAATGAATACCTGCATAACTAAATTCCATAATAGTATAGATTTGTGTAAGGAGAAAATAAAATTATTTATTTATTTAATAGTTATGCCTAGAGTTATAACTTTACCTTCTAAAGTCCCAATTAAATTAATCAACAATATTTCATATTAGATAAAAGAGTCATATTTAGTGACATTGGGATGTGATACTTAGTTAAAGCATAGATTATCCAATGAGTTTAGAACTTAATTGGATAATAAAAGGTTATGAGATATCTAAAAGGTTGTATACAATCTTATATACCATAATAAACAAAATGTTTGTGATAATATATACTTATAGGAGAATGGTTTTTAAGAAAATAGTAGGAGTCAGATGAAATTTGAAAAGTTCTAATCTTATAACAATACATCCAATTGGAATTAGTGCCTTCGACTACAAGATGTGGAAAGATTCACTTTCCAAATTTTCACATCTTCACACCAAATTCATAGTACCTTCATCATAGTCCATTAATTATACCTCAATTACACCTCAGTTATACTTCAATTCCTCATCAACTTCATCCCCAATTCAACTCAAAATTATCCAATTGGCAACTCATAAACTATGGTCTTTTATATATCAAAAACTAAAACATAAACTATCATTCACTATCATATATGTGGTCCTAAGGATTTTCTTTCCAAATTCAAGAACAATTTAATAACACCTATCTTTAGCATAAATTCACCTTCATTTATACATCAAATCTCAACCTAAATCATCCATCAAATTCCAGCACAACTTCATCATCAATACCACAACCAAGTTCATCCCTAATTAATCATCATGAATGTTATGCTAACATATGTCACAATAGATCAATAAATGACTTACTTGTTCAACTCAAAACCTCTTCAATGATATGAAGCTAACCTAGCCTTCCAAGCATACAAACACAACTCCAAGAATAAGGTGGAAGCAGAAAGGGATTTTATCAACAAGATGAAGATAACAAAATATTGGAGTGGTAAGGTACAAAAATTTGGGCAAAACTTAAGGTTGTGAGAGTTGTGTGTGTGTATATAAGTAGTGAGCAAGAGAAGAAGAAAGTGTGCAGCAAAAAAAAAAGGAGAAGATGGCCATCCATGTGTGTGGGTGTCATCGGGTATAGGTGTATGGTGAGTGTTTGGACACTTGCCAAAACACTTTTCAATTAAAGACCCAAGCTACATATCTTCTATTTAAGCTTCCAAAAGTCACTTAAATCCCTATTCCATTTGTCACTCAATCTCTAAGCCATTTGTCATTCAATCTCTAAGCCATTTGTCACTCAATTCTACTGCCATGTGTCACTATTTCATAGGCCTAATTTTTATTTCCATTTAACATCTTTCCAAGGCTAGATGCACATATCACTTCATCAATCACCCAACTGTAACAAAAAATTCCAATTTACTAATTGTATTTCATCAAACCAAAAATCCAAGACATAAACAATACACAATCATATCATAACCATTTTAAACCTTTCATAACTCAGAATATGTCAATTGAGTGCATATACTATCCTTACAACGTTTCTAAATCATGATTCATATGTGTATGCGAATATTATGCATGTAAATGAAATACACCTCAAGAATTCTCAAATGATATAACTCATATGGCTTAATCTAATCGTTAGGCTCCTAAGTATAAAGACAGGTTATTACAACAATTCTATTAGACTGTGTGTTAAAATTACATTGGACCGTGTGTTACAATTCTATTGGACCATGTGTTATAATTCTATTAAACCATATGTTACAATTATATTGGACACACATGCCTAAATCTTATTGGTGCACGAGTTGACTTTAGGAAAATTACATATTGGTCATTCTTCTTCGTTTAATTCCCACTTTAGCCTGTAATCTTATCAATTTATTTCATTCCCCTATGTATTAAGTTTCTAATGGCATAAATTTCATGCAATTTGGTTAATTATATCAGGATTTATACCCCAAAACTATAAGCTGTTCGAAAATAAGGGCAGTAGCTAGAACTCAACTTCAAATCAAAATTCAAAACTCTTAGAGGCAGAATCAGACTTCGGTTCCTTCATGAAAGTTTTTTATACCTATGTCTCTAGTTTAATCTCTAATTAAAATTGTCCAATTTAGAGTTTTACAGGCTAAGATATGGCAAAATTATAGAAATTTGTTCAGTAGAACCTATTCATTTAGCGATGTACACATCCCAAATCAACTAACTTTGGTCTTATCATGTAAGACCAACCCAAAAATACATCCAATTTAACCAAAATCTTCTCATTTACTTATGGAATACTTCTTTTATCAATTCCCCTCACAATGCATTCATAAATCCAAGCAAACATATAAAAGTTTTCTATACATATTTCACATCTAAGTATGTATGTCCATATTAAAGTGAACAAATTTTCCATTTACCTTTGTCTTTTACATTAAGTATCATTATATTTCTTACTATACTTAGATGCACTTAATTCATTATGTTCACTTATTAATACACCTTAAACATGCTATAATACTTCCATGGTATATGTTGGGGCCTTACAAAAACTTAAGGTAAAAAATGACCCTTTTGCCTTTCTAAAAATAGATAGCCTTGTTAAAACCAAATTTATCATTATTAATGATTTGGTTTATAATTATGTCATTATGATATGAGCTAATTGCACTATGGTTTTAGCACTTGGTACTAATTTGACTTATATTTTATTTACATACTTTATTTTAGCTCTCTAATAAAGAAAGAATAAATTTGGGTAAGTTTAAGTTTAGTTAGGGTGATTTTGGGATGATTTCAAAAGAAGGAATCAAAACATTGGGATAAGAAGGAGTCATATTGTTGAACAAGGGCTAATAGGGAGTTAATAGGAACTCATATTTAGGAACATAAGATTATACTGCTTCATTATATTTCTTCCCATTTTTGTCCGGAAGTAACACAAGACTAACTCGAGGCTGTGTTTGAACAATGTTGGCAATAAATTTTGCCCAAAGAAAGATAATCCAAGAAGGGTGTAAAGTAACATAGGGACTTACATGGTCTCTTGTTTGACCTATATAAGGGTGTAAAGTAACATAGGGACTTACAAGGTCTCATGTTTGACCTATCTTTGACATAAAACTTAGAATATGTTTGGTTAAGTAGTTATTAATGGAATGGAATAGAATGGAATGTAATATTATTACATCGTTTAGGAGGAGACTTTATAATGAAATGTAATATAATAGGATGGAAGAGAAGAGTTTTGCATTGCATCCTATTCTATCCTAAACAGTAAAAATAAGTTACCTCCGATTTGAAAAGTTTAGGATGTAATGTAAAATGATAAACAACATTTTACTATATTACATTATGAACCCATCTTTCAAACGACGTTTCATTATATTACATTATAAACTCTTACATCCCTCCCAAACAACAATTTTCTCATATTACATCCATTTATATTCCATTTTATTATAAACAATTTCATTTTATTAAAAACCTTACGTCCAACTAAATATAGCCTTAAGGTTTTAGGATATAAGAAGAGAAAAAAGGAGAAGTGAAAAGGGAGAGACATTTAGGAGGAAAAAAAATAAATCCAAAGATAAAGGAGACTCAAGAACAAATCAAGAGGAATCAATCTTGGAAAAAAGTAAGATTTCATTAAGATCAATTAAGAAGAAAAAAAAAGGTCGAGGACATAGGAACTCTATCTTTTATCTTTTGTTTTCTTTATTGTTCTTCATTGGTTTTCTTTGTTTTAATCATAAAATAATTTGGGATATAGATTTAAATGTGAAGAAAACCATAATTTATGTTTTTAATTGATTTCTTTGTTTTAATAAGATATTCTTGCTTCTTGAGAATTGTTCATGCTTTTATATTAAATTGGATTAAAATAATGAACTTAGAAGATTCAACATTCAGATTCATATATAGGATTAGACTAGTGAACACACAAGATTTTATATAATATTAATTAGGTCACAATATGAATAATGGTCATTGCTTAAGTTCCTAACTACTAAGATCTACATTCTTTCTGAGTTGGGGTGAAACCTATTAGGAAAATTCATAGATTGAATTAATGCATTCTTATAAAGTTTTGATGTAAGAGAATTTTTGGTTGAGAATACTTAAGAATAGTAAATATATATCTCTTAAGTGTGAGCATACAAGTATAACTTTGGAGTTTCTATCAGTCCAAGTAACTAGCATTAATCACTAAATCAAGATAAATGCAAATATAGTAAAGCTCTAGGAGAACTCTACATCTAAGTCTTAGTTATCAAATGTTTGTTTGTTTTTATCAATCACCTTAGTTGATTAACTCTTGTCTATTATTTTAGTTTAGTTTATTTATCTTTTCCAATTTAATCATTTGCTACGTGAGATTAGTTAATACAAAGATGGTCATTACTAGTATTTACAATCCTCTTACGATCAACAACTAACTTAAACTATATTATAACAAATGCTATAGGCACTTGCCTTGATGATCTATTTAGTATTGTTCTTTATGTTCCTTTTTAATTTAATTTATTACTCAACAAAAAATCTCAAAAAGAAAAACCTATAAATCCGTTCGCAGCATTTGGCATTAGGGACAATTGAGTCTTTTGATAAATGTGTATTTTAATTATAATTAATTCAGCCATAATTATAAGACGTAAGATAAGATCTGAGAGCTCTGCCCGCAGGGCGTAACTCAGTTGGTTCCGGAGAGGTAGATTTGCGATAAGGTGCAAGGTTCGAATCTCACGGTTTGCAATATGAGAGCAACATTCTTGAGCTCTTAGTGGGCTTTGAAGGTGGGCTCTTTGTAGACCTGTGGATTGTTCACCTCCTTCTTAATAAGCTGCTGAGTACTTGATTTATATTCTTCCAATTGCTTCGTCGGACCGGGAGGGTCCTTTGAGTTGGGAATTCAACCTTATTGAGACAAGATATGCCCACGCGCCCCCAACCACCCCGTGGATGTGTAGTGTGATGATTCTAGTATTGACTGATGACAAAGAAAACATAAAACGCTTGTACTGTCAACATCTGCTATCATCTGTCCAATAACTATACGGCTAGCTGCCCCGACCATGGATTCCCTGTGACGGTTTTTGTCAACTGTTAGATCAATTGTTAGAAGCTGAGATACCCAGAAAGAGGGTTGGGGATCTTGTGGAGTTTGGAATCAAAGAATGGAAGTGAAAGCAAGAGCCCCAGGGAAGATCATACTCTCCGGTGAGCACGCTGTGGTTCATGGATGCACCGCCGTTGCTGCTTCCATTGATCTCTATACATATGCCTCCCTCTCGTTTCCCTCTCCTTCCTCTGGTAATTCTTTCCTCTTCTTGTCAAGTTGTGACTTTTGGATGTTGATCGAGAGATTTCCTTTCACGGGTGTGTGGAGATATTATAATAAGACCATCTCTTTTATGATAGCTTAGACCTTCTTTTTCTTTTTTTGAGAAATGTACTGCCTTTATTTTCCATTGGGATTGTTGAAGATATACCCTTTTGATATTATGCGAAGGTATGCTAATTTTCATATGTGGTTCGTAATGGATCTTAGATGTCTAAACATGAATGCTTTTTTGTGAACATGTTGGTTTTTGGGTGAATTCAAATATTGGTTGGAAATATACTGTCAAGTCTGCTTCAAGCTGTGGAGTTTATTGAAGATGTATTCCTCTTTCTACTAGCATTTGGTTAGAACGTGTATAGGACCAATGATAATCTGATTTTTGACGCTTTGTTTCTTTTTTTGGCTCTCTTGCTTGCATCATTGTTCTGTTTTTAACTGTTTGATGAACTAATTAAAATGATAACGATGAGCAGTGGGACCTTTTAAAAGTTTTATGTAAGAAATAATCCCTACGAGAAAATAAAGAATTCCATATTACACCAACGATAGTTCTGGTTGTTCAACCTATTGGTTTTATATAAATTTGTACTAATTTCTCATTAAAATGCCTAGAAGGCTTTATATGCATATGGTGTGCGTATAAACGATAAATGAATTATCGTGTATTCTTTCCTATGATGCATGTAAACATTTAAAATCACTGCCTTATCTTCCTCCTTTCCTATATAATGACGTGTTTTAATGCAATGTGAATGATACTGGAGATGACCATATCTTCTTATGCAACCAGTTTGTCAACAATTTCCAGTTGTAATCTCTTTCGCCACTCTCTTCTTAAATGAAGTTGTTCAACTAAGGTAGAGATCTCTTTACGGTAAGTTCTGAACTGTTCATTATTGTCCTTGCAGAGAATGATGATACCCTGAACCTTAGGCTCAAGGATAGTGGTCTAGAATTTTCATGGCAAATTGAAAGACTTAAGGATGCATTATCTAATTTGGGCTGTCCTTTCCCTTCAAAACCAATTTCTTGCCCAACGGAATCACTTAAATCAATCTCAATGCTGGTTGAAGAGCAAAACATTCCAGAGGCTAAAATTGCACTTGCTTCCGGATTGTCAGCTTTTTTGTGGTTATACACATCTATCCAGGGGTATGACTCTAAAGCTGCATTTCTTTTTTGGGCAGTTCCTATCTGATCAATTTGATACATGATTTAGTTCCCTTTGATGTCAGATTCAAGCCTGCAACTGTGGTCATTAATTCTGACCTTCCACTGGGCTCAGGCTTGGGTTCTTCTGCTGCATTTTGTGTTTCTCTTTCAGCTGTCTTTCTTTCTTTGTCAGACTCTATGAATAAGGATAGAAGCCAGCAGGGATGGCTTATCTTTGAAGATTCTGAACTTCAGTTGTTGAACAAATGGGCTTTTGAAGGTGAAAAGATAATTCATGGAAAGCCATCTGGGATTGATAACACTGTTAGCACATATGGTATGTAAGAATAATGAATTGGTAGGTAAAGTTTATTTTCCTTTTCACCTTTTCTACTCTATGCTTGCTTTAACTTTCTCCCCAACATTTCTTGGCCAATATCTAAATGTGCATAATTTAAGAATAATTAAGATGCTGGATGACAATTTTTTTTCACATTTGAATGTGACTTCAAAATTTAGGCTTACAAGTACACCGATTCTTCACGTCTCCTCTTGCATAACAGGCAATATGATCAAGTTCAAGTCTGGCAATTTGACACGCATAAACTCCAGCTTGCCTCTCCGGATGCTTATTACTAACACAAGAGTTGGCAGAAACACAAAAGCATTAGTTGCTGGTGTTTCAGAGAGAACTTTGAGACATCCTGATGTCATGAGTTCTATTTTTAATGCTGTTGATTTTATTAGCCAAGAATTGTCTGCCATCATTCAGTCACCTACTCCAGATGAACTTTCTATAACTGAGAAGGAAGAGAAGCTAGAAGAATTGATGGAGATGAATCAAGGTTTACTTCAATGTATGGGGGTAAGCCATGCCTCTATTGAAACTATTCTACGCACAACTTTAAAGTATAAATTGGCTTCTAAGTTGACTGGAGCCGGAGGTGGTGGTTGTGTATTAACACTTCTGCCATCTTGTATCCTTCTGTTTTGTTCTCTGCCTAATCTACCCGTGTACTATCATTTCTATTTTGTTGTTTATTTTTTCGGTCTTTATAATGATAAATGCCTTGATAATATGGTATTAAAGAGTCAAAATTCATTAATATCTCAACAACACGGTCATCGTTAAATCTATAGCGCGTAATGTATTTGTAATAGTTGCTAATTGGGTAGAGTTTTTAAGAGTTTGTTGGTTTGATCGACCATGCAAACAAAGCATATGCATACTATCATATAATGACAATGATGCTTATACACACATCGCATGGATCAACTTCCATTTGCTGTTATCCTTTACTGTATAAATCAGTGCTATCAAAAACAGTTGTTTACAAGGTGATTACGGAGCTCGAGTCATGTGGATTCCAATGTTTGACTGCTGGAATTGGTGGAAAAGGTGTCGAGGTTCAGTTTACTACTTCATCCTGATAATTTGGAGTGACAATGAGTTTGTTTATCGACAGTCCTTGTTGACTATGTTTGTCCTTTTTCTTGCACACTAATATGTTGTATTCAATTCGTTTTTCTAAGTTAACCTTGTTTCAAACTTGAAGCATGTTTTAATTCTCTATGGGATTTTGTTTAGCCATTGGCCACGCCAAGTTATGACTCGCATCTGATAAAAATATTAGTTTATTTCTTATAGTCAAATCAATTGGTTATACGTTTAATAACACAGATATTTAAAGATATTATTTATATTATATAAATTCAAATATATGTGTTAAAATTCATAAAATGAATATACATTGGAAATAAAATTATGATAAGATCATAATTATGAGATTTATATTATATTTTATATTATTTCTAAATTGTTTCTAGTCATTATTCTTTAAGATTGAATATTAATGGAGTGTGAAAAGACTAATATGTATTACGTTTCTTATAAAGGAAGTAAT
>JANKYF010000007.1:15275525-15285860 GCA_029829435.1 Erythroxylum hondense
TAGAATAATTAGGTTTAGACGTCACCACAGTAAACCTAGAACTCTGGAGCAGGCACGAACATAGGTCCAATTTCTTCCTCCGGCGCAAAAGGTGTCTTAAATGAGCCCGTCATGCACACGCTCTTAGACTTCGCACCAAGAAAAGAGAAACAAACCGAGAGACAGAGAATAGTGAATGGTATGGGACGACCGGCACTTCATCTTTAGATCAGACCGTCCCTTCCATTCCGAAGATGATTAACGTCCCGGATCCAGATTTCCACCTCAAAGAAGACGACGAAGATTGGGGAGATTTCGTAAATTCCGGAGTCGGCGAACTCTCCCATACCCTGTCACTCCCCGCAACGGCCAGAAACTTATACCCATTGTTACCTGCTGATCCGAAGAGCACTAGCGAAGATTTGGAGCGAACTCAACCCGATTCGACTTCTGGTCTGGTCGGTTCCAGCGTAGCTCAGTGGAAGAATCCAAAGGGAGCTTTGCCTCTTTCGATATTTGGAGAGGTAGAGGAAGAGGAGGAATCAGGTACCGGCGGTCCTTCATTTGGTGCAAGTTTCTTCTCAGATACGAATAACAATAGTAATAATGACAATAAGGATATGCTTAAGGAGGGATCGAGTGGTCTGAATTTGAATGATGTGATTATTACTTTGTATAAGCAGAGTGAGGCCGGGAATGGGTTGAATCCCGTTTCGAATAGATCGAATTCATTTCCATCTGGGTCGAATTTAGACTTGAATGTGGCTGTTCCTGATCTGAGTGGCACTCGAGCTAATTCGGATTATAAACCATTGGATTTCGTTTGGGACTGGGGTAATCTGAATCAGAACGGGTCACATGTTGGTGATGCTAATCAGTCCAATCCAAATTCTCAAGGTGTTGATCTTAATTGGAATCCACTCAATTTGCCTTCAAATGGATTAATTTCTGGTGGAGATGCGTCCAATTTGAGTACAGTAGACGTGAGACTGAGTAAAGATGGAGTAAGCTCAAATGATAATAAAAGGTTTGGTAATGATGATGATGGTGATGCAGGGGAGGAGGACAATGATGGGTGGGAATTTAAGGCTGCAGAGTCGAAAGCTACTGAGGAAGATGAGATATCTGAGGTAAACAGGTGATTCTATTATTTTAATTTTGTTGACATTATGTAGCGCTTTCTTCTAACATCATGATGGAATTCGGTTTTGTTGATTCCTTCGCTGCCTTCTCTTTTGAAGTTGACTGTTGGCCTTGGACTAATTATAAGATTCCTTCTTGAATCAGAGTGGCCAAAAGAAGACTGATAATCAACCAATACCTAGTTTTAATGGAGTCGATTTTAGTTGGAGAGCATCAAGTTTGGACTTTCTAGGCTGGAGCTTGAATGGCAATGGAGTTAATTCAAGTAGCAATTGGCCAGGTATAGATGAAGATAGGGGACTCGGTGATGCTAATGAGCAGGGATTTAAAGCTGCTGCTATCAAACACCAAATTGGAGACAGGAAATCTAAGGTAAAGGTTAGTGTATGATATGCATTTCTGATTGATATTTAGGTACGTATGATATGCATTTCTGATTGATATTTAGGTACGTATTATCAGTTATTTTGGCTAAGTAAGAACCCAAGGATTGCACATATATAGAAAATCAATTTGTAAGAAGTTTTTGTACTACTGATTTTGAATCCTTGTAAATTTGATCTGGGTTTTGGAAATTCAAGGATGGTCAGATCAAGGCCGAAAATGCAGCAAGTTCAATCCTTAAAACCCATGGTTCTAGTTGGGGTGTCTTGTATTCAGATCCTAAAACAATGAATTGGAATGTGACTATGTTTACTCAGACAAGAAGCAGATCAATTCAAAAATAACTTAATTGATGGTGCTAATAGGTGGGGATTCAATGATTCACATCCAGAAATGTATTTCAGGCATGAAACTTCCAAGGTAGTTTATCTTGTTATTCTATTGGCCATTCCTCGATTTAGTCACTGAAAAAGACCTAATTGAAATGAATTGATAATTACTGAAGAAAAGTCCATCAATCATGGGTTAATTGGTACTTTTCTCTGCTCCTCTGCTGGAATTCATATAAGCTTCAGAAGTTTGATTCTCTACAATTATTCATGTTTCCGTTGTTGCATTTTAATCTTATAATCAGTGGCTCTAGTGGCTTAAAGAACATGCAGAATTCATGGTTTTTTATTTGGATCTTTCCTAAGGTTTGCACCTACTTCCCTGTTTAGGTTGACCTTGAGAGGACTGAAACTGGGCCAATATCAAATTCCAGTGGCAATTCAAGCTGGAATTTTGTAAGCTTGGATAGCAATGGGATGAAGACCAATCTTAGTGAGGTAGGGTTATGTATGAAACATGTGGATATAGATCTTGAGAATGAAGATCTTGAGGGTGATGATGAGTGGGAATTCAAGGTTGCAGAATCAGGAACTCAACCTAAATACAAGAAAAATGAGGTAAAAAAACTTCCCTTTCTGGTTCTAGGTTTTTAATTATGAGTGTTGCTTCGCCATATTGAGAAACCAAGTTTTAATTTGAGTAGATGATTTGTGCCAAAGTAAGCCAAATTAGATCATATCTAGGTTTTTTAAGTCATACAACCATGAAGCATTTGAGATTGACTAAGTTAAGTTATTACATCTCCAGCTTTTCGGTCCACAAAATTTGTATATATAGTGCTACGTACTTTGTTTCCTTTTCCTTTTCTCCTTTTATTTATGTTATTTCTTTTGGTTTTCAAACTTGATAGCCTTTATGCTTTGTTTGGGTCCATCAGTCTTAACATGTTTCTTGCTGAAGGAGGGTGAGAGAATAGCAGATAAATCTGGAGAGTTGACCACATTTAGGGCTGCAAATGGATTGCAGAGTAGGGATCATTTATTGGGTGAATCATTGGATTCCTCTCAGAGATCTGATGAATGGAATTTTGAACCTGATCTCAACTCAAGAACCTTGGTTTGTGATAGTTCTACTCCAGATGCATACTCTAATAGTAAAGAGGACAGTGTGGAAGACTCTTGGGCTTTCAGAGCTGCATTTGCACAAACAGAATCAAATAATAAGGTCAAGAGCTTGTCCAATTTGACTTATTAATTATGTGTATGGTTTAACCAATCAGCTTATTGAAAATATCATTTTCAGGAGCAGAAGGTGGATGAAATTTCTGGTAATAAGGAATTGTTGGCATTTGATAGAAAATTCCTGGCAATTAAGCTCTTGTCTGCATAACTATATTGCTTATTCAAGTTGATATGCCATGAGTTATGGAGATTCATATTCACTTCTCTGAAGCTGATATGTGTAATAAAGTTTATTGTTATAATATTTAAAACTGAATTGTTATGGTGGAACTGCTTTCTTTATTGAACATACTTCCAACCATGAAGTCTTTTTTCGTTCTTGTGTTTAGGGGGCCAACCTAAGCTCAGATAGCCAAAAGAGAGCTTTGCCTTTGTCCTTTTTTGGTGAAGAAGAAGAGGAAGATGGCAATGACGTGATTCATCCAAACATGTCAAGTCAGATATGGAGCTCCAGCTCAACTGATGGCAATAAGCGTCTTGATATAAACACATCTCTCAATGATCTTATATCAAGTTTGTACAGTCAAGCTGAGGAGAATAAATCTGTAAATCATGGACAAAATCCTAGTGAAAATGGATCAGCTTCCATGATGTCTGTAATGGCTCCAAATTCGTCACATAATGATGATGATTTTGATGATAATTCTTGGGAATTTAAAGCTGCCTCTTCAGGAACTGGAGTTGAAGATCAGACCTTTGTTTTTGGTATTGGAGAAACCAACCCTAACCTTTCCAGTGTAGAGTTTAATTCTTACACAAGTTTCTTTAGCAAATTGGAGGAAGAATTGCATCATGTTGGACGATGCCATCTTGAAAACTTAAAGGTTAGTGTATAATTCAGGATTTTCCCCTTCTGTTGGCGGTTTTTTGTCTATGTCATTGAATCTTGAAATATGTCTTCTGGTAGAAAGCTCGAAATGCTGCTCCTCTTACAGGAGAAGATGCTAAAGTAGAAGCCCTCAATAAGGAAATACAGGTAACACCTAATTTTCTTAGGTATCTTGTGTTGTTTCCTTCTCTCTGCAAGATGTTTGGTTGTCTTTCTGTTAAACATGAAATATTACTCGTACTCTTAGAACCTTTCATCATTCTTCACAAAAAATCCCAAGGCCTACCCATAATATTTGGGCTCTTCTGCTTTTTACTATATGGCCTTGACTTGCCATTTAAGAATCACTTGACAATGATATTTAAGAATCAAGTTTTCTTCCCCTTGAAGTCAGATAATATGCATTTCTCAGGTTTGTTTCACTTATACTGATAATTTTTTGCTTGATCTTTTAAATGATGTTTTCTGCTTCAGAATCTTGAGAGTTTGCTGTTCCAAGATTTGTTGAGTAAGGGCGGAATCAACTCGGATAGTTATTCACCAAATAAAACATGCCTCGACAAATTAGTTCAAGTTATGCAGGAACCAAAGTTCCAATTGTTTGACTCAGAATATCAGTTATCAAAGAAAGTGTCCGCAGTATGTCAACTGTATCTATTTTTGATATTTGGCTTACTAGTTTTTGTTTTTATTCTTTGTTTCACATAATTAAAAAAACTCACATGCATGTCTAAACAGGTGGAAAGCAATCCTGAATTGGCTGTTGAACTTCTTAAGCTGGTGGCCTTGATCTTGAAAATTTTGACATTGCTTTCACAGAAGGACCAGTTTGATTATGTTTCCACATGGTTTAAGATGTTGTCCACATGTGCTCAAGAGCTGATACATGGTGCCTTTATTTGGAAGCAATCATTAAAAAAGAATGTCCATCATCAGATACTTTCTCAACCTACAGGTACTGTATTATATTTTGTGCAAGGGAATACATTGTGTTATCATATAGATGGTTGATCTTTGCCATTTTTTTGCGCAAATACAGGCAGGAGGTATATCCTTGCCCTTGGTGAGGTTTACAGGGTTGTTGAGGTTCTTGGAATATCAGCTAGACTTTACAAGCCGTGGATATTAGCATGTCCTGTAGATCACACTCAAGTTTTTACTCTTCTAAGTGAGTGTTCTACCCTATGGTCAAGCTCAGGACTTGAAGAAGCTATGAATAGCATTTTGGATGTGGATGGTTTTGAATCTGACGGAAGAATCAAGACATTACTACAGTCCATCAAATGTATTCATGACATTGATGTGCATACAGTTTATAATCACATTTTTTCTGGACAAAAGCCCACCTGTCGATTATCAGCTTTGACACTTAGAGCAGTCCCAGGTATGCATAATATTCAATGGTCTAATAGCATTAGCTTAGGCAATGGGTCAAATGAAAGGTATCAAAATTGCGCAGTTCTTAGAAATATGAATGCATTCTTTTGTACTAATATTACACTGAAGCTGATCATTTGGTGAAAAGTATACCTTGCAATCATTTGATCTTTTGCCTCTATTTGGTCAGGCATGTATCAGATGCAATAAGATGATGTTAACTTAACTTTCTAGAGCTGGTAAACAGGCTTAGTTTATTAATCATCTCTAGTTTTTTGAACCAGGGATGAAAATGGTGGAATGGAATGGGGATCCTTACTTTCTCACACTCGCCAATTTGTGGGCAAATTTAGTTAGTTGTGATCCTCCAAATTTGCCATTCATGCAATTTGGATGATCGCACACTAGCTAGTTTGACGGTTATGATATGGATGACAACATTGAATCCAACTGCTTCTGAGAAGAAATCTGAGTCAAATTATTGTGGACCACGACGAAGGAAAGCACTCGGGGAGCTTTATGGGACAGGTTTGAATTTAAGAAACAAATGGGTGCACTGAGCTCAATTTTGTGAGGTAAAAAAAAGTGTCCAACAACTCTATAACTTTGCATTCTACTTGGAAGCTTAATCGGGCAAAAGTTGTGACTTTATACTGTATAGTTGTTAGCAGCTAACATCTTAAACCTGGAAATAGGTCCACAATACATATAGTTGTATGTTCCTCTCTCCTCCCAACATTCACATCCTCCCCGTGGTTTTGCGTTGTAAGTTATGTTGCAAGGAATAATTGAATGGTTATCCCTGTCAAGTGATGTATGCAGACGGAAAATGAAACCGAAGCCTGCAAATTCTATTCTGTATAAATGATTCTTTCATTTGCAGTATGATTGAAATTTCTTATTCTTTCGTCCCACTGAAATGGTGTTGTCCTCTGACTCGTCTAACGGGTTGTCTTTGCCATCACCATTCTGGCACACAACATATAGCGTTGGACTGTAAAGATTAGGCCCAAATAACCAATGTACAGAATTGATGTTATGTCCGAATTCCCTTCTAGTCTTCTGTGTCAATATCGAAACGCTATATTATATTATTTGTCTCTCAATTGTTTGATCTCATGCTGACATCCTCTTTTCAGGTGGTCAATGACATTAACAACAGTGATCTTATTTTTTTTTATTTAAGATTCTATCTTGTTGACTGTTGAATATAAGTGTGCCTTCAATCTTTCTTCTTCAAGGTATCTTCTGCATATCTTTCCTTCACCACCATGCCAAGAAAGTACGGCACTGATCCCATATCCCTATTCTGTAAAATTCATTCACACAGAAGTAGACAAATTACATTGTCTCCCCAGATGAATCTCATCTTTCTTGATTCATTGGAAAAAGAGGGGGAAAAAAAAAGCAGCATCTTCTTCATTCTATTATCAGTACCAACTTCATAATCTTGTAAATAAGCATTTTGATTCATTGATAAGCAGTGGTGTTGGCAATAATCTCCTAGCAAGACTAAGTCTGGTTGATAATTCCAAGACGCATATAGCATAACCAATTATAGAGTTACAATAAGAAGTATGTACCATAGTTGATATATACTGGAAATAAACCGACTTTGTCTTTACTCTTTAGTATAACACCCATGCGTCTTGAAACACTAGTCGTAGCCCTTTTATGCTAAAACAATACCCACCTTTATAGTTTGACAGCAATCTGAAAACAATAACTTTGTTATTATGACCGAAGATCGGAATCATTTTTCTATTTCTTAGAAAATATCCTTCATCCTTAATATCACTTAAATGATTACTACAGCCTGAGTCTCATTTTTCATGACAATTCAACATTATCTTGAATTACTCTGGCATGGTTTGTGTTTCCCTATTTTCGCATCTTCTAGATCAACAATCTCTATTGTAGTGGCCATTTTTAGTGCCTGCTCAATTGTATTGCTTGATATCTCATTCATCCATATTTCACATGATTCCAACAAAGCTTGTAAATCATTCGAAGTCGTCTTTTCCACGGATGTCAATGGGCTAGGTTAGGAGCCCATCCTTGATGCTTTTTTAAAATGTTATTTTTGTCGTTTCGGTCATGTCACCGGACGGGCTGGGCACAGAACAATTTTGGTCTATAGCCCAGTCAACTAGGCCAAAATTGAGCTAGGGCCCGGCTAGTCAAAATTAACATTACTAGTTGTTTCAAGATCTTCGGATGTGTCAACGACTGTCACATCATAGTTCATAATTGGCTTGATAACGAGCATAGACTTGTCTCCACAACATCTTTCTTTGTTAGCTTACACCGTAGTTTTTCTTCTTTTGTTAACCAACTTTTGCATTCGTGAAAAATAGTCACTAATATTTTCATCTTTTCCTTGCTCCATTAGCTCAAATTGTCTTTTTCCTTTAAGCCTTGTAGTGTTGTTCCTTTTATGAGATCTGCTCCTTCCAAAGTATTAAGTAAAGTAGGTCATGCCTTCTTTACTGCATTGGCATGAAATGTTCTTTTCTTTTACTAGTTGATGTTTCTTCCTTTTCCCTTGATTCTTCTTTTGAGGCTCTAAGCACTAAATTCTTTTTCTTTGAAAACATTGTCTCTTCTTATGTTTCTTAGAGTCTTATTTTATATGTGAGGAGATATCCATTAAATTCTTCCAATGGTAGTGTTATTAGATCTTTGGCTACTTATATAGGCATTACTTTAATTTCCCACATTTTTGGAAGTGACCTAAGCAACTTTCCACACTAATGCAACATTAATATAGGTCTTTCTATGACCTTTGAAAGTATTAATAATATCAATAAATCTATTATACATGCTATAGATGCTTTTATCATGTTTTATTTGGAACAATTCATATTTATGTGTTAGTATACTTACTTTGCTCTCCTTAACTTGATTTGTGCCCTCATGAATAATTAATAACGTATGCCAAATGTTATAAGTCATTTCACACATAAAGACCCTATTAAATTTGTTTCTTCCTAAAGCACAAAATAGGATGTGTGAGTTCCTACTATTAAGGATACTAATACCCTATCTTGCGATTTCTATTCTTCCTTTAATTTTGGTAATTTTTCGTTATCTATAATTTTTGTAGTAATAAAGGAGCCATTAGAAACTATTTCCCATAAGTCTCTTAGAAAGAATCTCATCCTAGTTTTTCAATAAAGATAATCATTGTCATAAAAAAAAAGGTGGTCTACTAATCCTTTATCCCTCTTAATGATTTGGGCTCACCATTTTCTCAAGGATGGACCTGATTTCCCTATTTAATACCTCTACATGTTTGTTCTTCTGTGGATGATAAGTTGCAGATACCATATGAGTGATTTTATACTTCTTTAAAAGATTCCTCACCAATCAGTAAAATGAATACCCATGTCACTAATCAATGCTCTTGGTGTTCTAAACCTAGCAAAAATGTTAGAATTGACAAATTCTACAACAACTTTAAAATCATCAGTCCTGGTGACTTTAGCTTCAACCCATTTAGAAACATAATCCACAAAATGTAAACAAAACCAAAAGAAGAAGGAAATGGTTCTATAAAATTGATGCCCCATATATTAAAATTTTCACATACAAGTATTGGAAATAAAAGCATTTGATCTCTGCGGGATAAATTACTCTGTTTCTGACATTCTTCATATGCTTTGCAGAACATATAGGAATCTCGAAATATATTTGGCCAATAAAAACACATTCAAGGATTTTCCTAGCAGTTCTATTAGGTCCAAAATGACCACCATAAGCATATGAATGGCAAAATTTAAAAATTGATTCATATTTATGTTCAGGCATACATCTCCTAATCACCTGATCAAAACAACACTTCCACAATTAAGTATCATCCCAAATATAATATTTCGATTCACTCTTTATTCTGTTTCATTTAACTTTACTCAAATTATTAGGTATCTCATGGTTCACTAGATAGTTCACAACATCACCATACCATGGAACCTTACCTTGAAGTGTTAATAATTGCTCATCCAGAAATAACTCTTGCATTGGTATTGAATTCTCTTCCTTAAAAACTTGACTCAAGTGGTCTACAATTGAATTCTCTACACCTTTCTTATCTTTGATCTCCAAATTGAGCTTTTAGAGCAAGAGAATCCATCTAATAAGCCTTGACTTCACTTTCTTCTTTGATAAAGAGGTACCTTAATGCTGCATGATCATAATATACAATCATTTTAGAACCAAGCAAGTAAGGTCTAAATTTGTCTAAAGTAAACACAACAACTAATAAAAGTTCCTTTTCTGTGGTGGAGCAGTTTCATTGTGCTAGACTGAGAGTTCTTGAAGAGAAGTAAATGGCACGAGTCATTTTGCTACATTTTTGAATAAGGACGACACCAAAAGCAAAATTGTTTGCATCATACATAATCTCAAATGGTTGATTCTAGCTTACGAACTATTAGTTGCTACAAATAAATTTCAACATAATAATTCCGAATTACATTGAATATTTTAGCAATGAGTTTGTAATAAAATGATCCAATGAATGTATTAAAATCATCTTTTTACAATACCTAAATCCATACACATCGGATAACATAATCAATTTCTAAAGAGAGGAAAAAACAACAAATACAAGGTAGGAATGCTTAACCGGATGGTCGACATCGATATTGCCTTCGAACCGATGTCGGGAAGCTACCCTTCTATGGGTCTTCTCATGGTGGAGAGCTTACCTCCCTCTTTGTGCTCTCCCGAAGCTCCCTCACGATTTAACCCAACCGAAAATATCTTCTCCTCTTTTCTCTTGGTTAAAACACACCTATTCTTTCATATCTTTTTCCATCAAAAAAATGAAGGATTTATAGCACAAAGTAGGGTTTAGGTGAGGAATAAATGTGTCACAGTGGTGCATGGGGCTGTCAAGACTGTGAACTACCCTAATTGAAGCTCACAGACGTGAGCCTCATGCATGACATCTTTTTTCATGGTCGTGAGATGTGTCTCACGGCCATGAAAAATCTCACGGCCATGAAAAATCTTGCATGACCGTGAGCTTATTCACCATTTCCTTCATTT
>JANKYF010000007.1:15305141-15318306 GCA_029829435.1 Erythroxylum hondense
CTAGAACATTTCTAATTCACACTATCAAACACAATTGCCTCTGAATTCACAGAACACATCATATTCACAATTAAATGTTGGGAATGTCAAACATGCATGTACCTATATGCGTACGTGCCAAATGACTCATTCCTCTAAAATTAGAGGCTAAAAAGGATGCTCATATCACAATATGCAATGCAACAATCTAACCAGTCTCAATTTACCAAAATAACTTTCCCGTCGGTGACGGGATGTTACATAAAATATACCTAATGTTGTCCAAATATACTAGTACCTGGTAAGTTGCAAAGTCTGGCTCCTCTTATCTCTATTTAAGCTAGAAGTCCTTGCTCAAAACCCTGAAAGTATGACAATCCTACGGTTTACTAATACAAAACGAAGAACTAAGAAAGCTTAACGATATTTAGCCTTGCAAACATTAGAAGTTGAGAACATCCCACCAAAATATGGTAAAGAGAGGTTCATTACAAAACTTGTGATTATCCTTGTCCACTAAGGCTACGTTGTTGTCAACGGTTCTAGTTGAAGTTGATGAGTGGACTGCAATTAAGTTTATCACATTGCGAAAATAGCTACATCCTAATGCTTCCTACAAGCTTTGATAGGAAGATCTCTTTACCCTTCCTTTGATTAATAAAGATCCTATTGTTACAATTAATCTAAACTCCATATACTAAGGAACTTAAAGAGGTTATTAAGACTAGATTATCCCCTCCACAAGTGATAGGAGTAGATTATATTATGTTTTCGTAGGTGTTTAAATGTGTTTTTATAGATTATATTATGTTTTTATATGTGTTTAAGTTTGTTTTTAACTATATTTTCAGATGATTATCATATGTATAAGTTTAGAATTGTGTTATTGTTAGATTTTGTTTGTATTTTAAGTGTTTGTTAGATTTAGAGCAAGAATTAGATCTTAATCTTATATTTCAAAAAATGTTTGATATGTTTCTGAATGTTGGGAATCGGAAAATTGGAGAATGAAAAAGATAAAGGAAGCTTGAAGGTGTCACGACGTGCACAATTGAGCATGATTGTGACAAAGGCTAAACATCATGAAGCATGGTCGTGACTTCGAGTCAAGATCGTGATAAAGGCTTTTCCAAGTGCTAATTTTTTGTGTTTTGAAGGTTCAGGACTATTTTTGAAACCAAAAAATTGGAGAAACCCTAGACACAACCTTAGAACTCTAATGCACTATAAAAGGACATGAAAAATACCAAATGGACGCAGTAGCCACTACATCAAAGAATATCAAGAAGAGATGTCAAGAATAGTTCCAACTTAAGACATAAACTAGGTTTTCTTTCTTTTCCCTTTAATTCTTTCAATGCCTTGAATGTTTATTTCAATTTCTAAAATGTATAACATGATTATGGGTTTCTAGATCCCTATTAGGGAATGTTATTGAATTATTTTATCAACTTTATTTCTTTTTGACTTCAATACATCTATCAATATTTGTGATAATTGTCATGCATATACTTGATAATAAATTAAGAGAGTGAGACAAGTTATTAGTGTTAAGGTGTGCAACAAGAGTTGACAACTTAATAGACTTGCAATTATCATATAAATGAATAATTAAAGAAAGTTTTTAATTGTGAAATGAATTATCTGTAGGATTGCTTAAGATATAATTGAACAAGTTAGGAGTAGTTCTGTGAATCGAGATATTACAACTCTATGAACATCGAATTCAATTAGGGTTACTTGATTAAATATTAAGAGATAGTAATCAAAACTTTAAGATATCTTATATCAAACATAAATTGAATCAATAAGATTAAGAAAACAAAGGATAGAATAGTTGCTAAGTCTTCAACTTTGATTAACCTCAAAATTGTTACAACTCACTTATCAATTCTTATTTGTTTCATTTTGTTATTTGTTTTTATTTCAATTATATATTTCCATTGAAATCAATTCTTAGTACCTTAGAAAAAGTTCTTATTCAAATTGTTTTAATGTCTATAGTTCTCATGGGAATGACAACTTTTTTGATACTACAAGATACGATTTGTACATTTGTGGTATTGAGAGTTTTATTATTATAAAACTTGCTTAATAAAGAGAATGCTAAATTTGACTACTCCAATCAATGACTTCGACCCTGTCAACAAGGATTGGCTAAATTACAAAGTTAAAGAATCTTATTCCAAGCATAATGAGACAATTCACCCTAGAAGAGAAGGCAGTTCAGAGATTCTTACTCATGTTTGCATCAAAAACTATATATTATGAATTGATAGAATTTTAATTGTCCATATAAAGTGTTTAACTTTCCCCTAATAGCCAACTATAAAGTGAGTGAAGATCAAGGGTGAGAATATTTAAACCAAACTAGATTGTACCATTTGACCTTAACGATTGGAGTCCTTAGTAAGTTCCTGTAAGAGGCATTCAAAAAAAAAAACACATAAGAGATTCCCTTCTAATAGATAATGTCCTCCTTATTTGGATCCAAATTGAAGTTGCACATTTGAGTGATTATAGAAGAGCTAATAAGTTGTTTTAACATAAGATTATGATTCACCAACACCTAATTTATTATTACTTTGGAAGGAAATGTGGAGGTCAGTGTAGAAAGCTCTAATGCTCTATCTTGGGGCTCATATAGACTTTAATTATTAAACTGAAATTAAGAGCTTATGCCATTGCAAGCTCGTACAAGAATTCTATATCAGCACTTCTCTAAATTTAAGAATGAGCTTTATTGTCTAAGAAGAGTTATACTTAAACTTAATATTCAAAGATCCTTATCTTTCATATAGTATGCATACACCTATTTAACCTATAAAGGCTGCTTGTCTTTGAGTAATACATAGAACCTTTAATCATTAGAACTTTGATTGTGATTCTTAGAGGCAATACACTCAATCCACCTTTAACTTTTGGTGAGCATATCTCAGTCCATTTGATTGTAGCCAGTGAATCCTTTATGTAGTTCCATATCTATAGCAATATTTTTAATAATCTATAATGGTCATATCAATGCTAGAGGGGAAACATCATAAGGGAACCCCAATAAACATATGGGCTATTCAAAATAGAATTTATTAGTTAAGCTCTACCTGATAGTCAGAGGCTTTTGGTGCTCCAGTTGTGAATTTTATTCTGAAACTTTTCAATAAGGGTCTAAAATTAGAGAATGAAGACTTACTAAAGGAGATAGGAATGCCCAAATAGGTTAATGGAAGCTTCAACAGGTGCATACTAGTTAGAGAAGATATTAAGATGTTAGCTGTGAGGTTTGAAGAACTGAGGATGAATGAAAACGAGACTATTGGAGACTTTCATGAAAGATTGTGAGATATAGCAAATCAAGCACATCAATTAGGGAAGAAATATTCCAATCTCAAACTAGTTAAGAAAATGTTGAGATCACCACCTCCGAGATTTATTCCAAAAATTGCAGCAATAGAGGAGGCCCCCGATATTGATAATCTGTCATTGGAAAAAGTCATTAGAATTCTTACAAATTTCAAAATGAATCTTTTAAGAGGTAAACAAGAAAGAAGCAAAAGATTGGCACTACACGTGGAAACTGGAAAAAGTGTAAATGATGCGAAGATGAATCAGATGAAAATGAAATTTTGGTACTACTCATATGAAATTTTGGTAAATAACTGAAAAGGATAAAAAAGGGGCAGACCCAACTTTAGACAATATGGTGGGAGTTCATCGAGTAACAATTTAAAACATCAAGTCAAAACACAAAAGGGTGAACGGAAGGTAAGGAGAATCCAATGTCATGAATGTCAAGGTTTCGGACACATTCAAGTCAAATATGTTAATAATTTAAAGAAGAGAAAAGGAAAATCCTTCACTAACACCTGGAATGAGAATGATTTCGAGAGTGAATATGGCAAAAAAGAAGAAATCACTAATGGTGCTGTGTTAGTTGCCTTATATAGCAAAAGTCTAGTTACTTGCTTAACAGTAATTGAGAAGGAAGTAACCAAAGTAAAAAAAAAGGGGATAATCGGAAAATTTTGAAAGCAATTCAGCTCAAGACCTAATATCAGATTATGACAGTGACAGAAGTGGCCTATATGATAAAAAAGGGAATATTTATGAGGACTTCAATGCTATGTATGAAAAATGGGTGAAAAAGTGTAGAAAGAATGAAAGATTGAAGAAAGAGAATCTCTCCATGAAGAACATCATACAAGAATTAGAAAAGAAACTGATGTTGACGTTAGATGAGCTTGGTGAAGCTATAATGAAATTGATAAGTATTGAAAAGAGATTGAGAATATTGAATGGAGGCACAGAAAAAGTAGATATGTTGGTAGAAATTGGTAAGGTTAAAGAGAATCTTAAAGGCATCGACTATAAGGGTGAGTGATATAAAGTGAATTAAGAAAAATGATATGCCAAATCAGTCTAAGTGGTAGAAGCATCGAAAAAGAATCGAAGATTTGTCCCCACATGTCATTTTTGTGGGGTTATTAGGCATATAAGGCCAAGATGTTATCAGTTACTGCAGATGCTATTTCAAAAAAGCCAAAGTCAAAAAATTATATGTCCTTCACAAAAATTTCAACATCAACTCTCAGTACCAAAATCTACTTGGGTAAGAAAGAGTGAATTACAAGTTCTTACATCAATGAAGGCAACTTTACAACATGGTTAGTACTTTGATAGTGGATACTCATGCCACATAACAGAGGACAAGAATTACTTAACTAACTATTAGAATGGATGGATGGTCTTGTGACTTTTGAAGATGGGAAGAAGGCTTCAATGATTGGTAGAGGAACATTATGCGTGAATGGTTTGCCTCCTCTCAAGAATGTGCTCCATGTCGATAGATTAAAAGCAAATTTGGTAAGTATCAGCCAACTTTGTGATGATGGTTTGTTAGTTAAACTTACAAGTAATGAATCCAGGGTACTAACTAAACAAGGAGAATGTATTGTGAGTGGTAAGCAATCAGCTGACAATTGATATATTTTGCAGGTCATGATTACTTATAATTTGACCACTCATGATAAGAATATTGATTTATGGCATTAAAGGCTTGGGCATATAAATTTTGATCTCCTCAGCAAATTGAAAAAATTGGAGGCTATAAAGGGTCTAGCCAAAATGAACAAAGAAGGAAAATCAATTTGCAATACGTGCCAAATGGGAAAACAGTTAAGAGTGCCACATAAAAAGCTTAGACATGTTGCCTCATCTTGTATACTTGAATTTATTCACATAGATTTGGTTGGTCTAACACAGCATAATAGTATTGGTGGAATGAGATTTTTCTAACTTGTGTTGATGATTATTCGAGATATACTTAGGTATCATTTCTGAAAGAAAAATAAGATGCTTTCAAGGCTTTTAGAAGCCTATGTGTGCAGGAAATGAATCTGAAAATTTTGACTATATTAAGAATTCGATCGGAACATAGAAGGAAATTTGAGAATGCAAACTTTAATGACTTTTGTGGTGAGTATGGCATCGTACAAAAATTTTTAGCACTCAAAACTCCACAACAAAATGGAGTTGTTGAAAGGAAAAACATAACACTTCGAGAAATGGCTAGATCTATATTGAATGGAAGTACATTGTCTATGCAATTTTGGTTCGAAGTAATTAAAACAGCAGGCGATATATGTAATAGAGTGTATCTCCGAAGCATCTTGAACAAGACATCCTATGAACTTCGGAAGGGAAAGCAATCAGATGTAAGTTCTTTCATATTTTTGGAAGTAAGTGTTCTATTTTTAGAGATCGAGGAAAACTCGACAGCAAAAGTGATGAAGGAATTTTCATAGGATATTTAACTCATAGTGAAGGTTACTGAGTGTATAATCAAAGAACCAAGAAAGTGTTAGAGTCCATAAATGTTGTGATAGATGATGTATCTTTGATGAATGGTCAAGTAGTAGAAGAAAATCAATATAATTGACCCTCTAAACTAGGTCAAACAAGCAACGAGACAAGATTGAAGAATTGTCCATATCTACAGTTAGTTGTCGCTAAGGAAGTAACTGCACAAACTGAAGAACTTTCAGTTAGTTCAGATGATGAGTTAACCAAAACAATGGAAGTGAAAATTATTCCTTTAAATACTCAAAACTCGAGAGAAACTGATTTGAACCGAGATTCTCCATCTCAAATTTGAAGAAATCATCCAGTAGAGAATGTTAATGGAGATGTTAGCAAAAGAAGAAAAAATAAAAAAAGGGTTTATTATTGAGAACTTGCATGCTACTTGTGTTATGCACTTCATTCGAGCCAAAGAACGTTAAAGAAGCTCTACAAGATGAGATCTAGATAGTAGCTATGTAAAATGAATTGATTCAATTTGTATGGAATGATGTATGGGAATTAGTGCCAAAATCATTAGATACTAATGTAACTGGAACAAAATGGGTGTTTTGGAATAAAATAGATGAACAGGGTAATGTCAACGGAAATAAAGCAAGGTTAGTAGCCCAGGGATACTCTCAGGTGGAAGGAATAGACTTCGATGAAACTTTTGCACCAATGGCACAACTTGAATCTATCAAACTATTATTGGGCATAACATGTGTGAAGCGGTTTAAATTTTATCAGATGGATGTAAATAGTGCCTTGTTGAATAGGTTTATATAGGAAGAAGTGTATGTCCAGCAGCTGAAAGGATTTATTGACTCAACTCATACAGATCACATCTATAAGCTAAAGAAATCTCAAAGTTGCCCTATCGAATGGCATGTTCTCCTCGGTCAGAATAGGAATAGGCAAGTAATTTCCTTTCCTTAGAATCATACTTGAGGGTTTCCTACCTCATATAGGTCCATAGTGAATCCTTGGTACTAAAGGATCACACAGTATCTTATCAAGTAAGGATATAAATGAGGTAATGTTGACAAACTTTGTTTATTAAAAAATTTAAATCTCATTTTGTGATGGCTCAGATCTACATTGATGATATTGTGTTTGGTGCTAGACATCCAAAGATGGAAGATGACGTTGTCAAGTTAATGACATCCGAATTTGAAAGTATGGTAGGTGAGCTAAATTTCTTTTTGGGTTTACAAATTAAACAAGTAAAGGATGGAATTTTTATATCGCGAGCCAAATATGCCAATAGAATAATAAAGAAGTTTGGTCTTGAGAATGCCAGACATGCAAGAACACCTATGAATGTCTCATCAAAGCTAAATAGAGATGAGAATGGTAAAAACATTGATGATAGTTTATATCGTAGCATGATCAACAATTTATTATACTTGACTGCAAGTAGGCCAGATATTTGTTACAACATTGGTGTATGTATTTGCTATCAAGCCAACCCGAAAGAAACAATTCTGATAGCTGTCAAGAGGATTATCAGGTATGTAAGCAAAACATCTGATTTTGGGATATGGTATATATCAGACTTGACATCTTATCTAGCTGGATATAGTGATATAGATTGGGCTTGAAACTTAGACGATTGCAAAAACACTTCAAGAGGTTGTTTTTTCTTAGGAAACAATTTGATCTCTTAGTATAGCAAGAAGCAGAATTCAATTTCACTATCGACCACTGAGGCAGAATACACATCTACACAGAGTTGTTGTTCACAACTTCTTTGGATGAAATAGATGTTAGAAGATTTTGGGATTGATCAAAATGTGTTAACTATCTTATACGATAACAAGAGTGTTATAGTATATGTTGGAGCGACTAATAGGTAAGTCTTTTTATTGTTTGCTCGATGGTTATAGTGGATATAATCAAATTGTGACCAATACCGAGGATCAAGAAAAGACTACTTTCATATAAACCTTTGGAAAATTTGCATATAGAAGGATGACCTTCAAGTTGTGCAATGCCCTTGCAACTTTTCAGTGATGTATGATGAGTATCTTTTCAGATTATGTTGAAAGAATTATCGAGGTATTTATGGATGATTTTTTGTTTCATGGTGATTCGTTTGGTCATTGTCTTGAAAACCTATCTTTAGTGCTAAAAATATGTATAGAAACTAACCTTGTTCTGAATTATGAAAAGTATCATTTTATGGTTGAACAAGGAATTGTTTTAGGGCGTGTGGTTTCTTTATGTGATTTAAAGGTTGATAAAGCAAAAATTGATATTATTATGTCTTTGCCTTATGCCTCATACGTGAGGGATGTTCGCTCTTTCCTTAGTCATATGGGATTTTATCGATGCCTCATCAAGGATTTTTCGAAGATTGTCATGCCCCTTGGCAAGATTTTAGCAAAGGACGTCAAAATTTTTTTTGACAATGCATGTAAACAAGTATTTGAAACTCTGAAACAAAGCCTCACATCTGCTCCCATCATCTGGCCACGGAATTAGGAGTTTCCTTTTGAGATTATTGCAATGCAAGTGACTTTGCTATGTAGGTAGTCCTTAGATAGCGAGAGGGGTGACTTTTGAACGTCATTTCCTACGCTTCTTGCACTTTTGATGATGCACATCTCGACTACCATACGACCGAAAAAAGAACTTTTTATTGTTGTGTTTTCTTTAGAAAAGTTTCAGTTATATTTATTGGATATTAAGGTTATTGTTTTTGCTAATCATGCAGCCCTTAGGTACCTTATGCAAAAAAAGGAGACCAAACTGAGGCTTATCCAATGGATTTTGCTTCTACAAGAGTTTGATCTCAAAATCAGGGACAAGAAAGGTGTCGAGAACCTTATTGCTGACCACTTGAGTAGACTGTGCAACAAGGATGCTAAGGCAAGATTTGTGAATTCCCTGATGAGAAGTTGTTTGCGCCGATTTCCTCCTTGTCGCAGCCGTGGTATACTGATTTGGTTAATTTTCTAGTTTCCCACAAGCTACCTACAGGTATGACAGAAGCCCAACGTGATAAATTTCAGGTTAATTCTAGATTTTACTTTTGGATAATCCATACATATGGAAAATTTGTTCGAATCAAGCGATTAGGCATTGTGTGCATCAAGATGAGTTCTATGTCTTAACTTTCTGTGACACTTATTCTTGCGGTGGTCACTTTGGTGCCAGTCACACATCACATAAGGTACTTGATAGTGGATTCTTTTGGCTTTTGTTGCTCAAAGATGCATTCAAATTTTGGAAGACATATGATTGGTGCCAAAAAGTAGGAAATATTACTCGTAAGAATGACATACTACAAACTTTCTTGTTATTTGGTGAGGTCTTTGATGTTTGGGGCATTGATTTTATGGATCCTTTTCCTTGATCTAATGGCAATTTATACATCCTTCTTGCAATTGATTATATATCTAAGTGGGTGGAGGCATTAGCGACCAAATCTAATGATTCTAAAGTTATCGTCAATTTTGTGAAGTCTAACATTTTTTACAGGTATGTCATTCCCAAGGCTATCATTAGTGACTGAGGAACTCACTTTTGTAACCAATCTTTTAAGGCCTTGTTGAAAAAGTTCCACTTCATCCGCTGAACTTTAACTGCCTACCATCTGCAGACAAGTGGTCAAGCAGAATTGTCAAACTGCAAAATCAAGTCTATCCTTGAGAAGACTATGCAACCTAATTAGAAAGATTAGAGTCTTCAATTAGGTGATCCACTGTGGGCTTATCGCACTGCATATAAATCACTTATAGGCATGTCGCGTTTTAGGATGGTTTATGGAAAGAATTGTCACCTTCCCGTAGAGCTTGAACATTGCGCATTTTGGGCTATTAAATAGTGTAACTTGGATTATGACAATGCTGGAATTCATCACAAGTTACAATTGCAAGAACTCGAGGAGTTACAAAATGATGTGTATGAGAACGTGTGGATTGCGAAGGAAAGGAAAAAAGCATACCATGACCGAATAGTTGGAAGCAAGGAATTTTCAATGGGTCAGAAAGTTCTTCTATTCCAATCGCATATCAAGCTCTTTCCTGGTAAGTTACATTCTCGATGGCATAGTCCTTTTGTTGTTACTAATGTATGTCCACATGGCACTATTGAGATTTGTGACATAGGAAGCAACTGAAGCTTCAAAGTTAACAACTATTGATTGAAGCTTTTTATGAAGGTTTCAAGGGCATTGGAACAGAGAAAGTGGTTGTGGACATGGCGAAATATGGAGAATGATTCGCATACAATGTCGAGCTAACGATTATAACCAAACGTCTTAATGGAAGGCAACCCATTTGAGATAAATCAGATTTAGTTTCTTCTTTCCCTTCTTTTTCATTTCGATTTTTCTAAGTTACAATTTTCAAATTTTAAGGTAGTCTAGGCTCGATTTTATATTGTCTTTTGAGGGGAAAATTGCCACACCTTCTTGCTCTTGCTTGAACTTAAGAAAATTTTCACTTTAGTTGCATATTTTGCATGAAATAAACCATAAAAATTTGAAAATGTTTTTTGAAAATTACAACAATATTTTCTATTTTTCTTGGATCTTAAGTGTTTTAGCTTTCTTTAGGATCCCCAATCGTTGAACGAGTTTGAGTATTATGTGAGAGATTTGGTTAATAACGATGAATGTATAAACTTGATGAATGGGTTTTCATGTAAACCTTGAGCTTTCTAGATAGTAGAGTGACCTTGAAACTATGTTGTATTGACTTAATAGATGACCTATATGAGCTCTTGTGCTTTCAACATTATTCTTTGTTGTGTGCATTATTTCAACGATATAATTCTCTAGAACTTACTTAGTATTTTGATTTAGCATGCTTGCATGAATATAATAAAGGCATCTAGGTTAAACCACTTGAACTTAAATAGCCAACCTAAAGCATGATTTCCATTAGAAAGCCTCTTTGAGCTTTTATCCTTTTCTTTGCTTTACATATTCTTAACTTAGCCTTGATCTCATTGTTATACTCTATACCCTATGGCCAAGGATAGTATAGCATTTATTTGGCAACATTGAATATGTGATTTGGTTGTTATATGATGATGTGGTGTTAATCCGAATGTTAAGAAACGAAAAGAACAAAAAGTAGAATTAAAAAAAGAGAAAGAGTTTCTATGGTGATATTAAAAAAAGGTGTTTCCCAAGTGTTTCGAATTATATACTTATCTATGGGAAGTCCGAAAGGAATGATAAGAAGTGGAGTTGTTTGTCTTCAATTTGCATAATTATATGCCTGGATGCATACATGTACATGAGTTCTATGATATTTTGTATAGCTCTACTTCCTTGCTTTACCTTATCTTATCTTTCTTTTACCTCACCTTTAGCCAATCCCCATTACAACCATGCTAAAGACCTTTTGATTTATGTATAGTATATGTGCATTTTGATAGTGTTGTCAAGATTAAAAAGCAAGCATATGGTAGAAAAAATTTTAGAGTACCACATTTTAGCCTAAGCAGTTTGAGTGTTGGAGTGTATATCGATGAGAGGACTTATTATTTTATAGATTTGTTCTAACTCTATTATGCTAGATTAACTCAACTGTTACAAGTAAATTGAGTTCATTGATTTTATGTGTTGATCGTGATAAACCGAGTTTTAGTTATTATGCTTGAGTTACTTGATATAGCTATGGACTTGATTTCAATGCTACATAATTGCATGTTTTTGTTTTTTTGCACTTTGTTCTTTAGGTTTTCTGTAGTTCTACTTTTTGTTCTTTTCCTTACTTGAGGTCAAGCAAGAGCTAAGTTTGGGAGAATTTGATACACTCATATTTTTATATATTTTTAGGACTTAATTCAGAGTTATTTACATTCATTTTATGTTCTTCTATAGCTTGTTTATCATGTTTTAGCATTATTCAGGTTTCGTTAACGTAAAATACATAAATGAAACAAACAGACTCGAATTGCACTGTTTTTGGATTTCTGACAAACTTGACCTGTAGTCATTGTCGAATTTTTATCTCGAGATTGGATTAGCCAAATTTTATGAAATTTAATACTTAATTCTTAACTCATTTATGGATTTTTTGGAACCAATTATAGATTTTTTGGAGCTAGAACTCAGCAGGAAAAGAATCCCAAAGGCTACATCAAAATTATGATTGGCAGAATGACCTTTCAACGATGTTTCAATCATAACTTTTGACTCAGATGGTCGAATTCGGTGATTCAAGTCTCATATTGAAAATAACTCAAAAACAAATCTACTAATAAAATTTGAGCTCCTAAATTGTCACTATTTGGTTATTATGCATAGTCAAAATTGACCCTAGTGTATTGTCAAGAATGTAGATCAAAGTCAGCAGGACTTGAGTCGATTTTTAAAGCATGTGGATGATATGGCATGACTCCATTGGATACTTAAAGATAACTAGATGTTTACCTTATCAAGCCACACCACTTAGGATAGTTGTTTAGGCCCATGCTGAAGAGTTTTTTCGGCCTCTGCCAATTCCTATTTAGGTAGGAATTTGTTTCCTTGTTTGTCTCTGAATTAGGTCAGCCACCTTATCATTGTAATTAGTATAAATTCGACTTATGTCTCTAGGTCTAGGGTCAGCCTCCTCTTTATTGGTCTCTATAATTCCTAGCAAAAATTCTTCTTCTATTCTTTGTATTAAATGCAAGTTCCTTGGAAAAATTCTGCTATAACCAAATTTTACAAGGTATATGTGGCTAAGCTTTTAATTCAATTGTAAAAGGTAGCACCCTTCGAACCGATCTTAATTTATGAGGCTAATCTTAATTAATTCTTATGTTCGTGTATTGCAAACATGTTTTTGAATTCTGGTCCTTTAATCGCTAAATTGAACTCGTAAATCTTAAAATTCGGAATTAGGGTTTATAAGGAATTTTTGGAAGCTATTCGATTAATTGATGGTAGTAGTTGCCAGATTAATTGATTTATAGCTAGGTTGATGATATTAGTTATCAAACTTACTTTGAGAGAATTTGAACTTTGCCTTAAACTGATGATAGTAGTTGTTGAGGTTTCCAAGGCAAGATCATTAAATCGACTATCGTAATGCTCAAATGCGACATAGATGGATTAATAGTTATAAACCCTATGATTGTTTGCGAAGACAAGTTTATTTAGTAGTTAAGAAGCATGAAATCAATAAGTTGGTGGTCTTTGATTCTGTGCACACAATACATAAATAATTCCTTTAGTCTAATGAATGAGTTAATTGGTTTTGTTGGCAAAATCCTTTGCAAATGAAGTTTTCATAATTTTATTTTTATCCTAATCTTTCAATTCAAATTTTTGCCAAACTTTGATTTAGCATTTGTTTAAGTTTGTGTTCTTTAAATTCTAAATTGCCAAGATCAAACCCCCCCC
>JANKYF010000007.1:15355990-15367437 GCA_029829435.1 Erythroxylum hondense
TTTTAATGTTATTTTAAGTTTTAGATTAGATTCATATTTATTTATTATTAATTCATTATATAATAATAGACATTGGTATATTTTTTATTTCAATAAAATATTTTGTTTTTACTTATGTTTATAGATTTTACTTTTTATTTATTATATACCAGTATTATAACGATTTACTACCGGTTGAACTTTTAAACCTTAAATTTTTTTTTTTGTCCTATTCGATATTTAAAACATTAGAGAGGCCTTCCTTGTTCATAAGTGCGCTTATCATCCATGTGCGGTATATATATACACACGTGATCGGCAATTGCATAATTTGATTCTTCTTTGATGTCGGTAGGACTCTATTTAAGGGAAAACATACTTTTCGGCGAAGTTAATGGGTGGATAAAAGCCATTTACCATCAAAGCTCAACGATTCTAATGACTAATTGTTAGATGTGACTATTTCTGCGTCAAGAATTTGATACAACTGGATAAAATAATCAAAATAATGCATATTACTAATTAGTTCTCTAAAACCTCAAAGATTAAATAAAATATTTTATATTAAGTTTTTAAAAGGTTATTTGTTCTCAAGTTGAAGATTTTTTAAAATTAAGTATAGTTATCGTTGAATTTTACCCGTTTTGTAACCTCTTAGACTACTTTGAAAAGTAAGCAAATTAGAGCAAAGCCAAACTCTACCAACTTTGGATTTCCATCCAAAAAATAAACGTCCTTTATCGGAAAGTCTAACATATAAGGTATAATGCATAAAATAGTACATCTTGTCACCATTCTAATTCAAACATGTAAGACATACTGACTCTTGCAATTCCGTGTTCCAGTTCTCCATCCATTTCCGCAGACAATACTTAGGACTACATTAACGTGCATAATCCATTACTTCTTTTTGGGTACAAATGCCGAGTCCCTAATTAATCTCCTACACTTTAGTCACCTTTCTAGCATTTGTGTGGCATTGTATATTATTCTTAGAATTACTTATTGGAACATCCCATCATCATACTAAGTAAATCTCTCTTTGTAAGAAGAACTATTTCAGCACTTCATGTTTGTAAGTAGTGCATGAACCTTGTAACCTAGAAACTTCCAAGTTAAATTTGGTACCTGCCTTAAGATCTCTTCTTTTATACACAAAATTAACTTAAAATTTATTTATTTATTTTACATTTTAGTAAGTTAACTTTTACTATATATTAAATACAACATGATGTTAATTATGTTAAAAACTCCAGATAAGTTAAGCCTGTCACATTTTGTATTTGTTAAGAAAATAAAGACTAGTAATTTTTTAAACAAATAAATGGAAGCAAAAATGGACATATCTTTTAATATTCTCAATATAATAGTTCAAGAGTTCATAAAAACAAATACTCATTAACAAGAGTGGTAATCAAACAATGTACATATCAAAATCTAGATGAACCATGAAGATTGATTTCTATATCATGACAGTTCCTTCCTAATATCATAAATGTTCTTCTACGGTAGTTATTTTTATGTAAGAACCTATTGCTAAAATCGAATACAATACGTAATTGTCGTTTTTATGATTCATTTGTAGCAACTAATGGTTTGTAATCATTAGGGATAATATAACGTAGGTTAAATAATTGAGACTTGTGTGATTATTGCTTAGATTGGTCTATTTTTCTCACTTGTAAGGCGACTGTCTGATTAGACTAAGTGAGCATCTCCTAGGTTATCCAATAGCTAGAGGTAATTAATGAGCTCTTCTTAATTAACTAGGATCTAAGGAAAAATCGGGATTAACAGAACATGTTGTTAATCCACGACTAATAGTTCAAGGAGAGGTAAAAGAACAACAAATCAATAAAATATGTCTAATTAGGGTTTAGGTTGAGATTAAACCAAATAACTGGGTTCCTATTGAATTCTCCACTTTTATCATTTTTAATGTTTTCTTTTATTTGTTTTCACTAGGTTAGTTTGAATTTTATTTTTTATTAAACCAATAAACCCCTAAATCATAAACATCAATTATTTTCATTTCATAAACTTTACACACACTTTATGTGGGATCAATCTAGACTCATCATTGCTACAGTAGTAGGTCTAGTTTATTTTATGTAGTGTTACGATGTGTTACTAATTTTGGCGTCTTTGTTGAGGAGTGCGACACTTTTATTTTCTTCTTGATTTTAATTGGTTTTTTTACATATTTGTTTGTAATTATCTTCATTTCAATTATTTCTTGATCTTTTCAAATTTTTAGTGATTATTGTGTTAAAGAAGTTTAAAAAAATTGTCATAGAAGGAACTAATTTTTTTCTATAACATGTATTCCCAATGTTATAACCATGTTTAGACTGATCAACCTAACTTTAGTTATGTATGGGATAATAAAAAATTACTTCCATGATAATTTACATGATGCAAAACAATTTACGTATCGATCAGAAGTTTCTTATCATGATTTAGGTATATCTGTGGAAGATATGCTTAATATTATGACTACTACTAATATTCAACTTGAATAGAGTGTACAATAGTTCAGCAGGATGTAGTGCAATTTTTGCAAGAAACAAGGTCTAGCATCTAAGATTTGGAAAACCAACAAAACTCAGGTACATTTTTAGAAGAATTAGTTAATGCTTATGTTGTTGTTTCCTTGTAATTTCAATAGGAAGAGATGCAATTCCAATAAAACACAAATTTTAGAATCCAAAAATTGGCAAGTCAAATGAGTCAGCTGGCAGAAGCTCTTAACTGCCTAGCCTCACAAGGTGAAGAAATCAAACCATATCAAACTGAGGTGTACCTAAGGGATGTTGGTGTAGAGGCCTTACAAGAGTGATGAGGAGCTTAAGAATTTTGAGAGTAATACTTAAGGACTTGCTTATGAAGAAGAGGTTAAGAAGGAGCTCGAAGTAGAAAAAGATATATCTTTTAGCTCAGAGGTAAATACTGAGTTTCTAATTATTGTTAAGACTGATTCTTTACCTTTACCTTTAGAGGAATTAAATGAGGAAGAAAAAGGTGAAAAGACATTTGAAATATTTCAAGAGTGCAGGGACTTAGTAGAGATTGAGGATATAAAGATAGGGCATATATTGAATATGAAGGATTATCAACCAAGGCCCTATCTTGAATAACCTCACATGGAGGAAGCTCAAATTGTAACCCCTGAAGATCATAATTTCATCATGTGAGGAAAACATGGAGTCGAGCCATTAACCCTAAACAAAGGCACTTCTTGGGAGGCAACCTAAGGGAAGTAAATTTCTTTTCTTAAAATTTTTGCATTTGTTTCTTATATGCATGTGTGTTTTTGAATTTGTTCGTTTTTACCTGCTTTTAAGTTAAAAAGAGAGAGAGAATAAATCAAACAAAACAAACATTTTCACTTATTTATTACTTCTAAGATTATATAGTCATGATTAGAGGTGAATTGACTAGAGAATTTCACATCAACTTAGCATGTACTTTTACTTTTGTGATTGGTCAATGTGCATTATCTTTAGAAGAGTACTGACTAGTTGTAGACAAAATCGGTGAGAATTTGAGCCTTACTAGACTAGACTGACACATCCATATCAGTCTCATTATATTTTGATAATGTGTGACCTTCATGACATATATATCCTGATTTTACCTTGAATTTCTATTCAAGACCACATTTTTATCATATAATATGTGGAAATGATTAGGTATTCTTTTCTTTTCTGAACTACATTAGTCAAATATTCTACCCTATTGATATGATTTCTCTCTTATTAAGCCCCCTTGAGCTTTATTTTCTTTTTCTTTGTGTATTTACCACGTTACATGCTCTAACCCTAACCAAATTTCCTT
Source organism: Erythroxylum hondense (assembly GCA_029829435.1). NCBI lineage: Eukaryota > Viridiplantae > Streptophyta > Magnoliopsida > Malpighiales > Erythroxylaceae > Erythroxylum > Erythroxylum hondense. The sequence goes on from JANKYF010000007.1 coordinate 15,359,807, forward strand.
CCCAAGCCTTAAAGCTAGTGGAACATTTATGATTGTTGAGTTTTTGGATATACAAAAGTATAAGTGTGGGGGTGTATATATATGTGGGTTGGTTATATTATTGGGATGTTATTTTATGTCTTATCATTGAAATTCCTATGTTGATGTAGTTTCTTTTAATTTTGTAAGAGAAAAAGAAAAAGAAAAAGAAAAAGAAAAAGAAAAAGAATGAAAAATATTTAAATAAATTTATCAAAGAGGAAGTGCATATGTGGTTTGCAAAGTTATTCATAATTAGTCTTTCCTCTTAAAGTTGCAATGAACGTGTCATTTAAGTATGTTAAATATGAGGTGGATGTTATCTTGGAAGGTTCATTCTTTGGGATTTCAATGCATTGTCATTAATTGTATAAGTGATCCCTCAGGATTGGTTGTGCTTAAGGTGGTTTGTGTATGAGATATTGAATTTGAGTTATAAAACATCGTTTTTCATTCATCATATATAATGCACACAATTGTGAGTGTTGGTTTTTGCACTTGATAGTATATTAAATGTTACTTTTGTTTCACTAGTTTTGATGGCTTTCATTTTATTTTACCCAAATACATCTCATCTTACCTTTACCCACATTACAACCTTGAAAAAGTCCTTTGATTCATGAGTTTGCATGTGAACTTTTATGGTGGAGAAATGAAATGATATGCAAAGTTGTAGAATGACATGATGTGATATCCTATTTTTCAGTCTATGCTTAGGGTTTAGCCTTAGATTAAGTATTGCATATACATGCATAACATTAGCATTCATACACAAATTGATATTAGAACACATAACAAAGATAGTATATGCATTTAATTGACTTATTCTGGGGTATGAAAAATGTTAAGTGATTATGATGTGAATTATGAATTAATGTGTCTTGAATTTTGATATGATTGGATTTCAATTAGTAAATTGGAATTAGATATTATTAATTGAGAGATTAATGGATTAAATGCACAATTGGTCAAAAAAAGAGTCAAGTGGTAAGAAAAAATTGATATATGAAAATTAGGATGATTAAGCCTAAAATTGAGTGACATTTGGCATAGCTAAATTGGTGACAGATAGATTAGTAGTTAAATGACAATTGGATCAATTTGTATGTGACAAGTGGACCAATCTTGGAGTGACATGTGGACTAACTAAAGGGCGACAAATGACAGCATAATGAGTGGATTAGTGGCAACATAATTGTTGAACAAATGGCTAGCATGCTTTAAGACATATGACTTTGTAAGTTATTGACACCTAGCATGTTGATGTGGCAAATTCCAGCACCCAAGTTTCTACTTCTTTTCTTATTTCCTTCACCAAAATTGCTCCATCTTTCTCCTCTGTACTTTTCCTGAATCCTAGCCAAATTTTTGCACCAAAACCAACCTTTTACCTTACACAAAATAGCTAAGAAAACCAGTTGAAAGTTACCTTCATCTTACTATCCAAAATTAACATGTTTTCATCTTAAGTTTGAGATGAGTTTTACTTGCATGGAGACTTGATTTAATTTGAAGCTTGAGCTGAATTGAAAGCCTAACAAGTAAGTGATAATCTGAGTTTTATGGAATGTCAAATGATATAAGAATGATGCTTGAATTGGAATGAAATGCATGTGATGTTAATGATTGATTATGCTGGAAATTTTTGCATGAAATTGAAAGTGTTTCTGTTTTGTTTTTGGTGTATGAAAACCATGGGATATAGATTGATTTATGGATGAATTAGGTCTGGATTTGAAGTATAATAAAGGTGGGTTTATGCCAAAGAAAGATATTAATTTGATGTTCTTCAAGAAAGAACTAGGACTACATGCATAATAATGTAAAAGTATCTGGTTAGATAATTTGTTGAATAATTTTGAACTAGAATAAGAGATGTTATTGATGAAGAATTGGACTATGAATCATGCCTAATATAGGTATAATTGAGGTTGTTTAACTTTAGTATAAAGTGTAAAAAAAGAAATAAGAATTGCTGGAATATGTTAGTTGTAGTGCTTTTACTAAACATGCATCAATATTCTAGCTATAACTTGATCCGTAAACATAAAAATGGGATGATTTTAAGTTTATATTAAACTAGAGACATACGACTATATTTTTCATGTAATAATCTATTCTTAATTCTATCGTTAAGGATTTCAAAATTTGTGTTGAATTTGAGTTTTTGGATTCTCTCACTGTTTGAGAGCAATCTGCATAATTTTCGGTATAACTTGCAAAATACTAAACCAAATTATATAAAATTTAGTTCATTAGAAACTTAAGATATATGGAAAATTTTTAGAAGAATATACTACCTAATTACTTCATTTCTATGTCATAATGGCCATACAAAACTGGTCTAAAACCTATCCTGAAAAAATCTGGAAAACTAATGAAGAAATTGGATGGGAACTTTTGGATAACCCATCCCACGATTGTGGGAAGCCATATATGATTGTGGAAATTGCATGGAAGTAAAGAAAATGTTCTTTTGTGTGATTCTTGAACCAATTAAGGATAAGATATTTAACTATGATGCATTTGGACTTGATTAAGGTTTAAAAAGAACATAACTTGATGTTGGAAAAGTTGGTTAAATGTGTGATAAGTTTTGGTTGTTAATTGATGTTATACTTTAAGGAAAAGAATGTTGGATACAAATGCATCTAAGTTTGGATTAATGAGTATTGAAGAAAGTAGGGTATTTATGAATGAGAATTTTGGTGAATGTATGAGTATATGTTACTGGAAAAATTTTGGTGAATTTATAGATTTAGCTTGCTAAAATTTCAGATGTAAGGTACCAATTGTGTGTGTATTATAAGAAGCTTTTTGATTATAGAAATGTTTAAGGATAAGTGTAAAGTATGATTGATGAATTTAGAGTAAATCAAGCTATTTTAAAGGGAAAAACGGGAAAAACCTGATTGCAAAATAGTAATAGACAAAGTATGATGTTGAATGCTTAAGAAAGTTGAATAAAGTTTCATACTCGGGAAAAGACAATTGAACATACATTGAACATGACATATGTATATATGTGCACAAATTAATATGTATTTTATTGATCGACTTTATAAAGTGAATTATGTGTGAATTGTATGATTTTAGAGGCTTAAGTCGGACGCTATTCAGACATTGCCGGACTATCCAGGTAATATCATAAATTGGAGCGTACTATGAGTCAACCTAGATGATCTTCCTAGGATTGATTTATTCTGTTTAACTTCTAATTATTGAATTGTTTGTGATTTGTTTATGAATTCCAAACTTTAATGGTCTGAGGAGTTTAAATTCAGGAATGTATTGGAAGTGTTTTGTTTGCATCTGAATTCTGAATGATATCTGTATATTTAACGAAAGTTGAATGCCGTACTTAGGCCCGATGAATCTAAGATTTTGTCTACGCATCATAAGTAAATGTTTCGATGGCATATTCTGTTATTTGATGCATTTCATAAATTGCATATTTAGATTAAGGCATTGTGATCAGAGTAGCCAGTCTGAAAGAGCTTTAAGCTTAGAATTTTATACGTGGAGCTTTGCTCCGTGATTTCTGTATCTAACTGAGCCCAATGGGCCAGTATCTGTATCTATATCTGAAAGGCACTCGGTCACAACAAATAATAATGAATCTGGAGTCTCATATGCATCTGTATTTGTATACTTATATTTATGAAATATATTATCATGAAATCTTTTCTAAAATTGTGATGATTAAGTGATTTGCTATGATAGTGTGATTGATTGGGTTATTCATGTTCTGAAAGAATGTTTGTGAACTTTGTTAATTGTGTGATATTTGTGTATTTGACCTGAGTGAGATCATCAATGATGGTTCACTCATTGACTTCACAAAACTCATCAAAAATTGCAATGTAGCTTTTCAGGTACAAGACAGGAGACCTAGTTCCTAAGATTACCTAGAGAAACATTTTGGATTAAGTTATGACTCAAAGGTCTGTCAGCTGACATCAAAGGAGTTATAGTTTATAATTTGTAGTTTCTTGTCATATATAACTTTTTTATAAGGATTGTAAATATTTGTTTCAATGAATACAGTGTAAACTTTTGTCAATGAATGAAATGAAGTGTTAGTATTGTATATTCTTTATGATGTCATTTAAGAGATTATGTTTACTCTAACATAACATTATCATAGGATATGTACTTGAATGTCCTCTGGATGTTTAGTATATACTTTATGGAAGTGGGATGTTACAGCAAATCTAGAATTTCAAAATGAATTAGGGATAATTAATTGAGTTTAATTGATTAGGTCTCGAGAGAGAGTAATCAAACCCTTTATAAATCTAGGATCGACACCAAATTGAATAAAAAATGGTTAAGGGAGCGAAATGACGATATAATGAATCCTATACTTTCATACTTAATCATCCTTATTTTATTGTGACAACTCAATTGTTAACTAGTTTAGCGGTCATTTTATTAGAATGTTTAATTTCTGAATTTTATTTTCTCTTAAATCATATTTCACAACCTTAGAAAAATTAGGTTTATTTAGTTTTAGCTAATTTCTTGTGGGATTGATACCTCAATTACTACAAGTTTACGATCCATATACTTGTGGATATTGAGGGTTTTATATAGGTAAAACTTACTCAACATAGACTGAATGAGAAACTTGAAACTATGGAAGACAACTTGAGGGCCTCTTATGCTTGGAAACCTTATTTTAAAGGACCTAGAAATAAGCGAGTCTCTACTAGAGAGAGGTTTAAAATAAGGTTTTATGATGAATTGGAGGAAACTGATATATCAGAAGATATTGAACACAATAATAAAAAAAGTTTCAAGGGAGGAAATACAAAACAATCCTTCAGAAGGAATAAAAGAATATGTAATATCGATTCCTAGTGATTCAACAAAAATTCATAATAATATAAAGGACTTAATGGAGAAGAAGAATTACTGAAAACTCCAATCTTGAAGAATAATAAGCTATAGACTTTGAAATAGGAGATTAGGAAGATTGCACCTAAGAAAGATTTTGAAATAATATAGAAGAGAAAATTAAGTAGGAAAAAGAAACCACCTATTCATAACTACAAAACATGAAGACTACAGCCTGGAACATTAAAGGAGCTAATGGTCCATCTAAAGAGTTACTTATCAAAGACTTCATTAGTGAAAATAAACTTGATATTCTAGCTATTTTGGAAACCAGATTTAGAGCTAGTAAATGTGACATTTTGAAGCTAGTAAGCAGTAAGTGGTAGAAATAGCCAACTTTGATCAGCATCCTCATGATACAATTCTAGTTCTCTATAACGATAATAATGTTGAAGCTTCTCCATCATGCATCACATATAAGATGATTCATATTAATTTTATATGTAAATCCTCTAAGATTGATTTTCAAATCTCCTTTATATATGGTCACAATAATGGCTATCAAAGGAATCACCTCTGGAATGGTATTAGAAGGATATCTAGTCACAATAATAAGCCCTGGTTAAGTCTCTTCTATGCTTATCATATGCCAAAGTAATTAATATAGACTCAAGTAGAAATATCTTCACATGGAGTAATAATAAGCCTGGAAATGATCTTATCGAGAAGAAACTAGATAAATCTCTTGCAAATATTGTTAGCTGTTTTAATATAATGAATATCAAATTGATACTGACCTAATTCAAGCCGCCATCTGATGAGTCGTCCTTGATTATAATTAGTGCTTATATGGTACTTAGTGAATCCACACAAATACTGAGAATCAGTTTGTATTGTGAATGTCACTGGTAATAAATCAATGCGTCATTTTCTCAATGTTTTGAGACAGGCTAATGCTTCTTTTTCATGAATGGGATAATTTAATTTCGAAGAATTAAATGTTCCATTTATATACTTGCAAAGATAGTGCTTTTTGTGCTTAGGCGGTTTTGCCAAAAGGCATCCTGCCCATGTATCAATGCTTGCGTCCATCTGGACTAGTAATTGATCATTTATCTGGTAATTATAAAGTTTAGGAAGCTCCTTACAGAGTGTTTTTAGTCGTTGCACTGCTTCTGTATCAGTGATAGTCCATTGCCACTACTGATTAGTACTGCATTTCTTTTGTAAAAGTCTTCTTTCTTTTGCTAAATCTTTCAAAAATCCTTGATCATCTTATAATTTAATAATCCTAAAAGTTGTTGAACTTGTCGTCTATTAGAAAACTGATTGGGAAATTCTTGTAATTTCTGTAGAATATTAGTCTGTAATTGTAGATATCCGTGATGATTAAATTGTATTCCTAAATACTCAATTGTTTGTTGAGCAATTTTGGCTTTTCTTTTACTTAATATTAATCCTTTTTCTTTACATCGTTGCAATACAATTTTTACTTTCTTTAAATGATCTAATTTATCCTGATTGGAATAAATAATAATATCATCTATATAAACAAAAGTAAATTCTTCTAATCCTAATAGATTATTATCCATAAATCGTTGGTAAATACTGGGTGCTTGTTTTAACCCAAAGGGTAGTACATTCCATTGATAATGTTTCTGAGGAAGACAAGTGAATGATGTTAATGCTTTTGTATTGTCATGAAGTCTTAATTGCCAATATCCTGATTTTGCATCTAATGTAGTAAACCAAATGTGACCTTTTAATTTGTTAATAATATAATCTTTTCGTGGTAATTTATAAGCATCTCCTATTGTTGCTTCATTTAATTTTCGATAGTTTATAACCATACGTCATTTTCCTCGTTTCTTTTCTGCATAATTATTTACATAGAAGGCTGGTGCTGAATGTTTACTTGTGCTAGGAGTAATTAATCCTTTTTCTAGTAATTCTTTACATTCCTGCTTAAATTCTTTTACATCTAAGGGAGTGTAAGGAACATTATTTTTAATATTAATTTCCTGAAGAGGATCTTTTAATTTAATTTTGATGAGTTCTGTATTATGATTATTTTGTGGATCTAAAGGATTTTCACTACATACTTGATCTAAAAGTGTATCTACTTCTAATTGTATTGATGTATTATTGAGTAGATAAAAATGTAATTGGTTGAGTTTTTCATTAACTAATTTCAGCCTTTTATAATACGAATCATGATAAATAGGTATTTTTAAGATAATTGATTTTTGATTAATTTCTTTTATTGAAGGGGTTCGAAGTGTAATATAATGTAGGTATTGACAAAAAGGATTATATAATTTTAAAAAATTATTTCCAATAATGAGTAGTAATCCTGATTCTTTTTGATAAATAGAAGGAACTATAAACGTATATTTTTCAATAATAACTGTATTGTAATAACTAACTTACCAAATGGAATTAAAACTTCCATCGGCTATTTTTACTTGTAATGGTTTATTTAATTTTTTCCATTTTAATTGAAGTTGTCTTGATGCTATACAAATAGTAGCTCCTGTATCTATATACGCATTAATTTGAGTATTAATTTTTGGAACTAGTACTTGAATAAATGTTGAATTGGAATTCTGTGTCTGATTCAGAGGGTTGACTAATTGATTCATTTGAATTATCTTCTGAATTATAAATGTATAAAGAAATATCTGTATCATAATCAGATTCAAAGGGTTCTAAGTGATGATTGATAATGATATTAATCATATTACATTTAATAAGTATCATAATATAAAATTATA
>JANKYF010000007.1:15373444-15388619 GCA_029829435.1 Erythroxylum hondense
TGGGAAGGGCAGCTAGGTGAGCCGTTCATTCCTACCAGAGGGATTCGTCAGGGGGATCCCTTATCTCCGTATCTTTTCGTGTTATGCATGGAACACCAGGGACATCTCATTAACCACTCGGTAGCCCAAGGGGGTTGGAAGCCGATTCGCCTCAGCCCGCATGGTCCCCCCGTGTCCCACCTCTTTTTTGCAGATGACCTCATCTTATTTTCGGAAGCCACCCCCGCTCAAGCTCAAGATCATCCGGGACACTTTATCCGCTTTTTGCAGGGCCTTCGGTCAAAAGATTAGCACTGACAAATCTCGCAGTTATTACTCGAAGAATGTTCCTCCTTCTACGGCGCGCCGGTTGAGCCGCGCACTGGGTTTTAAACAGACTTTGGACTTAGGACGTTACCTGGGCATTCCCTTACTTCACGGTTGGGTCCAACAATGCACTTACCAATATATCCTCGATAAGGTGCAACAACGACTTTCTGGTTGGACAGGGCAACAGCTTTCATTAGCCGGCCGCACCACCCTGATTCAATCTGTTCTTTCCACTCTTCCCACGTATACTATGCAGATTGTTCGCCTCCCACGTCGTCTCTGTGATGATTTAGAAAAAGTCATGCGTACCTTCTTATGGGGCTCCACACCGGGCGCCCAAAAGGTCCACCTTGTGCCATGGGACATCGTCTGTACCCCCAAAATTCTTGGCGGGTTGGGCATCCGCTGCATTCAGGAAACAAATGACGCGCAGCTGATTAAATTGGGGTGGGCTCTGCTCTCGAAACTTGACAAACTTTGGACCCACATTATGACTGCTAAATACAAACTAAATGTTCACAATCCACCTCCAGCTTTGCCGGCCACTAGCGGGTCTATGACCTGGCGCAGCCTTAAAGCTGTTTGGCCACATGTTCTTCGATGGCAAAAATGGGCGGTATTTGACGGGACGACAGCACAATTCTGGCTGGATCCTTGGGTGGAGGACTCGGGCCCGTTACTCTCACACGTCCTACGACCTATCTCCCCCTCTGAGCAGTCTCGCCGTGTGCAGCAATATGTGAATCCCATAGGTAACTGGGCATGGCATGAGTTTCAGCCTCTCCTTCCTCACTCTATTTGTTTGCTTATTGCAGGTATTCCCCCGCCTCAACCACATTCTGGACCGGACAGACTGAGCTGGGGAAGGTCAGACTCTGGCAGGTGTTCCACAGCCTCTACGTACTCGATGCTTTTGGAGCATGATCCACACGACTCCACCGAATTTTGGTAGCTAATCTGGCGTTGGGCCAGTCCCCAACGCATTCGTTCTTTCCTCTGGCTACTGGCCCATGACAAGCTACTATCCAATCAACAACGACTGCGCCGGCATCTTCATCCAATGGCCAACTGTCATCACTGCCAGGCTAAGGAATCTTCCATCCATGTGATGCGAGACTACAACAGAGCTACACACTTGTGGCTCGCCTTCCCTCCTCAAGCACCATCACCCGATTTTTTTACCCTTCGGGCACACGATTGACTTTCCCGAAACCTTCAAAGTTCTGCCCAAATTTGTGGCTTCGACTGGTCCCTTACTTTCGGGACGGCCTGCTGGTTCTTATGGTCGTGGCGGAATCGGTCCATTTTTGACCCCCCACTTCTCCTGGCCACTTCCACAGTCCACAGCATCATCGATTATGTGCATCAGATCCAAGTTGCTTTGAGCTGGTACCGGGGTCCATTGTCAGGACACAGCATGCGGCACATGCAGCTCATCGGCTAGAGTCCTCCAGGGTCGGACTGGGTGAAACTCAACACGGATGGCGCAAGTCGGACAGACCCGTCCTTGGCCTCAACGGGTGGCCTTATTAGGGACAGCACCGACTCCTGGCTTGGAGGTTTTGTTCACCACCTAGGTTGGTGTACATCGTACACCGCTGAACTTTGGGGAGTTTTCACCGATTTGCAGCTGGCTTGGGAACTTGGTTACCGCAAAGTTATCTTGGAGCTGGACTCCCAGGTTGCTTTACACTCCATTTCTGATTCCGACACCCGCCTCACCTCTACTCATCCCCTCATTTTCGGCATCACTGAGCTTCTCAACCGCAATTGGACAATTTTGCCATGCCACATTTACCGGGAAGGCAATCGGTGCGTCGATTGGCTTGCAGCATTTGCAATCAATTTTGATTTGGGGGTTACCATCTTTGTAAATGCGCCCTTAGGGTGCCTTTCGATCCTCTTAGAGAATATGACGGGGTCTCGGCCCCCACGCAATCTTATGTAATTATTTGTTTTACTTTCCCTCTAATGCAAAAAAAAGGGTAGCACAAGGTTGGCATGGGGAAAGTAGAATAGAGGATTTGTTCCCATAAAACAACCATTTGGATTCGCTACCAACACTCTAAATATCTTGAAATTCTCAATAGTTTCATATTTGAATTTCAACTCATTTAGTTGTAATCATTTGTAAAAATTAAAAATATCAACTTCCACTAAAGGACTCAACATTTATCGAGTCATAAATATTAGCATGTACTAATTCAAGAGAAGCACTCTGCAATACTTATTTGCAAGAAATGAATTTATATTTTGCTTCCATAAACACATTCTTTATAGAAATCAAGTGTGTCCATTTTAGGCAACCCAACATTCTTATTTTTTAACTAAACAGTTTAAACCTGTTTATATTCAAATTCTAGTGGCTCAAATTTCATAATTTTATATCACTAGTTTTGGTAACTAAGGCACCGTTTTTCACACCAGAGACCTTAAAAGGAAGCATTTTATTTTATGTTGTGGGAATACTAACTATTTTTTGGCCTAATTTCTTATAATGGCAATCATCATCAAACATAATAGAGTAACTACCTTCCATCTTGCCTAACACATAACATATTATAACTTAAATTAGGAACATGGTGCATTTCATAGAGGAGTTTTAAATTTTCCTGAGAGATTTTGATAACAATTGTACTTTTGCTTTCCACTTGCATCAGCTTGTTATCTTTGAGATTAACTTAAATTTTTTGTGACTCTTCAATTTCTTTAAAGAACGAATTTTCGTAAATATATGATTGGAGCATCCACTATCTGTAAACCATACTCTACTAGAAGCATCAACAATGGGAGGATGAGCCATAAATATATTACACTCCTCTCAAACTTTCTCTTTAGAATTTCCTTACTTTTCCTCGTCTCTCTGTTTAACCCAACAATTGGCCTCTTTGTCATCGAATTTAAACTTTTGCACTATCTCTATTCACTGGATTGCCCTTTACCTATACCACAACATGACCTCAAAAGCCACTTCTGCCTTATCACACCTCTAAAATTTTCTTCTTTCCCCCCACCTCCTTTGTAGCTACTGGCGGGTCTATGGTGTGGCGGGGCATTCAGGCTACTTGGCACCTGGTTACCCGAGGTATGCGATGGAGTGTCGGTGATGGCTCCCGAACCAAATTCTGGCTGGACCCCTGGTTTATCCACTCAGGACCCATTGCTCCCCAAGCCCTTTCTCCCATCCCGGATCCCATTCTCCATTCTAGCGTCCGAGAGTTCGTGGCCTTCGACAGTACTTGGCGCTGGGACGCCTTCCGAGCTCTCCTTCCGCCTACTATTTGCCGTTTAATCGCTGGGACTCTCCCCCCGAAACCCTGCTTAGGTCCAGATACATTGATTTGGGGCTCCTCCGATTCTGGTCAGTTCACCGTTGCTTCGGTTTACGATATGATTATGAACTCTGAATCGGAGCCGAGTCTTGCGGCGTGGCAAGTCATTTGGAGATGGCAAGGTCCTGAACGCATTCGATCTTTTCTTTGGCTGTTGGCTAAGGACCGGCTCCTCACTAACCAGGCCAGAGTGCGCCGGCATTTCACTATCGACGGTGCTTGTGCGCATTGCAGACTGGAGGAATCTTCGCTTCATGTCATGCGTGACTGCGTGAAAGCCCGGCAAGTGTGGCATAGCTTCCCGCCCCACATAGTCTCTCCTGTTTTCTACACTTTGTCTCTGAGGGAGTGGATCACTCACAACCTCCGTTCTCACCGACAGGCGTTGGGGCATGCCTGGTCCTTCCTATTCGGCCTTACCTGCTGGTTCCTCTGGCAATGGAGGAATAAGTCCCTCTTTGATGAGCAGTTTTCTTGGCTTTACTCACCCATTTTTACTATTTTGTCTTATGCAGGTACTCTCCTCCAGTCAGCTGTTTGGCACGACAGTGCACGGCTTGCCATTCCCCGCCCCCGACTTGAGCGTTTCATTGGGTGGAACCAACCCCCCATGCGTTGGCTCCGATTGAACACAGATTGTGCCTGCAACCGTGCCTTGTCTATAGCTACTGCAGTTGGGCTCCTCCGAGATAGTGCTGGTAACTGAAAGGGGCTTCTCCCAAAACCTTGGTTGGTACCCTCCTTTCACCGCGGAACTCTGGGGTGCTTATACCGGGTTGACTCTTGCGTGAAATCTGGGGTACCGACAGATCGAGCTGGAAGTGGATTCCACAACGGTGATTGACGTTCTCTCGTCTCCGGACCGCCGTGCCAGATCACACCTCTCGCTGGTCCGAGGCATCATTGAGTTGTTCCATAGGAACTGGACTGTTGTTCATCGGCATCTCTGTCGGGAGAACAACAGATGTGCCGACTGGCTGGCCCACTATGCGGGGCATTTCGATGTCGGCGTCACTTATTTTGATACTGCACCCATTGGGTGCCATATGCTCCTTCTAGAGGATTTATCGGGAACTTGTCTTCCGCGTGTGTAATATTGGTTCTTTTTCCATTTTATATAAAAAAAAAGAAATTATGTGTCTGGTAAAAATTTGCTTTTCAGCCTTTTATATCTTAATTCAATTTTCATTTTTCGAAAAAACGAGAAAACAAAGAAATAAAAGGAAAATCGTCTAGCCTCTTGACGTTCTCTTTCTACTTCTTCCAGTTATTACATCTTCTATTCTCGTAGTTAACATCAGCCGCCGTTGCGGTCGCCGCCGCCGCCGCCACAACAACCTGTGCGGCCCCCAATTTCAAGTACTCCTGTGACATCCTTTACTCCCTGACCAAAACCATAAGGTATAATCCTCCATCTCCGGTATCCTCTTCATTACTGGTGTGCTCTCTCTCACTTAAAAACTCCCTTCTGCATCCTTTTCGCCGCCTCTGAAAACTTCATCATCATTAACACCTTCTCAATCTCTGTATTTTTATGTAATTCGTTATCCAAAAGTGTCGCCAGAAAGTAAATTATTTTTTTAATTTTATATTCTAATTGAGTAGTTAACAAATCTATTTTTAGTAGGGATTTAGTATGGTTCACTCCTATGTTCCTAATTTTCCCCCGCAAATCAGCGTTTCTACACTGAATGCCACTGGCCTCAAATACACAAATGCTGATCGAGAAAGAAATATTGATTGGTTAGGGTTTTCTACTTTTGTGCATATCAGTGGCTGTTTAGATGGCAAAACCTGCAAGTTCCGGAGGTAAAAACGCGGTGCGGATCGTGGTTGCTGGAGACCGTGGCACTGGGAAGTCGAGCTTGATAGTCACTGCTGCCGCAGACACATTCCCAACGAATGTCCCTCCAGTGCTACCTCCTACTCGACTGCCTGAGGATTTCTACCCTGATCGCGTGCCTGTCACTATTATCGATACTCCCTCGAGGTGTATATTCATACTCAAGCTTTTGAAGGAATTTTGATAATAACAGCTGTTATTCGGTGTTATGTTCTGCATTCGACTGTTTGAATTGATTCAAAACTTTGATGTTTTGAATATGGAAAGTGGTAGATGTCTTTTTGGAGTGTCGCAATAGACAACGTGAATGTTCTGTTCCTGTGATTTAGGGTGGAGGATGCTGTTAGAGTAGCTGAAGAACTAAAGCGAGCTGATGCCGTTGTTCTTACATATGCTTGTGACAGACCCGAGACACTTGATCGTTTGAGTACATTCTGGCTTCCAGACCTTCGCCGACTGGAGGTCTTTATTATCTGCAAAGATCTTTTATGCTGTCCCCTTGATTGAGAGCATCAATTTGATTGGGATATGGGCTGTGCTTTTGCTTGCTTTGTTTTACTTTTCATAGAATTCCTTATATAGCTAATCCTTCCTTAGTTAGTTTCACAAATAAACATATAATTGTTTGTGGTTTGTCTATCCTTGTGAATATTTCCCATAATAGTCCTGAAGTGGTATTTTTAGTGTGAAAAATGGAATAATAAAATGATCCTGTGGGTCAATTGTTGCACACTGGCTTCACTCGCATTGGGATAGATGTGTCATCCTAACTGCTATGTATGAATCATGAGCAGGTGAAGGTGCCGGTTATAGTTGTGGGCTGTAAACTGGATCTAAGAGAAGAGAACCAACAGGTGAACTTGGAGCAGGTGATGTCACCCATAATGCAACAATTTCGTGAGATAGAAACTTGTATAGAGTGTTCAGCTTTTAGACACATTCAGGTACACTTGGGAAATGCCTTACCTTATTTCTTTTTCTTTTATTTACCATCTAGGGATATGGGAAGTTGATATTGACATCTTGTTTGATAGTGTTCAGTGCTTGGCTTAACAAACACGTTTGCCATTGCTTTCACTGCATTTTACACCCTACTGCTCTATAATCTATCTGCTCAAGTTTCATGTAAATGTCATGTTTCATGGTTTTTCATTTTTTTTCCGTGTAATTACTTAAAGGGAATGATTTGGTTGGATCTTTCATTCAGTGTATTAGGGTCCTATGTAATGTTTAATCATTTGATTTGTTTTCACTGTGCAGATTCCTGAGGTTTTCTATTATGCACAGAAGGCAGTACTGCACCCAACTGGTCCACTGTTTGATCAAGAATCTCAAACTTTGAAGCCTAGGTGTGTGAGGGCATTGAAGCGGATATTTATTCTCTGTGATCTAGACAGGGATGGTGCCCTTAGTGACGCTGAATTAAATGAGTTTCAGGTTATATTTCTGTTCCAAATTATTTTGATATTACTTGTTCTTCTGCTTCTCTCTTATCGTCTGCCTTTCAGTTTTTGGGTGCCATGGATCTTTTGGAGACCAGTGGTTGCTATCCAGTTTCAGTTTTGTTTTCTGTGCAAGAAGTATCTTCTGTTGAGCCAAGTATTAGCTCTCTTAAAAGTTGATTACATATAACCTTAGCATAACAAATTCGGGTTTATATCTCGTGGCTTTGTCGAGGACTTTGATGTAGCAGTGTTTTTTGGTTGGACAACAACCAAGAAAAAGGTTACATGTCTGTTCTTGCCGTTTTCTGTTGGTCTGATAATTGTTCTATTAATCAGGTCAAATGTTTTAGTTCTCCACTACAACCTTCTGAAATAGTGGGTGTCAAGAGGGTGGTGGAAGAAAAGTTGCCTGGTGGAGGAGAAACTGATAGAGGAGTAAATGAACGTGGCCTCACATTGACAGGATTCCTCTTTCTTCATGCACTTTTCATAGAAAAAGGGCGTCTTGAGACTACATGGACTGTCTTGAGGAAATTTGGATACAACAATGACATAAAACTTGCTGATGAACTAATTCCAATATTCAAACGTGCACCTGATCAGGTAATATCTTGTTGATTGTTGCTTGTGGCTTATGCTGGGAATAATTTCCTAATTGTTGGCATTTGTATCTAAGTTTTGTTCATGACATTGAATTTTGTTTTGGTCGTGCCCATCTTTGTTGATTTATTAGAATTGTCAGTTCCATGTGCATATTTGGTCCCACAAAGATAAATATCCTTTATAAGATTTCATTACAAAGACATTTTAGGAAGTGATAAACTTTACTTAAACTTGCAAGATTTTGCCTCCAATTCCAGATTTTGCTTATTCTGGGCCGTTAATAGCATAGCTTTGGCTGGATTCAGATTATTGTCCTATTTGTTTTATGCATAGAGATCTTCTCATTTCTTTTGGGTTAACTATGCCAAGCACTCTCGTGGTCTAACTGTTTCAAAAAGATTTACATAATTTGAATTACTTCAAAGAGGTCCTTGTGATTTGTTAATTAATCAAATAGGTATATTCTCAATATTGTGTAAAATAAAATTGTAAATTTAATTTAATTGTTTTAAGGAAGAATTGATAAGTGGTTATAGTTTATATGGAATTACAATATCTTATCAACAACTTGTGGAACAAAACAATAAAATATTACAGAAAGGGCATATTTGACTAATTATTGAATTACATGTGCCTCTTAGCGATTTTTTTGGAAAACCACTATATCATAATGGGTTGTTCTGAAATTAGCCCATTTCTTTAAATAAAAAAATTTAAACATCCAGGCTGTAAGACCTTGCCTGTATAATTTTGCTATTCATCTGTTTTTCCCAGAAAGTGATATTTAATTTTCTAACATTTGTTTCCATTTATGCAGAGTACAGAGCTTGCAAATGAAGCTATTGAGTTCTTGCAAGCAACCTATGAAATATATGATGGTGATTATGTATGTCTATCTGCTATGAGGGGTAGTCATTAAGTAAATCTTTTCCACTTTGATTTTCAGTTGTGTTATCACATCCTACAAATATTGCTCACATTTCCAACTGCGTTATTCTGGAATTAAGGAATTTTGCCGTGTGCTTTTTTCTTGGACAGGATAACAACCTTCGCCCTGCTGAACTTGAAGATGTTTTTTCAACTGCACCAGAGAGGTATTTTGGTTTCCTAGGGGATATGCATAGTCTTTCAATAGCAATCATTAAGTGATACCTCTTTCCTATGGGATTTCTGTATATTTGGTGTGGTTCACTATCATGTTTTCTCTAATCCTGTTTCAATTTTGAAGGTTGAGTGTGGTGTTTCATTTGTTTTTTTTTTCTCTTATCTGGATTCTTAGTTTATTTAGCTATTCTAATGTGTGAGACACATCCAAGGAATTTGCTATGGATGTGCTACTCCATCTCCTGGATGAAGGTTTTTTTTCTTTACTGTCTTTTGACTTTCGTCCATTGTTTTATCTTCAACTTGTGATAATTTCAGTCCTTGGGATGAAGCTCCATATAAAGATGCTGCGGAGAAAACTGCATTGGGTGGATTATCTATCGGTGCATTTTTGTCAAAGGTATTAATATTCAATGTTCTTTTGCAGTCATTTCCTCTCTCTCTCTTAAGCAAGCCTGTAATTCTTTTTTTTTGTTGAAAGAAACAAGCCTGTAATTCTTGTCACTGACTATACCAATTTTTCCTTCTTATTTCCTTACTTCTCTTGTGCTTTTGCACTAATGTCCCTTGAATCAATTTTATGCCAATGGTACAAAGTTTGTGGTTCAACTTTGTTTCTCAAACTTGTTCTGTCTTCTGTGTCTGTTAGGACACCATTATATCAACCTGCATCCTTTTGAGGAATCGGGTGGGATGTGTAACTGATTGATTATAGTTTCAATTTTCATTAACAATGTTTAATGGTTGGCATATTTCTATCTCAACAGTTACTTTGTGTGCTATATGTTTTAGTGGGCACTTATGGCACTTCTTGATCCATCTCATGCTGTGGAGAATCTAATCTACCTTAACTATCCTGGAGATCCAGCTTCTGCCATCCGTATAATGAGGAGAAGACGTTTAGATCGTAAGAAGCAGCAGTCAGAAAGAAATGTTATCCAATGCTTTGTCTTTGGACCTAAGAATGCTGGAAAATCTGCATTGTTGAATTCTCTTATTGGAAGGTCTGTCATTGATGCTCATTATTCTTGTTGCTGAATTTCCTTGCATCATGCTCTATGTTTTTTTTAACTAAGTAGTTTGTGAATGCAGATCATATTCTGAAAGTTGTCCATCATCTGCTGAAGAGTCTTATGCTACTAATGTTGTTGATCTACCTGGGGTAAGTCTAAATTTTTTTAATGTAAATATCATAGGATATATTCATCTCTGTCCATCTGGAGAAGATTATTTGTGATTAGGAATACAGTCCTTGACTAGTACCTAGTCTTCCCTTCCCCTTTGTTTCAATTGTCTCGTCTGTCTTTTTTTATTTCTTTCAAATGTATTCTTGACATTTATGGTCATTTGTTTAGCTTAATTATCTGTGAAACTGAATATGGACAATTTCTTGCATAGGGAATTAAGAAAACCCTTGTGTTAAAGGAAATTTCTGAAGGTGGTATTAAGAAACTCCTATCGAGTAAAGAATCTTTGGCACCATGCGATGTAGCAGTATTTGTATATGACAGGTACAAGCTAGGCTTTGCAGGATTTAATTATAAGTTGGTGAATTGTCTTAGGATCTTAACATTTCTTCAGTTGTCTGCAATGGATTCATTTTCTCGTGTATTAATAATGATCTTTGTTCTTGAACAGTATACTTATATATTGATTCGGGGAATGTTATGCATGTCATCCCTGGACCCAGGGAGTCCTAGGCTTGCTTCTAGGCTCCTAACCCCTTTCTGTAGGGCTTAGTGTCCACTTGAGGACTGGAACAAAATCATAATTTATTCAAATGTTTTATATGTTGTTGCAGCTCTGATGAGTCATCGTGGAAGAAAACAACCGATTTGCTTATGGAAGTTGCTGGTCATGCTGAGGATACAGGCTTTGAGGTTCCTTGCTTAGTTGTAGCAGCCAAAGATGATCTAGATTCGTTCCCTCTAGCAATACAGGAGACAACCAAGGTATTTATTTTCTTTGCTGAAATGTTATTTAATAGAATGGACAACTCATCCTCTGAAGAGCTGGGCCAGGGCTTTGTTAACATGTTTGTCTATGCTTTTATTGAGTTTTTGTCAATGAAGCCTCTGGAGTTATTTTTATTTGCCAAACCATCCTTTGTGATCTGAAATTAACGATAAAGGTCCCTGTGATTTAATCATAAATTTTGGCCATATTTTTTTTAGAACACTAATTACGTGCATGTTATAATTACTTGTAAATTCTAACTTCTATTTTGCAAAATTGATCAATATCATAGTTCAATTATAGATATGATGTTGGAAAGGGTGCTTTTACTAAGTTCCAGTGGAAAGAATCACCAAGTGCATTTAGACTACTTGAGGCTTCTGAAAAACAGCAATATCACAACGAGCTTTGGTGTGATTAATCCTTGGGGTTTGATATACAAAATAATAATAATAATAATAGCAAAACTGATGTTTGGACGTCAGAAGCATTGGTTCTGATTTTCTATTACATGTGATGGTTGCATTTTCTACTTTATTGTTCTGCAAGATCTTATAGAATCAGTGAAATTAGTATACTGTATTTACCTCAAATCAGAATCAGAGTGATTTTCTTCTCACTTTTTGTTGATGCAAAGTCTTGTGGAAGATGTCTGCCTTTGGGTTTTTAAGTTGTTATTAAGTCTTCCATTGGAGCTAGTCTGAAACCAAAATGACAGGATTTTCACCATACTTTGTGTTTTTGATAGGTTACACAAGACATGGGAATAGAGGCACCTATTCCCACCAGCTCAAAAATGGGTGATTCGAACAATGTATTCCGTAGAATTGTTTATGCAGCAGAACAACCACATTTAAACATTCCTGAAACCGAAGAAGGGAAAAGTCGCAGGCAATATCATCGGCTCATCAATCGCTCACTGATGTTTGTTTCAGGTACATTGGTACATTGCTATATTTTCTATTTGTGCTGCTTGTTCCGAGCCTAATTCATTTTTGAACCATTTTCTACCATGTTCTTATTTCACCAACCATGCCCATTTTGTCTGAATTGTGTAGTTGGAGCTGCAGTAGCTATTGTTGGTCTGGCAGCTTATCGTGTCTATGCTACAAGGAAGAGTTCTAATTGAAGATGGGGATGCAATTTGCTTGTGGGGTCGTCAATTCAAAATTTAAGTGGCAGTTGCGCGAGATGTCTCACCAACAGAAAAGTGATGTATCCATTTGCACTTAAAGTTTATAGCCCCATTGTAGGAATTTGTACGTTATGATGGAAAAGCCCTTTAGCCACTAAATATAAGCGAATGTAACATGGTAGAAGTCATTGTGCGGGGCTATAAGATAAAAATTTAGTTACAAATCCTCTTTGCCTCGTGAATATGTTGGCTGGTTAAGTTTTGAGCGTACTTATGTCGATTGTTTTCTTAGGCATTATACCAAGTTCTACCTTTTTTCGATCCTTATTCTCGCCTTTTTCCTTAATCTCGTTGATTCAGAGTCATCTGCCGATGTGCTAGCAATTTAGTTGTTTCATGCTGAGACACGTTGCAGTTATATGTCAGATCTCTACGTTTGATTGAAGCATTGAATTTTATCAGGCACAAGTAGGGATGATAAGAAACATGATTTTTTATAGGTATTAGCTATGGTCGAGCAAGTTATGGCAAATCGGTCAGGACCTTTTTTGATAAAGGTGAAATACAAACAAGTCGAAGATCCTTCCCACCCTGATTAATTCTTAGAAGCCAACAGTTTTTTTAAGATTGAACCAGTGATCATTCAAATGATACGTTAATATTTCTTTGCAGGGCCAGTAATCGAGAACCTAACCCAACCGTGTTGACTTTCATGAGCTCTAAGGTATATTCATGATTGATGGAACTTGAGAAAAGGCCATTCCTAAGATTGTTTTACTTTTTCACGTGGTGAAAAAGCAAATGTACAGTTACACCTATTTCTTCCTAGTTGTTTTAAACTCTTTAGTTATTGGAATATTTTTCTTATCAAATATTTTCACCTAGAAAATATTTAAAAGAATGGAATCATAAATCTTGTCCTGTATGATGTTAAGAGTCTACATGAGACATGAGAGATACAATATTGTACAAAAGAATTGTCCATTATGGTGTAAACGATTGGTTGGTAGTCTAAACATCTAATAATGAACTGTCTCGTTCAATTTGAATTGCAATAAATATACTTGCAGGAGGTGCATGGAATATATAGTGAGGAGGCCTATGATATTATCACTTGTTCTTATTACTCTATTCTATTAATATTCATTTATCCAATAAATGAGACTCACAGAAAATAGAAATAGATGGATGGATGCTTATAGAACATGATAAGAATAGAGTAATAAAAACAGATGATCTAAACTTGTATATTAGAGGTGGTCGACACAAATAGTTGTCAATGGTCCAATGAAAGCTTTGTCCCCAAGAGAGTGGCACTCGTGCTTATGCAAAATAAAAATTAGAAGACAATTGGTTTTACAGGTCGATATAGGATTAAAAATTAAAAGATAATTGATATCCTAGGTCATAGGTCAATGTAGAATAAAAAATTAAAAGTAATTAGAGGCACATGGTGCATCAATACTCTGATATAAAAGCAAAGAAGTTAAGAAGTTAGAAAATCAAGATTGTGACATTCGAGCTTATGTAGAATGAAAATTAGAAGATAATTGATTTTACTTTTTGATTGTTGATATTAGATTAAAAATTAAAAGACAATTGACATGGTTGGTCAATGCAAAATAAAAAAAGTAATTAAGAGGCACAGGGTGGTGAATTAAGAGGCACTGATAGGTGGGTTATCCATCAAAAATAGGCATTAGGAGATCAAGGAAAGTTTGATTTTTTTAATTGAGAAAATTATTTAATTGAGAAAAATATAAATGGAGAGTTTTTTGCCTTGCCTCTCAAACTACCATTACCTCAGTTTCAGTATTGCAAACCTATTTGTTCCACCTTCAACAGGTGAAGGCATCATTGCAATGAGCTTTCAAATGGCATTTCACTCTTGTTATTGTCAGTTTATGCCATTATAGCCAATCAATTGGATGCAAATTAATGTATGACATTATATTTTAATTAATGCTTTATTTATCTTTATGTATTAATTTAATTATTATTTTATGTTTTAATACTAAAGATAAAATCCTTGGAATAATTATTGTGTAATTGAAGTTATGATGAGATCATAATTATGAGATTCAATTTACACTTATGTATTATTCCCAAATATTCTTAGTTGTAGTTTCATCAAGACTGGATATTATTAAAACAGTAAACTAGCACACAATATATTTCTTTCTTATGAAAAAAGTAATTGATCTCATAAATTAAAATATAGAGATACTTAAACTTAAGTGTCGGTAATTATTAGGGAATAAATAACTAAACTGACCCGATTATGAGAATTCTAAATGGAATATTATTTATGTGTCTGGATTATCTCATAATGATGGTTGTATAATTGCTCCTCATACTTGAGATCACCAAGGTATCTAGTGTAGGAATTACTGTATTTTGATGCTACTTATAATTCATCCTAGGATAATTTAGTTGGTAGTAATTGGATACAGTATAAACCATATGTAGATAGTTGAGTAAGTCAATATAGGATTCGGCACTCGAAAATAATTAGAGAGCATATTCTGATGTTCTTGATTAATAATGATTTATGGAATTCTCTAGCTATAGTGAATTGATATTTGAAAAGGAGTTTTCAAATTTCAATTATAAATCAATTACTAATTAACAAGAACGAACATGATTGGATGATAAGAGTAGACACTGTATCCATACTCTGTCTAATTAGAATATTAAATAATGAAATGATTAAATTATACATTATAGTCATGCATGGACATGTTAAGTCAATACTTTGACATTCTTGATATTTGGGTAATCATGACATATTACTAGACGTTAATCATGATTTATGATTATGAATTATTTAATTGAAGAATTAAAGATAAATTAAAAAGAGTTTAATTTATTTAATTCTAATTATGATTAGAATTATAATTTATAATCATTGCCAATATATTAGAAACCTAATGGGTCACATATTAAAGAGCAATTTGTGAAAGAAAAATCAATTTAATTAAGTTGGACTTAATTATAAAGTTTGAGAAACTTTGGAATCAAATATGAGATATTTGATTTTATTAAAATTATGTTAATTATAATTTGATTTTGATTTTGATTATAATTAAAGAGATGTAATTTTAATAAAAGATTGTCATGATTTTTCTATTTAAAGGGAAGAGTTTTGTAGAAGCTAGCACTTTTTGTCTTCTTCCTCTCAAAGCAGTTTGGGAATTACTCTGTGGATACTATCAAAGGTTGGATGATTGGACATCTCGTGATTGATCAATCAGAAAAATTTTCAAAGATTTATCAACAGAAAGTGAACAAGGTATGATTTTCAAATCGATTTATGTTTTATTTAAGTTTAATCAATTTATCAGGATCTGCTTGGAATCTGTAAAAATTCTTATTTTTTGTTGCGTTCGTAATTCGATCATGGTTGGATTCCAACAGTAGTATCAGAGCCTCCTTTAATTGTTAATCT
>JANKYF010000007.1:15415760-15445827 GCA_029829435.1 Erythroxylum hondense
AGCACTTCATGCTTAACCCTCTCTGTAAAAGTTACAGAGTTCTCTCAACTCATTCTGTGGATACCGTTAGAGGCCGGGCACTTGTGCGGCTACGGTGGTTGAGACAGATCGATTTCGGAAACGGTTCGAGGGATGCATCAAGACAAAGATCGAGCTTCGGAATAAGGTACGAATTAAATTCCACTTTATTATGATTCGTGTTAATCATTTTATAGAATTAAATAAGTTTTCGGGAAATCAAAAGTCATGAAAAAGTTTCGTGATTATTCCGCTGCAGTCGGATCATATCCGGACCCGATTTCCCAACATAAGCAGACTCACTCATGGCAATGGTGATTGCCAATTTCATTATAAATGCAAGGAGCTAAGGCTTACACACCTGCTATATGCGGATGACCTGGTTCTCGTAAGTGGTGCTGAGCCTCGCTCTCTCAATATCATTATGCAAGTACTTGGATTGTTTGCAGACTGGTCAGGATTAAAATATAACCCCGAGAAAAGCTATTTTTTGGTTTCAAAAGATGTAAGGATACAAGCGGACATCAGTAGAATCAATGGGCTCAGTAATAGTTCAATGCCTTTTAAATATTTGGGAGCTCCTATCATGGCTTCTAAGCCTAAGTTTAGGGACTGTCTTTGGATTATAGAAAGAATGAAGTCTCGGGTTATGGCTTGGCAAAAGCACTTCCTCTCTTATGCAGCTTGACTTTCATTAATCAATTCAGTCCTTAATAGTCTGCACACTCAGTGGGCTACTCATATTGCCTTACCTCGAAAAGTCATCAAGGAGTTGGAAAAATTCATGAAAACCTTTCTTTGGATGGAATTGGCAAGAGGTTACGATGCCAAAACAACAAGGTGGTCTTGGGATTATTCCAATCTATAATATATAGAAAGTTGGAATGTGTAAAAGATATGGAAGTTATACATTGATCATACCGCCTTATGGACAAAGTGGATCCATGAAATACATTTGCCCAACTCCAACTTTTGGCAGGTAGATTTCTCTCGTCAAGGCTCCTTGATACTGCAACAGATGATGCAGCTATGTCTTACCATTTATCTGTATATCCAACACATAATCGACAATGGAGAAAAAACATGTGTTGGTAATTGTCAAATCAAGGAGAGGATCTCCAAATGCAACTCTCTTTTCTGCTGCCTTCGAAATGTCCATATACTGCATTCGGAAAGAAAGGAATAGACGTAGATTTACTGACTCAAAGGAAGAGAAATACCAACTAGCCGACAGACCTATCAACCTCATGAGAGCTGGCATTTTTGCCAAAGATGCACACAGGTTCCTTACTCTTGACATGAAGCGAACATGGCAGTTCTAATACTTACTGAAACTTGCGTTTTGATCTGTCCTTACCAATTTTTCTTGGATATCTAGTTAAAATGTATACCAGAAGCAGTCTCACCTTTACCTTACAAGAGCATGGTGACTCCACCTAGAAAATTAACCACTAATTAAAGATCTCTCACACCAAATCACTGGATCGCCTGTTGTTACTAAATATCCGTAATTAGTTATCTGCCTTCATCAATTCTTTATGAAGTCTGCGTTACTCGAAAAACATGAAGGAAAAAGGAGCAAGACAATCAAAATCGCTGATCGTATCTGTTCTGTTTTTTGGACTAACAGATGGGTAGTCTTACATCTTTGGCATTTCACAATACACAAAACACTAGGGCAGCAGATGTAAACAAGTGAAGAATGATTTTGTCCAAATATATAATACAAATAGAGTCCTTATTACCACAATTCTACTGCCTCAGGGGCTGTAGCTCCACAGTTGCTGCCCTGTCTCCTAATTTTGTGTGTTCTTTTGTCATTAAAGAACAATTGGAAAGCCAATGAGATAATGCAAGTTGGTTTAAAATAACAATAGGATTACAGATAATTTGACTAGTTCCAAGTGCTATGGAGAAGCAGTTTTGCAAGCTTTTTCTATAATCCATTCAAATTTCACAACAATGATACATCAAAACAAGTCTATTATCACGTTCATGTTCAAAACGCCACATTGACTATCAGTATCAACCCAAGTTTTCAAAAGAGGTGCAGGTTCAAGTTCAACTGCCCCAACCAGGGCCCAGGCCATATGCATTCATGTAGTCAGCTGTGTGACCATGTGCATGACCATGGTGGTGGTGTTGATGGTGATGATTGACATTCATATTCTCTTTAGTTTCATCAACAATTTTCTGGATTTGCTCTGGTATAGATTCTTCATCAACTTTCCTAACAGACTTTGGCAAAGAGGATACAAAACTAGCAATTCTCTCTGCTAGCTCATCTGCAGCATCTTCCTGCAATCACCAAATAATGTTATCACAAGCACTACAAAATGATATGTAGTCAACAGAAAAAAATCGCACGGAATCAACTTTTATATTCAGAATAATTAAGTTAAGGATTCTATGTTAGAAGTACCTTATATTAGAATAATACTATTCTAGAATATTAGGGTTAACCTGTATTGCCTAGTAATAAAAACTGAGGGGTTAGAACTTAGAAGTCATTCTATTCTTGTCACAACCAACAATATACTAGGAAGTGTTCCATATATAATGGAGAAATGGAAGGGATATTTTGCCTAAATTTCACGTTATGCAATGAACAAGAGGAGGGAATCTAGGAACAAGAACAATGACACTCAGGGACTTCTGTGTTCATGGTCTAGAGATAAGAAAGTTTTATTGGCCACAAGCAGACTATATTTCATGTCACAACTGATATCAATCTGAAAGAAGATAGATTTGATAAAAATAAGTGACGCAGATTGGTCCCTTATCTGCTCCCTCTGCTGACTTCAGGAGAGGAATTTACCACTGCTACATTCTCTAGATGAAATAAAAAGAATGAGGAACTGATCGATGAAGCAAAAGCAAAAGCGAAACCTTTAAATCGATGGCTCAGAAGACCAAAGGAACATTTAAGAAAACATGTCGGAAAGAAAGTAAATGATAGATT
This sequence comes from Erythroxylum hondense, assembly GCA_029829435.1. NCBI lineage: Eukaryota > Viridiplantae > Streptophyta > Magnoliopsida > Malpighiales > Erythroxylaceae > Erythroxylum > Erythroxylum hondense. Next base: position 15,418,741 of record JANKYF010000007.1, read on the forward strand.
CCAATATCATATAAGGTTTTCAAATACTGATAAAACCATCATTGACAAACACAAAACTCGCTATACCAATAATGATCTCTAACTGAAAAACAAAAGAAAAGAAACAAGAAGACGAAGAAGCCTTACTCTGCACTTGTAATCCAGACCAAAGATTTCGGCTGAAAAGGTCCACAATAATACAGAAGCAGAGATCAAGCCCATATACATTTGTTTTTATCATCCTTACCCTATTTCTTCCATTAAAATGCAGCAAATATAGAGGTAAAATTACAACGTGTGCTCGTGCCATCCAATTAGGAGGATATGATTAAAGATAAATAACCCTATGAAAAGACTTGGAACCTGAAGGCAAACTCACTCATACAAGCATATCACTATTTTAAATAGTTAAAAAAGCAACAAATGTGCCGCATGAAGTTATCATGTCAGTTCTCTTTGAAGTAAGAAGCAATGAAACTCTAATATTTTGGTATAGTTGAGAGGAAACTCTAATAGATACCACATAGAACTAAACAAATTATCACCTTAGCTGGTAATACTGGCCACTATCTTGTAAGCATATTTGTGAATGTTTCTGATATAAAAATTAAACATCTAGATGAAAAGACTTGGATTGTTTAAAATTTCAACAATGATTCACCAAGCATCAATCACAGCAAATAACTCATTCACTAACAATTTGCAAACCTGCTTATAATCATGCACACATTAAAAATGAAAATAGAACAAACATTAGGAGGATAAAGGTTCTCACCCGAGGCCACCGCCCACTAGAGTGTGTTACAAGTTTTCCCCTTTGTAGTGCCTCAACGACCTTAAGCCCTTCTTTGCTCCACTCTTTAGACCAATCACTGGACCAAATCACTTGCATCGGCAGCTTCCTAATAACATCTGACCTACCCCATTCTACCACATTGAAGCTAGAATTCAACTTATTTAATGTCCTCACAAGAGCTTCCCTCCCATTTTTTCCTTTCAGAATTACTCTATGAGCATCCACATCCATGCCACTGATCCCCTTTGAGCAGCACAAGCCTATTAATCTTTTAAATGCCAGAGTTGACCCCAAGACAACCTCTCTGACTAGTGGAATCTCCAAAACCCACAAAGGTAAAGCTGGTTTCACACTAGTATCAACCAGACTCACGCTCCTAACAGATTCTGCGTTCTCCAGAATCCAATTTGACACCATTCCCAAACTAGAATCGTGCAAAACAAGGTGTACAGGGGCTAACCCCATTGTACTAATCACTTGACCTAAAATTCTTCCCATCTCTTCACCCCCCAAAGCAATAGATTTAACAACATTCTTTCCGCGATCAAAATGAGATTGGATCTCTTCATAAGGAATTTGCCCAGTTTCAATGACATTATCAAAAGCCCAGAAGATTCCTTTTTCCTTAATGAGACCGTATACATCCAACAACTTCTCAAAAACCCCACTGCCTCTCTCTTCAACCACTTCCATTGTTTTGTCAGAGAAGCCATTTCCAGGCAAATCAAAAACAACCCCATGGAGCCCTCTAGAACCCAGAAAGTCAATAACTTTCCTAAAAGAAAACGAACTTAGACCCAACCCATGCACGATCAGCACCTTCTCAGTCACAGAAGGTTTGTTACCGCTCTCCAGAGCAAAAATCTCAGTGTGTTGTTGGTTCTTGGCAATCTGTACCTTTATAATACGTCCCCTAGAGTAGTGCTGACGAAGAGGAGCAGAAAGGGAGAGAAAGAAGGACTTGGGGTCTTGAGAAGATGAGGTGAGAGAGGAGAGAGTAACGGTTAAGAGAGTGATGAAAGACACCAAAAGTGTGAAGTAAAACCAGAAAATGAATGGGTTCTTCTTTTGTGTCTCTGAGACTTCAGGTGGCGAAGTTGGTTTCTTTAGTGTAGATTGAGGTTCTGGCTCTTCAGTGATGACTGCCATGCCGCTTCCCACAAAATTCTATGGAGTACAGTTGAAATGAAGAAGAAATGTAACTAGACTGATGACAATGAAATGAGAAGAGAGTAAAGCTCTTTTTTTTATATATTATTTTTATATTAAAATAATAACTGCGTAAGAAAAACAAGCACAAAACCTTATCTCCTGTTCTGTTCTGAGTTTGTGTTTGCCTCTCCCTCACTATGTATATGCCCTCAAGCCCATCACCTCTGATGCGTCCTCTCTCTCTGTCAGCGTCTCTAATAGAGTCCTCAGCCTGCTGTTACTCTCGTCTTCTCTCTTTCTCACTCTATGGTGGTAAAGAAAGCTGTCTTTTACCAAATTTAAGAGTCAGCCCCAAGTTTTATGTGAATTCTCCAAGAACCCATCTTTTTATTAGAAGCTGTAGTTCTATATCCGCCAAACCATCTTCCCAGCTTCGTAGAAATCTCACGGCCAGTTCGGAACCAGACGAGAAGCTTCGTGCTTTGCGTGAGCTCTTCTCCAGGCCTGGAATTGGCATCGACGCCTATATCGTGCCCTCTCAGGATTCTCACCAGGTTCAGTTCTTGAGTTTTATGCATGATACTGATGGTCTTTTACTTTCTTCTTTTGATGTTGTATGTTTTCTTCAGCTTGAGCTCCACTGGGTTTTGATGGTCTATATTGGTTATCCCATATAGCATTTCTGATATGGTTTATGTTTTCTTATGCTTGACCTCCACCGGGTTTTGATGGTCTGTATTGGTTATTCTGTATAGCATTTCTGATATGGTTTATGAACTTTTGGAAGTTCAAATTGCTCTAATGTTGTTTGAACAAAATGAACAGCTCGCCATTTTGGTGTTTTTAACTCAGACCATGGAAAAGGGTTTGGAGTCTGCAAATAGTCTGACTCTGACCCAACATTATAATACTAACATCATTTCCTTGAACCATTTATCATTAATCTCTTCTTTGTGGCTTCAGAGTGAATTTATTGCTGAATGCTATATGCGAAGGGCATACATTTCGGGCTTTACTGGCAGTGCTGGAACTGCTGTTGTCACAAAGGAGAAAGCAGCTCTCTGGACAGACGGTCGATATTTTCTCCAGGTTGGGAAAGAAAATGCTGCAAGTTCATTATTTCGCGCTTTAATCAAGCGTGTGGTGCCTGCATTGTCAAATCTATTTAGCAGGATCAAAGTTTTTTTAACTTTTATTTGAATTGTAATTTGTAAGGGAGTTTAAGGTTTAACTCCATAAAATTGGAGGTAAAAGATGGTAGTCATTTATCTTTTCTCTTGTGCTTAGGCTGAAAAGCAGTTAAATTCTAATTGGAATCTCATGCGAGCTGGCAATGCTGGAGTTCCTACAACAAGTGAATGGCTAAATGATGTTTTACCTCCTGGAGCCAAAGTTGGCATCGATCCTGTGAGAAAATTTTAGATTCCTTAAGTTGAATGAACCTTAATTCTTGTTGGTCTACTGATGTAGAGAAGATTTTTGTGTCTTTATTGGTGACCTTGACTAGCTTAGCACATTTAACATTTCTACATGTATCAGTACTAATTTTTGCAAACGTGCACCAAAATTTTCATTCATTCAATCTTGATGTTTTTTCATAAGCTTCATCCTTGTGTTTTCCTTCGAATTTTGCAGTTTAAGTCTCTTTTCTTTTACATCTTCAGTTCATCTAATTTTTCGTTTTTATCTTTTCCTATCTGTGCTACTTTGATTCATTTTGTTTTCCTGCTTTCTTTTTCTTTTTCTGTTTTAGTGTTATTATCCCTGTGTCTTGAAGCATCAGTTTCATGTGAGCTTATACTTGATCATTTTTCAACTTCGCGTTGCCTGATGTCACTTTGTCTCTGACATATGAAGGGATCAGTTCCTTTTTTCTTTTGATGCGGCTGAAGAGTTGAAGGAATCTATAGCCAAGAACAATTTGGAGTTGGTTTACTTGTACAATCCAAATCTTGTGGATGAGATATGGAAGAAATCCAGGCCAAAGCCTCCAAACAATCCAAGTAGGGTTCATAGCCTAAAGTATGCAGGCCTAGATGCAGCATCAAAATTGTCTTCACTGAAGTCTGAGCTTCTTGATGCTGGTTCATCTGCAATTGTTATCTCTACGCTTGATGAAATTGCCTGGCTGCTGAACTTGGTAATGCTAGACCGATTTACTTGAATTTTGATTGGAATTTTAAAAAAATTTTAATAGCACTTCTCTAATCTGGATTTTTACTTCATATTCCCAGTTGGAGAATCTAACTTGCAAGCAAATCAAAATTACTTTCTTACTTATTAGCAAACTTGATATATATGTTTCTGGTGTAGAGAGGGGGTGATGTTCCACATTCACCTGTTATTTATGCATATCTTATTGTCGAGATCAATGGAGCAAAACTTTTTGTTGATAACTCGAAAATCCCACCCGAAGTGTTCAATCATTTGAAGAATGCTGGTGTTGAGTTAAGACCTTATGATGCAATCCTTTCTGAGATAGAAAGGTAAGTTTCATATAGCCTTATGGTTTATCACTGGCTAAATTCTTTGTAAAACTGTTGTGTACCATTAGGATGAAAATATGCCTTGTTATATTAAATGTTCTGAATACACTTTCTTGTTAACATATATAAACCAGTGTGTGAACTTGACAAACATTTTACACATCCTATATACTTTTTGAGACATAGTCTTTTTCTTTCAGTTTGGCTGCAGAAGGAGCCGAACTTTGGTTGGACACATCGTCTGTTAATGCTGCTATAGTCAATACCTACAAATCTGCTTGCAGTAAACATCTAGAGAACCTTGGAAGTGACAGTGTGGGAAAGACTAATGGTTCTAACACATTCGATGGTAAATCATGGGGACCTACTGGTGTCTTTAAACCATCACCTGTCTCTCTGGCAAAAGCAGTGAAAAACTCTTCCGAGTTAGAAGGCATGCGCAATTGTCACTTGAGGTAATTACATCTTTTCCTCGGAACATGATCTTGTTGTAACTTGCAATAGTTGCAAGGTGCCCTTGACCTTAGAATTTATGCAATAAATTGTTGCCGCTAATATATTATCATTTTGGTTCATAGTATCTAAATGTTGTAGGAAATTTTCTGATTTCTAACATCTATTTCTGGATCTCCCTTCATCCTCTTTCATAATCTTTAACACTTGTTGTTCTAAAGAGAAAGGTGCTTGGAAATCTTTCATTAGGGTTTAACTGGTTGAATATCTTATGCTGTGGGGGAGCTTGACTGTAAGAAATCATGTAAAGCTATCTCTGACTGGCCTGTTGTGAATGACAACAGTTCTTCCATGAGTTTTATGAGAAAAGTATGCAAGCAAAAGATAATGGTTCATATAGACATGCAAGTTTTTTTTTTTTAAGTTAGAAAGTTTTCTGGCTTTGGCTACTTGTGTGGGGACTATCTTAAAAATGTCCCTCGTGTGAACTAAATGTTGATGTATCCTTTATGCTTACTTATTGTATTCAATGTTAAGGGATGCGGCAGCTTTAGCAAGGTTTTGGGACTGGCTTGAACAGGAGATTAACAATGGTGTGAAATTAACAGAGGTAGATGTTGCAGACAAACTTCTTGAATTCCGTTCAGATCAAGCTGGTTTTGTTGATACTAGCTTTGATACAATAAGTGGTATGTACATCTCTTTTCTGTTGCAACTACAGTTAATTCAGATGGTTTCCCTCACCTTAGGTCTCACTGTTTGGGATGAAATCACAGGTTCTGGTGCTAATGGTGCCATTATACACTACAAACCTGAACCAGAGACCTGTAGTGTTGTTGATCCAGGAAAAATTTTCCTGTTGGATAGTGGAGCACAATATGTTGATGGAACTACTGACATAACCAGGACGGTGCACTTTGGTGAACCTACTGCAAGAGAAAAGGAATGCTTTACTCGAGTTTTGCAGGTTCAGGCTTCCTTCATATCATTGAAAGAAAAACTACTGTATAGGAGATAATTTGTAGCCTTTACCAATGCGATCTATGCAATTAATTTCAGTGGTATGTTAAACTTAGAGCAATTTTAAAGCTGATAATTTTGATTTTTCACTTGATTCAATGAAATGTTGAATTACAGGGTCACATAGCTCTAGATCAAGCAGTGTTCCCTGGAAATACTCCTGGTTTTGTCTTGGATGCATTTGCACGCTCTTCTCTTTGGAAGATAGGACTTGATTATCGACATGGTACTGGTCTTGCCAATCTGTTGGCTACAAAGTCTTAACAGATAAGTTTATGACTTGAGAAGATATAGCTTCATGTCATTTTCTCCTTTTCCTTCAATCTGTTAGGGACTGGACATGGTGTAGGAGCTGCACTGAATGTTCATGAAGGTCCTCAAAGTATTAGTTTCCGGTTTGGAAATATGACACCCTTGCTGAAAGGGATGATAGTGAGCAATGAACCTGGGTATTACGAAGACCATGCCTTTGGCATTCGGATTGAGGTACCATGGCTATGCAGTTATTTACTACGGTCCATTAAAGTTTCAACCTTGGGTCAATATGATTATATTGCATAACTTATTATTCTGAACCTGTTTAACTAATTACAGCTTGTTATTTCTACCTTTTGATCTGAAGAATGTGGCGATATAGAAGAATATGAATGCACTTTACTGACATTTTAAGGACACAACTCTAATTGATTTTTCTGTTGCTACATTGGAAAGCAAGTTCTCTTTGATTTTCAACTCAGTATTTGTAGTTTTTTGGACCTGTTTCTGTTGTGACATGCTCCCTAGATGAATATTGGATTTTGGGATAAGCTTTTTTCTGTTATTTATTATGATAGATTGCTAACATTAGGGCCTGGTGGAGAATGAAATGATCCAAAGTAACTAGCCTTAGTTTTCTCAAGAATATTGCGGCTTGCTCACTTGATAAACAAATGTTAAGGATTAGTTTTTGTTGAACTTTGTCATTATAGTACCAACATGAATATCCAACTCTAAATACCGTCTCCCCGGAAAAAGATAACAAAAGGCAAAAAAAGGCAAAATGTTTCTGCTCTTTTCCCCGGGGTGTTTATTCTATATACTTTTTTTTTAAGCTTCCCTGTTCCCAATCGAAAATGACTTGGATTGCATGGAGGGTAGGCTTTGTGTTAATTGGTTGCTGGTGTATACAATTTTACCTTGCTTGCCTATTACTGGTTTCCAATTGTTTGTTATAAAAATTAGTGAACTCTTGTTGCAGAATCTCCTTTTTGTAAAAGAGGTCGACACTCCAAACCGCTTTGGTGGAACGGAATATCTGGGTTTTGAAAAGTTGACATTTGTGCCCATTCAGGTATTCTAATACTAGCTTGAAACTTAAGATCCAAAGCTCATGCTGTCCATGTTTTTACTAATAAATCCAGGACATAATTAGCATGTTTCTATGGATATACTAGCCTGACACACAGTTCCCAGGTCGTGGACTGAAATTTGGTTGCTGAGAAATTGGATGTTCTCAGTTAGTATTTGTGTGGGATTAATTTCCAACACTTGGGTTATTTGCTCTTTCTTTTTTGCCTCTTTCCTTCAAAATTTGTTCTGATTAAAGATTTTTTTGGTACCTATCAATCCTTTTACTGCAGATTAAGTTGATAGAACAATCTTTACTCTCTGCAAAAGAGACGGATTGGATCAATGATTACCATTCACAAGTGTGGGAGAAGGTAAAATACCCTTGAGCTTGTAGTTGCCCTGGTTCTCACCATTACTGGATGACTTGAGAACTTTTGACAGGTTTCACCATTACTGGATGGCTCCGCCAGGCAATGGCTGTGGAACAACACACGAGCAACCAAGCAGTAATTAAGCATGCCTTATCATTTCCATTTCATGGAATCGTTATCGAGAACCTTTTCAGTTTTCATCATGTAGAAAGATGGAAAATTTTATGCACATTCTCTGTTTCGTGTATTTGAAACATGTAACATATAATAAGACACGCAAGTTTCATGGCTTACCTTCATTTCTGCTTTTGGTTTTTCTATAGCTATTATTACTCATTTTTTCTCTAAAACATCTTCCCCTCCCTTTCCTTATATTAAGTTCCATTGTTATCTGCATTGAGAGTTTTTATTGTTCAATTCCTTGACATTCACTGGTACAAAATGCTCAAAGGTAAATAGCTTAAACGAGAAGCTTTTACCAGATTAATTGCAACAAAGCAATTAGAGGTGGTTCCACTATTTTTACCAAATCAAAGTCAATTCGAAGCAGTTTACTGAAATAAACTATAAAGGATCAATTCCGTAGAAAAGAGAACTTTTACTGGTAAACCCAGTTAAGGTTGATCAAAATGGAAACTAAATTCTAGTCCTGCCCCCAGGGTACGGGGGATCATACCTCCCCTTGTATAACAAGCATAAGTATAGGAAGCGTTTTCAAGCTCAGATGACAGCAAAACCTGGGAACCGTACAGAGAGTAGAGTTGAATGCTGTATATTTCCTCAGGTCTTCAGTAAAATTAAGATACAAGGAAATCTACGTGAATGTGGAGATGTTACAACCACAGCCATAAACCTATTCTCTAAACAATCCTTAGCTCTGGTATTATATTGGTTTTATTGAATTCCTGCGCCTAGTTGATCAAATTGACAAATCACTTCTCTTAAAGAGGGGCGTATAGCTTACTCATCACATCTTCCTTTGAGTTGAATCAAAAGCTGAAAGCTCGCTATACATAGTTGATATTGCATCAGCAAAGTATGCCTTTGCTTGGGGCCTCTTAATCTGCAAGATGTCCAAATCAGAATCGAGAGATAACTTTTATCTTACCCTGATAATGTTTGGCATTTTGATTTCAGAATTGAATGCCCTTGGGAAATTTGACATTCAGAACTTTTTATTTAGACAAAGTTCTCTTTTAATTTATGAAGAATGCACTCCAATATTTCTATGAATTTACCAAAAGAAAATGTGTACAACTTCACCTTAAATGTTGGAGTCAGTAGGCCATTCTCCACCGTAAATGGCTCTGGCACCAGTGTTACAGCTTTTGCAAATTCAAAACCTCTCAGCTGTTTGGATTATAAACACTAAAACTAATTATTTACTTGCACTGTCAATAAACCACTCTACCCAACAGCTTAAGATGATGGGTGAGACCCAAAGACGGATTATATATTATTTTAACATAGATGCGGAAGAGTTCCAGCGCATTATTAGTACTAAAGTTACCTGTGCTTCCCTTCCAATTACATCCATATCAGCAAGAACTGCAGCTCTTGCTCTTGGATCATGGCAGAGTTGTCCTAAACTATTATACTGCACAAAGGAAATTTGGATCATCAAAAGATAATGAAACGACATTTCATGGCTACTTATTATTTCAACTTATGGAAGAAATGATAGAAGCCTGTTAAGAGATCCAAGAAAAACAAAGGTAATTAATTCAAAATGTTTTTGGAAGGTGACTAATGGGCAATGATATGGCGTACTCACTGCTCACTTGAGCAAATGACTGCCATGGAAACCACAGCCTACTATAGTGGCTATACTTAGGTATTTAATGAGGTCCCCAATTATTCCCCACATGTTGGACAAAATCATCCGGGAAAGGTCTGGTTATGATTAGTTATCAGAGATGGCTGGGATGCATAGGTTGTTGACAACTTAGTTGAGAAAATTGCACAGTTTGAGGGCAACTATAGAAATGATGGCAGAAAAAGGAAAATGTTATTGATATATCCAACATCCGATGCTTGAGAAGCATAAATCCATTTAGAAGTTTGGTAAAAGAATCAGTTATCATCCACGGAGAGGATTTTCAGAACTGTGATCAAATTGTAAAAGTTTGATATAAATTTCAATCAGTTTATTTTATAAACCTACAAACTTTTCATATGGTTTTGAAGCCGAGCCTTTCCAAAGATGGAGCCTATAGACTCCTGATTTCACTCTTTGTTATCCTTTTGACAACAAAACAGACTTGATCTGGCTTCATCTGTTTGACAGAAATGAATGCTACCAAAGGAAAGAGTTTAAAGGCTTAAGACCTATAACCATACGTACTCAGAAATTAAATAAAAGAAATTTTTTATCATCCACCAGAAGTACAGATAACCACTCACCCTGATTCCCTGGGATGCAGCCTGATCCCTCAACACATCTGGATCTACTGCAACTATGGCCACCAAAGAGGAATTGAAGCTATCACCTGCAAAAGCTTAAACAGTTAGTAAATACTACCAACAGAGACATTGAGTACAGCATGTTAGTAAATACTACCAACAGAGACATTGAGTACAGCATACCATCGACTTAATCTTACCATATATAAAACATTGAGAGACAAATCTGGACTTTGTATATACATTCTCAACCTTCTCTGGTGCAACATATTCTCCCTGGGCCAACTTGAAAATATTCTTTTTCCTGTAAAAAGTTGACAACAGAATTTCAGGAAGGTGTTAATGTGAAATAAAATAGGGGGTGAGGAATACAACAATAAAAAACTGTATTCTATAAGCCATACAACAGAAAAGGTATCTTAAAGGATACTTTACATCAGAATTTAGTTCAAAGTAAGGGGAAAACAAAATAAAATAAAATAAAATAAGTCAAGAACAAAATCAAAAGTCTTGACATTGTATGAGATGTAGTAAACCTGATGGCTCACCCCTACCTAATGGGATAACAAATTTAAGTGCTAATCTTTTGGGATTTTTTAAATTTAGTACCAAACTTTTTAAAATTTTCAATTTAGTGACTAATATTTTTAGAACTTACATAAATCAAGTCAAAAGGTTGTTTTTGATGATGTGGCGTGTCCACTAAATGCCACATGGATATCTATCAATTAGTCACATAAAAAAAACAACATTTCGATTTGAATTATACAAATTTTTAAAATTTTGTCGCTAAATTGGAAATTTTTAAAAATTTGGCACTAAATTGTAAAAATCCCAAAAAATTATACACTTTTGAATATCTTATCTCATTACCTAACAGTCTCACTATCATGCAGTGGAAAAGTAGCGGGATTCAAACATGAATCCTTCAGTTATTCTTTCTTGTATATGAAGTAGTGAAATTTTATTTTCTTGATTACAAGAATAGAAGAAATATCAAGGTAACCTAACCTATCAATGATCTTTAGGCGTCCCCCAGGCAACCACAAGCCAATGTCTCCAGTATGCAGCCAACAATCATCGTCAATTACTTCTCTCCTGCCCATTTAAAATGTCATTTAGGTACTCTAAATATTAAGAACGTATAAAGACAACATAATTCAATATCCTGCAGATTAAGTACGTATGGATTTCATCTTTGTAGTAGCCTTGGAAGATTGTAGGACCTCTGACACATATTTCACCACGGGGATGTGGCTGATCTTCAGATGAGTAATTCATTTCAGGAACATCCACTAGTTTGACCTCTAAAACAGCGAATGATAAATATAGAAATTAGAGACAAGCAGAAGCCTGTAAGGAGATAAATTATACATACGTTAAATATAGAAATTAGAGACAAGCAGAAGCCTGTAAGGAGATAAATTATACATTTCACTCAATAGTAGTATCCTAACCGGTTTACCATTAAGTTATTTTCCTTCTAACCTTCCTTTCTCTGAGTCTCCAAAACAAAATTGAGGAATGCCCAATTTGTTTACCCCTTACCATCATGAATAACCATCAAAGAAACAGTTATCTAAAAAAGCCACTATATGATTCTAGATGCCACCATGACTACAATGTAATGTATAAGATAAAACATATTATAGTCGTAAGCACATGCAGCCAATAAGTATATGCAGTACATAGGCAAACAAATAGTGAACTGGAAATCCAACTACTAACCACAGGCAGCAATAGGAGACCCAACATGGCCAACTAAATTGTCACCCTCATTCATAATGGTTATGACACAAGACGTCTCAGTCATTCCATATCCCTCAAGCACCTGACAGCCAAAGCACCTGCAGCATTCACAATGAATAAGTACATGAGTGGATTGCTTGAATAAGCAACCCTACCTTCACATTCCCTCTTAGACCCACAAGCATGAGAGAGAGAGAGAGAGAGAGATCAACTTACACCCTTAGAAACTCCATTACATCAGGAGAAAGAGGTGAAGCACCAGAACCCATAAAGCGAACTCGACCCCCAAGCTTCGCCCTTATCTTGTTAAATACCAATCTGTCCCAGATAGGAGATGGATTCCGACCTGAAGCAGTTCGATTGAAAATAAAAAGCAAAAACAAGCATCTGCACCTTCCAACATACTAATTCAAGGATTTCTAAAATGCAGGTTTTCTAACTTCAATATCATGTCATTAGAAAGCATATTCTGCTCTATAATATTATTACATATTTTTGGCATTCCAATAGTGGTTGATCTATTGGAAGGCTACTCTTATGTTAAATTGCATTCATTGCACACATACCACTGGATATTGCTTGCTTCTTTGAGTTGTAGGCTGCTCTAAAAAGTCTCTCCCTTAGAGGTCCAGATGTCTTCACAGCATTTATGATTCTACAACAACGCACTTAAGTTAGTATGCCCAAATGACTACGAGCAATAATGAGTTGCAACCATAAAATTACCCATCATATATTCGGTTATACAACCGAGGAACACTGCAAAATATAGTTGGCCTTAGAGCAGCCAAATCATCTATCAATTTCAGATTGTCCTGCAAATAAGAAGGGCTAAAAGTAAGGAGACCTAAGTGAACCCAGCAAGTGATTTTTTAACAATTAAAATCTGATAATTCAGTCAAATAGCTTCTGGGAATTCTTGTTCAGTCTTTTCCCACATATGTAAGCAAACAAGCACTGCCTATTAACTGCGCAGAAGTTTAACCATCTAACTTGCTTGTGACGCATGCATTCAAAACGCCATTAACATCCTCAGTGTGCAAAACTAAAGAAGTCAGTTTATTTTCTAGAAGCTTAGCAAACGAGGCACTGGAAAATATATGTTCTACATGATATGCATGAGATCAACTAGTAAATGATTCTTTTGATGCATGCACCAACTAATCTCAGCAAAGCTCTATATATTCAAGTATGATAAGACCGGTCAGGTATATTAATTAGTATGCGGATATTGGGTAATCTCAAAGAGAACTAGAACATGAATAATCTGACTTTATGCAATACTATAAAGGGTGAAGTTCGATACCATAAGTCACAAGCTTTATTGGAAACAGTTAAAATACAGCACTAGGATTGCAATGTAAATGTCACCTGGCTGGACTGGATCAATGTAATTGGATAAAATCCTCACTTTCAGCCACAATTCATTATTGCAACTAACATGACCAAAAAGCTTGCAATTGCTAGACGTGAAATTTGAACCACATACCCCCTGGTAGAAGCCAATAGCAACGCCATAGTAAACTGTTGCAATCTGAATAGTTCGTTCATAAATGTGTGCCAAAGGTAGATAGGATATATAACTGCACCAACATAATTTCTATCACATCACCATAGTAAAAATATTTTGTTTGAACGAAAGTACAACTCAGAACTTAAAAGTAACGTCCCCAACTAATTCACAAAAAAATCATAACTCACATATCAGAGGGGATGAATTTGACTGCCAAAGCGAAACCAGCAACATTTGCTATTAGGTTTTCATGTGTCAGTACAACTCCCTTTCCACAGAAATCAAAGGGTAACTATTATGCAATGAAATCTTTAACTGTAGAAACTCAAAAGAGCAGCTTCAGCACCCTCAGTCCTACCTTTGGTGTTCCAGTAGTACCACTGGTGTAGCATATTGTTGCAACATCCTTTGGCTTAGGTGGCGAAAAAGGCTGCAAACTGCTGCGGCCCTAAAAGAGAACCATTTTACATAGGCCGATCTTTTACTTGAACAGAAACATTACAAGTATAAATGTATTTCCAATTGAAAATTGCTGCTCTAAATTGCAAATTATGGATTAAGACAGGCATATTGAACAGTCAAACTAGATGGTAAGACATTTTTTCATGGTAGAAAGTATCTAATACAACAGGCATCAGGAGGAAAGATAAAAGCATCTCAACATGGAACAAGGATCGACAAATTATGACTTTCACTGCAATAATGAAATCTGGATTTCTTTTGTTCCATGTGGGTGCGAATGACTAAACTCCACATAAGGACTCCCCAGTAGTAAATTATTCAAATGCAAATTGAAGAAAACAATTCGAAAAAAAAAACAGAAGCGTTTTCTATATTGAATTTAGATGTATGTACAGAGGATTTCTATGGTATACATACAAAAAGCCTAGAAATATTTTGGAGATATTCTAGCTATCAAATCTCCTACTAAGATATTAATTCCTATATATTTACACAAAAATAATCAACTCTAATAATTCTTGTCAACACTCCCTCTCAACTTGGTGCATAGATATCCCACATGCCCAACTTGCAAACAAGATTATGAAATTGTTTGTTGTAAGAGTCCTTTGGTGAAGACATCTATCAGTTATTCATTAGACCCCACGTGGGTCATTCATAAATTTCTCCTTTACGAACTGTCGGTCAATTTCTATGTGTTTTTTTATATCATACTAAACAAGATTGTGAGCTATGCTAATGGCAGCTTTGTTATTACAGTAAAGGGATAAACTTCCTCCATTCATCAATTGTAACTCATTCATCAGTTTTCTTACCCACAAGAGCTCAGACACAACTAGCACCATAGCTCTACATTTAGCTTTCACACTGAATCTAGCAACTACATTCTATTTCTTACTTTTCCAAGCGACTAACTTTCCTCCTATAAGCATACAATAACCAGTGGTTGATCTCCTATCATCTAGAGATCCAGCCCCATCAGCATCTGTAAATGCTTCTATCTTAAGGTGACCGTTGTTAGTGAAAAGAAGGCCTTTTCCTTATGCAAACTTCAAATGGCGTAGGATGCAAAATACAGCCTGTAAGTGTAGTTTTCGTGGATCATGCATATACTGACTCACTAGACTAACTGAATATGCTATGTCCGGTCTAGTGTGAGAGAGATTAGCATCCCAACTAATCTCTAATATCTCCCCATGTCTACTAACATACTTGTTCATGCTTGAAGTTTGTGGCTGCTCTCTATAGGAGATTCAACTGGTTTACAATCCATCATACCGATTTCTTCTAACAAGTCTAAGACATTTTCTCTAGGAGATAAAGATTCCTTTTCCTGATCTAGTGACTTCAACCCCCAATTAGTATTACAACCTCCCTAGATCCTTAACTTCAAATTCTTGAGCAAGGAGTTTCTTCAGCCTAACCATCTCTTCTGTATCACTTCCCATTACCACAATGTCATCAACATAGACAATGAGAAGCGCGATCTTACCTTGAGAATGCTTAATAAATAGGGTATGATCCGCATCACTCTGATGATAACCAAAGGAAATCATAGCCCAACTGAACTTTTCAAACCATGCTCTGGGTGATTGCTTTAGCCCATAGAAGGCCTTTTTTAGCACAAACCTTCCCTTGTGTCTTCTCATTTTCAAACATGAGAGGAATATCCTTATACACCTCCTCTTTTAGATCCCCATGAAGGAAAACATTTTTAACATCAAAATTGTTTTAAATCCCAATCTAAATTAGCTACACAAGAGAGTAGAATTCTGATTGTATTCATCTCAGCAACAGCAACAAAGGTTTCTTGATAGTCTACTGCATATGTTTGAGTATAGCCTCTAGCCACTAATCTCGCCTTATATCCCTTAATAAATCCATCTGGCTTATGCTTCACTGTGAATACCCATTTGCAACCAACCATCTTTTTTCTTTCTAGAGCAGTGACAAGTTCCCAAGTCTCAGTTTTTGCCAGGGCCTTCATTTTCTCAGCCATAGCTTCTTTCCACTAAACATTTTCCATTGCTTCTCTCCAATCCTATGGAACATACATAGAGGAAATAGATAAGACAAAAGCTCTATAAAGAGAAGATAGTGAGTCATAGGAAACAAAGTTAGAAATTGGGTGCTTAGTACAAGTTCTAACACCTTTCTGAAAAGCAATAGGCTTATCTAAATCAAAAGATAAATCATATTTTAACTCACGAGTTTTTTTTAGAGAAGAGGATGGCATAGACTGCATGGTAGCTTTTTCTGTCTTATCTCATATTGAGTATGACTTCAAATCTGGTCTATCTAAGTGCATACCTCGATCCTCCTGAACCACACTAGTTTTCTCTTGCTGAATTGTTCTCTCCCTGTATCACATTATCAAGCAACACCTCTTCACTCTCATTCTCCCCCTAAAGAGGAGTTTGATGTGTGGTGAAATAAGGATCACACTCTAAAAAAGGTGACATTTATACTTACAAAGTATTTCTTAGATGGAGGTTGACAACACTTTATATCCCTTTTGTGTGGGAGAATATCCAACAAACACGCACTTCAAACTCTAAGCTCCAACTTACCTCCATTCCAAGCCTGAGCAAAGCAAATACACCCAACTACTCTTGGAGGTAAAGTATAAGAATTTTTACCTTGCAATATGATAGAGCTAGAACTAGAAGGCCATTAGTATATAGTAGGCGTAAGAAGAGGTTGGAGAATCCTAGCACGTGCGTTAGTTACAAATTAGTGACAAGTGCCACCTAATAATTGGGACAGGATGGGATATAAAAGGGGAGGAATGACATGTAAGGGAGGCATGCGAGTATTTTGCACTGAGAGTATTGTAAGGGAGGTACAGCCCCTCATATAGGCTGATCCTTATTTCAGTTGTAATAGCATAATATTGCAGAATATCAATATAACATGATGAATCAATGAGATTGTTTTGATCCATCTGATTCATTAATTCTCGAAATATAATTATACTTGGGTGAGTTCTATCAATTGGTATCAGAGCATGATCTTGGTGCCGCTAGATTGAATTCGTTTAGGGTAGTGGATGGTAGTGACTAGAAGGATGGAGAAAATAGACTTGATAGAGAGGAGTGTAGCGAACCTAGCTGAAATGTTGGAGAGAATTGAAGAGAAAACTCGCCAGCTAGAAGAACCATTGTTGGAAATGATGCAACACATCAAAGGAAAAGGAGCAGAGACCTCCAAAGGAAAATTGGTAGTGGAGACTGCTGAGGAAACTGAAGGAAATGGAGGGGTGAGTCGACAGAAACAAGGCAGGGAAGTAACACTAAAACTGAGGGGGTTAGGAGGTTTGTCGCGAGAGAGGAAGGGAGAGCTTATGAGGAGAGGGGAAGAAGGTTAGAGATTCCGATTTTCTGTGGAGAGGATGCGTATGGGTGGTTGAATAGAATAGAAAGGTACTTTCAGTTTAATGGGGTTATCGACAAGGATAAGAGGAACGCAGTAGTTGTGGCGATGGATGGTAAGGCGTTGGTGTGGTTCAATTGGTGGGAGGCGTGAAATGCAGAAGCTGATTGTAGAGAGATTAAATCAGCTGTGCTAAAGCGTTTTCAACCAACGATAGCTAAGAACCCATACAAACTTTTGTTTGGATTACAACAATCTTCCACGGTGATGGAGTACCGTGAAAACTTTTAGCTGCTAATGGGGCCACTACTACACATTGATGAAGAAATTCTCACTGGGTTGTTTTTGAATGGCTTAAAATTGGAAATCAGGGCTGAACTCAAGCTGCACCAGGCTGGGTCATTAAGTGAGGTGATGGACATGGCGCTACTGGTGGAGGATAGGAATTTGATTGTAAAGCATGGCAGTCCGAGTCCCATGCAGAAACCGACCTTCAACAAACCTGCTCAATTCAACCGATCCACCACGGTGGAATTTTGACCCAGACCTCCAGCAACCATGGAAATGAAGGGGAGTTCAGCAGCACCAAACCCGACCCCACCCCCGAGAGAAGGGATTGGAGGAGCTCAAAGATGCAACTTCCGACAACTCCCACCCAAAATGCTTAAGGAGAGATATGAGAAGGGGTTGTGTTTTTATCGCGATGAAAGATTCAGTCCCAGTCATGTTTGTAAAAGCAAACATTTCCGAGTCTACATCGTGGAGGAAGAAGGCGACAGTGAGCTGCCAGAGGAAATATTCTTGGATGCCGAAGGCGATGACAACGAAGGAAAACTATTACAATTGAATAGGATGAGTGTAATGAGATTGACAACAAAGAGGTCATTCAAAGTCTGTGGAAATGTGAAGGGAAGAAAGGTGGTTATCTTAGTGGATTGTGGGGCCTCTAATAATTTTACCTCTAAACCGTTAGTGGAGCAGCTGTCCCTACACGTGTTGGAGACACCAGAATTCTTAGTACAAGTGGGGGATGGGTATAAAATAAGAGGAAAAGGTGTTTGTGAACACTTACCAGTGGAAACGCAAAGGGTATTAATTCAAGGGGACTTCTTTTTGTTTGAATTAGGAGGAGTGGATGTGGTTTTGGGACTAGATTGATTAGAAGGACTGGGTGACATCCGAGCCAATTTCAAGGAGATGACGTTAAAGTGGATGGAAGGAGATAAACAATTCAGCTTGAGGGGAGATCCAGCCTTGATGAAGTCAGGGGCAACATTACAGATACTTTACAAAGCTGTGAAAGAAGGAGGTGAAGGTTACCTCGTCAACATAACAAGAACAAACCCGCATGAACCCACCAGCGAAGGCGCGGCTGAACTGCTAATGGCTGAATTTGCAGATGTTTTATCACCACCCACGGGGTTACCTCCCCATAGGAGCCACGACCACACCATCAAATTAAAACCAGGAGCCGAAATTCCAACAATAAGGCCCTATAGATATCCCCATTATCAGAAGAATGAAATAGAAAAGATAGTGGGGGAATTACTTGCTGTGGGAGTCATTAGACCTAGCGTAAGTCCCTTTTCCAGCCCAGTGATTTTAGTGAGAAAAAAGGATGGAGGATGGAGATTTTGTGTGGATTTTAGGGCATTGAACAAGGTGACTGTAGCGGATAAATTTCCGATACCCACAATCGATGAGTTATTAGATGAATTGGGAGGGGCCAAGGTGTTTTCAAAGCTGGACCTTAAGAGTGGCTGCCACCAAATTAGAGTCCGAGAAAAGGACGTCCACAAAATGGCCTTCCAAACACACGAAGATCATTACAAATGGCTGGTGATGCCTTTCGGGTTATCCAATGCACCCTCCACCTTCCAATCATTGATGAATAAGGTATTCCGTTCCCACCTACGTAAGTCCGTTCTAGTTTTTTTTTAATGATATTCTTATATACAGTCCAGAATTTGAGCAACATTTGAAAGACGTAAAGGCTGTCTTGTTGATCCTCCGGTGTCATAAGTTATAAGTCAATGAGAAGAAGTGAGAATTTGGCAAAGAGCAATTAAAATACTTGGGGCATGTAATCTCGGGAGGGGGTGTAGAAGCCAATCCTTCTAAAATTGAAGAGGTTGCGAATTGGCCAAGACCGAAGGATGTGAAAGCTATCTGAAGGTTTTTGGGGTTCACAGGATACTACCGACGATTTGTTTGGGACTATGGCAAGATCACCAAACCACTCACACAACTACTTAAAAAAGAGGGTATCAGTGGGATGTGGAGACTCAACAAGCTTTTGAATCTCTTAAGTCAGCAATGGTAAACCTCCCTACTCTAGCTATCCCTGATTTTTCTAAACCGTGTATTATAGAGACTAATGCTTCTGGGAAGGGATTAGGGGCAGTACTCATGCAAGAAGGGAGAACTTTAGCTTATCTCAGCTGGGCATTACCTTTGCAAGCACTCTCCAAGTCAGTCTATGAAA
The DNA here is from genome assembly GCA_029829435.1 of Erythroxylum hondense. NCBI lineage: Eukaryota > Viridiplantae > Streptophyta > Magnoliopsida > Malpighiales > Erythroxylaceae > Erythroxylum > Erythroxylum hondense. Next base: position 15,438,311 of record JANKYF010000007.1, read on the forward strand.
AGGAGTTAATGGCAGTAGTGATGGCGGTTCAAAAATGGAGACATTACCTATTAGGGAGACATTTCATCATCCAAACTGACCAAAGAAGCTTGAAATATTTGACAGATCAGAGGTTGTCGGGAGAACAGCAACAAAAGTGGACAGCAAAGTTGTTGGGGTATGATTTTGAGGTGCAGTACAAACCTGAACAGGAGAACCAAGCGGCTGATGCTTTATCGTGTAAAATGGAATGTACTGCTATATCGACAGTGAAGATGGTGGACTTAGATGACTTGGAGGAAGAAATTCGGGCTGATCTGAAACTGAACAACATTATGCAAGATCTGTTAAGTGGGAGCAAAGAACATCAGGGATTTTCGGTTAAGGGGGGCAGATTGTATTATAAAAAGAGGCAGGTTTTGCCAAAAACATTTAGTCGGATACTGACTATTTTGAAGCAGTTACATGATTCACCCATGGGGGATCATTCAAGGTTCCTACACACTTACAAATGAGTGTTGGGACTGGTTTTCTAGGAACGGATGAAGAATGACATTAAAAACTACATGGAGGCTTGTGAAGTATGTCATCGAAACAAATACCAAGCATTATCCCCTGCTGGTTTTCTACAACCTTTACCCGTTCCCTCGCAAATGTGGGAGGATATATCTATGGATTTCATTGGAGGTCTACCGAAGAGTAAGGGAATGGACACCATCATGGTAGTAGTGGATAGGCCGACAAAATATGCTCATTTTTTGCCATTAGCCCATCCCTTTTCTGTTACCGACGTTGTTGCCCTCTTTGTTAGAGAAATCGTGAAGCTACATGGGTTCCCTGCCTCAGTAGTATCTGACCGAGATAAGGTATTTATGAGCAAATTTTGATCTGAACTATTCAAGCAAGCAGGCACATAGCTGAAGTTTAGCTTAGCTTATCACCCCCAAATCGACAGACAGACGGACGTCACCAATAGATGCTTGGAAACATATCTCCGTTGTTTCACCGGAAGCAAGCCGAAGCAATGGACTAAATGGTTGCGTTGGGCCGAATTCTGGTTCAACACTAACTATAATAGTTCTACAAAAACCTCTCCATTTTTTGCGTTATATGGTAGACCCCCACCTACCTTGCTCGGTTATGCAGGAGAGTTGTCAGCAGTGGAAGAAGTGGACAGACTTCTTAAGGAAAGGAATGGAGTCATTACTGAATTGAGGGACAATTTATTGAAAGCTCAGAATCTGATGAAAACCCAGGCCGATAAGAAACGAAGAGAAGTGGAGTACATGATCAGAGAAAAGGTGTACTTGAAGATCCAACCATACAAACTTCGGTCCTTAGCAAGGAAGTTGAATGAGAAACTTAGCCCCTGATACTATGGACCCTTTTTGATTGTTGAAAAGATTGGTGCAGTGGCTTATAGACTGGAATTACCCACATATGTGTCCGTGTCGTGTCGCGTGTCCGTGTCCGTGCTTCTTAGGCTGCTCCTAATCCAATGCAGATACAGCCATTACCTAAGCACTTAACAGATGAGTGGGAGCTGGATTTACAACCAGAAATGGTATTGGGGATACGCAAGGATGATAATGGGAACGAGGAGGTATTGATTCAGTAGCAAGATCTAACTACATTTGAGAATTCATGGGAATCATATGCTGCAATTGTAGAGCACTTTCCAACATTTCACCTTGAGGAAAAGGTGCGAGCTTTGGAGGGGAGTATTGATAGAGCTAGAAGGCCATTAGTATATAGTAGGCGTAAGAAGAGGTTGGAGAATCCTAGCACTTGAGTTAGTTACAAATTAGTGACAGGTGCCACCAAATAATTGGGATAGGATGGGATATAACAGGGGAGGAATGACATGTAAGGGAGGCATGCGGGTATTCCACATTGAGAGTATTGTAAGGGAGGTACAACCCCTCATATAAGTTGATCCTTATTTCAGTTGTAATAGCATAATATTGCAGAATATCAATATAACATGATGAATCGATGAGATTGTTTTGATCCATCTGATTCATTAATTCTCAAAATATAGTTATACTTGGGTGAGTTCTATCACAATATTTCTACAAGGCTTTTAAAATCCAGAATCCGAAATGGCATTCTATTAATAAGATAGGTAGCTGAAAGGACCGCATCATCCCAATATCCCTTTGGAAGATTCATTGTGAACATGAGGGATTGAGCTACCTCCAGAATGTCTGCTTTTCCTTTCCGCAACTCCATTTTGTTCACTAGTATAGGCACAACTGGTTTAAGGTATTATTCCATAGGAATCTAGATAAGCACAAAATTTTCCATCCATATACTCCAGTCCATTATTAGATCTCAGGATTTTAACTTTAGCATCATGTTCGGTACAAATCCTTTTACGAAAAGACTGAAAGCACAAAAACACTTCATTCTTGGCTTTGATCAAATAAACCCAAGTTAATCTTATGCAACAATCAATAAAGGTCACAAACCATTTATAGCCAGAAAGAGAGGGATTTTGAGTAGGACCCCAAACATCGGAGTGAATTGTTATAAAAGGAACATAACTTTTATTATTAAATAAATGATAAGAACTTTTCATGTGTTTAGCACATTCACATACTTCACAAAACAAAGAATTAAAAAAAGTTCTTTTAAACAAGCTTGGATAAAATGTTTCAGAGCAAAAAATGAGGGATGCCCTATGCCACCGTAGAATTTCCTTATTAATCACATCATTCCCAAGAGATGTTTGATGAGAAACTGTCATGGGATTTTTCTTTCAAGACATATAAGTCAACCTACAATCTACCAAATTCCAATCCTCTACCCTGTGTGGAAGCTATAAAGAACACAATAATTAGGAAAATTTTCAACTTTGCAATTAAGATCCTTAGTGATGAGAAGATTAATAGAAAAATAAGGTATGTGAAGAACTGAGGGTAAAGTGATATTAGGAGTACAGTGAACCGACCTATACCAAATACGGAGGTAAAAGACTCATCTACTATTATAACATTATCTCCTTTTTTTCCATGAGAATATGTTAAAAATTTGTTTTGAGAGCCTGTCACATGTCTATTAGCTCCAGAGTCTATAATCCAAGCATTATCCTTATGATTTGCGTACGTACTACCTAATTTTGCAATATTTGACATACCAATTGTGGAAGGAGAGTCCAGTTTTGAGAGATGTCTAAAGTTCCTCATTGGATCAAACTCCAATTAACGGTGCTTCAAATGCTTCATTCCCTTCAGCCAAGTGAGCATGGCGCCTTACCATTGAACCACCGCATTTTCCAAGACTTTGATTTGGCCTCCCATGCAGTTTCTAGCGGGATTCTTTTGTGTGCCTTTGTTTTCCACAATAATCACAATGCAAGTGATCCTTATCAGATTTTGGCTTCTCAGGAAAACTAGCTACTAACCCTGCTTTCTCAACAATGGTTGTATGTAGCATAACATTTCTTTGACTTTCTTCTAGTTAAATGAGAGAATGCACAAGTTGTAATAAAGGGACAAGTTCTTTTCCAAATATAGTACCACATATATGATCATATTCTGGGCTGAGACCCGCTAAGAAACCAAATACCCGATCCTCCAGTCATTTTTTGGAATTTAACAGCATCTTTTGAGCATTCTGCTTGAAAGTTTTGATAATAATCTAGTTCCTGCGATAATCTAAATAGCTTCGCAAAGTATTGTGATACAGTCATATCTCCCTACTTCATGTTATGCAATTTATTGCAAACATCAAAATTTTGTGCTTTATTACCTACTTGACAGTAAGTCAGAGAAGCAGCTTGTCATATCTTGTTGCTGTGTCAAGTAACAAATACGTTCGAGCAATCTACAGTTGCATTGAATTGATGAGCCACAACATCACAAGAGAATTCTCAAACTCCCATTGATTATAATCAACATTGTTGACATCAAGTTTCTAACTGCCACCATTAATGTAATCCTGTAAGTCTCTAGCTTTCATTAATAACAAACAAGATCTTGACCAAGCAACATAATTGGTTCCATCAAGTTTTACAAACTGATTTCAAGTGAAGGATTATCAGAACTCGAAAGAGTTACTTTCTTCCCATTCATCTTCTTTAGAATCACTCAGGACAACGAAAAAATATACCAATAGAAAGAGTTTAGAAACAAAAAGAGAATTTTGACGTCTTCTCCGACAAGCTATTGGAGGTCAAACACCTCAGGGAGATGAATAGGAGTTAGCGACACTGGTATTCTAAGATTCGAGACAAAAAGATGGCCGAAGGGTGACGCATGGAACTCACGCGTGGCGGAAGCTGATGGTCTGTAGCAGCTTGTGCTGAGCTGGTGATGTTGGTTTGTCATAGACAGGGTTCAGTCGATTCTGAAGCAAGCAAGGTGGGTAGTGATATAAAAACACCTTGTTTTTGGGCGAGTACACACCCAGTGGTTTACAGTTCCGAACAGAGGGGAACAACTAAGAAAAAAATTTTGAGAAGAGGAACAGGCCCTTAAATTAGATAGGGCTCTAATATCATGAAGAAAACAATTCAAAGAGAAAACAAAAGCGTTTTCTATATTGAATTGAGATGTATGTAGAGTGAATTGAGATGGTATATATCCAAGAAGCCTAGGAATATTTTGGAGACATTCTAGCTATCATATCTCTCAATTATAGGAAGAGATCACTACAGATATTAATTCCTAAATATATACACAAAAATAATCAACTCTAATAACTCTTATCAACTCAAATATTTCAAATAAGGAAGATGATTCATTGGAAATAATCACAATAGCTCAGCTAGTAAAGCAGAGAACTTTCTAAAAGATGCTTGTGACAAAAAGGATACATCCTTGAGCATTTAATTGGTCACAACTACCCACGATTTTAGAGTGGTCAAAAGCAGAATCAGGGTTTTCTTAGAGTATTGACAATAAATTGCAAATATGATCCAAATAATAAATTCCTAAATTTCATTTTGGGTAAACATACTTTTCAAGTAATTAATATTTTTTTAACGGATGAAAAAAAGAAAATTGTTAATCCCCATGTCTCCATAGTCCACCAATTTGGCAGAGTCCAATTTTTAGTGGTTCAAACTTTGAAAGTTCATATTGATGGTGAGTCATTTTCAAATGTTCAGGCCTTAAAAACTACTAATTCATAAGCGAGAGCACATCAATTAGCCAAAAAGAAATTTCTAAACCTACCATCTTCAAAGCCTTGAGTACCAAATGAACAAGGAGACATATAAAAACAATATCCATAGTTATTTCTTATCAACAAGAATGTCTAAGGAAAAGTTAGAAGGAATCTTACCTCATCAAACAGTTTTTGATATGATAAAACTTTGACTCTTGATGAAGGAAGTGATGGCAAGTGTTCATCCACACCCCCAACAACCTGCCATCACATATAAATAGAATTTGTTGCTACAATAGAAAATTATTCAGTTCACTCACGACTAAGACTTTTCAAAATCAATTCTGCAAGTACGCACCACTATCAGTTGTGCAGACGGAATCTCAGATATAAAACTCAAAAGCTGCAAGTTTCAAGAGGATACATAAGGTATGGTAAATCACAAGTGATGGTCTTATTCATACTTGTAAGTAGAAGTGAAACAATTCCACAAAGACAAAAAAAAAACTATATAAAATCAAGAGGATAACCCATAATAAATATCATCAGCATTTCACTTAACAAAAAAGCACATGCAAAGAGCTTCCACTTTCAACAATAAAAGCAGAAGTATCAAAAAAAAAACTATATAAAATCAAGAGGATAACCCATAATAAATATCATCAGCATTTCACTTAACAAAAATGCACATGCAAATAGCTTCCACTTTCAACAATAAAAGCAGAAGTATCACTTCACATTTTCAGAACACAGTTTTATCAATCTTTATACAACCAAAACATTTCAGAAATCTAGAATGAATGATTTTCAGAAATACTATAAGCAAATTGCACCACAAAAGAGCTATGGACCTAGCGAAGGGAGGGGAAAAAAAAGAAAACTCAACTCATCTGAAAGCTTAATCAACATGCAGTAGGCATGTCAGTTTCATTCATGCAGCTCAGTCAGTTTCAGTCATATAGCCCACTGAAGATAAGAAGTTTTTATTGAAGTATAAATGAAAGGTATGGCAATGTGAAAGGAGGAACTTAACTTACGGTGTTCAAAGTTTCTGGAACACAAAATATAGCCTGCACATCAGCATGATTCACAACATACTTAACTGCCTCAGGACCTGCATGTCAAATTATGTACTGTCAATATTAGCCGGAAAGTCCAGCAAATTTGCAACCGAACAGTCAAATACACACCAAGAGTGTCATATAACGGAACCGAGATATACGAATATGCAGCACATGCGTGATCGACAATCAGCCATTCTGGTCTATTTATAAAATACAGTCCAATGCGGGCTCCCTGTTGAGTAATAACTAAATTAACTAAAGCACTTAACTATTAAGTACAGTATTAAGTGGTTATAAGAACAAGCAGATATAAATAAGAAGCAGAACGCACATTCTGCAAGCCATTAACTTGAAGTCCAGAACCTATTGCTTCCCTGGCAATGCCTACTTCTCCATATGTCATCCATGTGTATCTTAGACCCATCAAGAGAAAGAACAGCTAAAAGTCACATAATCCGCAAAGTTCAGTTAACTATAAAATGAAAATGTACAATCAAAAACTCACTCTCCAACCCTTCCATCAGGTTGAACCCGCGTACCCAAATAGTTGTAATCAGAAAAAGTTTCAACAGCACGACTATCGATAAACAACCGAAAGTAATATCAGTAGAGGAAAGATGAAAAACAAATCAGAGTCTTGTAGAAAGGTAAGCCATTTACGTAACGAATTGAAAAGAGCAATAATTTCAAGTCATTAGTTTAGAGAGAGAAAGGTTATCTTACACAAAGTTATCATGCAAAGTACCAATCTGCGGGTGATCGGGGAACCTACTTATAAGCTTAAACGGAGAGCGAGCAGACCTGTACACATTCCATTTGCCATTTTGCAATTTCTCTGGTAAAACTACACTGTAGGTTTGGCTTAGGAGGCCTAATCAAGCAGCAACAGGAACAGCAGCAGCAGCAACAACAACAACAACACCTTAAAAATGAATAAAAAACCAAGGAAATCACAATAGATAGCAATTAAAATGTGACAGGATTACTGCTGTGTGAGGCGGTGAGGCTAGGATGGAGAGTGGAGGAGTGGTCAAGGGCGGCGGTGGGGAGGAGATGAGACTGGATGGCTTTGAGGCGCCGGTGAGCAGAGGAATCCATGATGTTCTCGAAATGAAGACGGGCACGCTTTCCCCTGCAGTTACGTGACTACTTACTACGTTTGACTGTTTAATATAAAAAAGGAAAACTTTTCTTTTTTTTATTATTATTCAAACACTGAAGATCATCTCTGGCCACTTCCATGAAAAAGTCAACATTATCATAAGTTTGGAGATTGAAAGCAAAGCAGACAGCGTAAGTGCCTGTTTGGTGTCGGTGGTTGAAAAGGTATTTTTTTAACTGTTTTAAAAAAAGTGTTTAGCT
>JANKYF010000007.1:15447245-15457611 GCA_029829435.1 Erythroxylum hondense
TATCAATCAGTCTATTGTATAAAGCTTTTAAAAAAAAAATTAATTGATAAAATTTCAACTAATATAAGTCTATTCAATCAAGCACTAAGGCCCTGAGGAAGAAAATTGAAAGAGAAACTTGGGTCAGTTTTTGTTTAATAGTAATTGGAGAAATGGGGATTTTAATGAAACCAATACCAATAATTATCCTTTTTGGTCTGCCATGAGGTGTCCACTGGGTCGAAGCCAATGACTAATCCCCCTTCGCGGTACTAATACATCCCTTGCAGAAGTTGCCGCTGTCCCAAGAGTTTGCTGCATTCCAATAATTATCCTACAATGTCTATGTCTAGGATAAGAAGTTCTTTTTAAGCCATTTGCATGCAGTATGACTTATACCGGTCGCTCAATTGTTTAAGCAAAATAACAACATTTTATTTAGAAGAATTAGACCTCGAGCAGACTTAGGTCTGAGTAATTCATACCGGCGCTTAATTTAAAAAATATTATTTTATATATTTAATTTATAAAAAATTAGCAAGGCTGGTCCGTTGGCATCCCTAATCCTGATCTTACATCTATGGCCTCATTTTGCATAACAATTAGAAGTAAAACGTTATTATCTCATAAATACTTGAAATATACATATAGAATCCAAAAAGTATGGTGGGCATTTGAAGACTACTTAGAGATGACTTTAATGAATCTGTTCAGTGAAGCAAAAAGGCCTGCTGCTTGGTTGAACAAAGTTGGTTCCTGCTCAGATTTCTCATGCACATTTCCAAAGATTATCTGCGAGGATCAGTAGTTTCATTTCAAGTCCCAGCTAACCTTTCAGTTACAAATGCTATCTTCAGTGAATGGAATGAGGATAATATCTAACCTCCAGTTCTTCAGCATCAGGACGTCTATTGAATTCTTTCGCAAGCAGATATCTGTTAGGTCTATCCCTGTCATCATAAAAGACCTTCCAAGCTCTGGCAAGGAGAGAAATGAGGAATCAGAAAGAACAAAGCATATTTCATATTTTAGTATAAAAGCTAAGTTATCTGAGATCATTTATGCTTGAATGCGGTCAGTTCAAGTACACAGGGAGAAAAGAAAGAGCAAAACTGACCCTGGGTAACACCTAAAGACAGCTCCCTCTGGCAGACGTCTCATTGAGTAAACTGTGGTGAAAGTGCTTCAAAACATATTAAAGTACACAGTTGATTAGTTGTCAGTGGCATGATAAAGTTCTTCAGTTAATTAGAGAAACAACACTTCACCTTAGGAAGTAGCGCCTCAAATTACGAACATTAATCCCGACTCCGACATCCTCACTGATGAGACGTGGATTCCACATGATGAGAGGCCTCGGCTACGAGTATACGAGGCGGATGTACCATCAACTAAACAATTATTCAAAATGCAAACTGGAGTACATTGATTCTTTGTAAAGGTTAGGCAAGAATTTGTATGACCATTGTTCTTATGTAATGCAAGCCTGAGCTCCGTTGAAACTAAATATGTGACATATATATGTTCCCTTGACGAATTATGCAATTTTCCAATCTATTTGTTTCCTTTTATAGACAAGTCGATGAAGCACAGAACAGGAAATTCCTATTTTTCTCATAATGTTATTTCAGGCAGCTCAAAGATGAACAAAACTACCACCAACTTAATAGTGAAACGAGACTCCAATTTTACATTTTATGAAAGTTTAAACGTTCATACTGGATAACCCTGCAACTGAAAGCTTTAAAGCTGTCCTCCCAACTCATTTAGAAGTGAGAATTAACCATGGTGTCATCGTACAAAACATTCTCACTTGATTTGCACACCAAGAAACCTTCTTGAAATCATCATACATTTGCAATTATCAGAAGTTAAAACCTCATGAATAGCAATACTTGCAATGACGTATGAACGGGAAGTAAGTTAGATACCGGTTCACCTGAGAGATCAGATGCAATCCTCTTTACAGATTCCAACATCTGATAATCAGGGACAACCATGACCACAATCTCATCTTCACTTTCCACAGGTTTCCGGTCACTTAGACTGTGACAATATTGAAGAAATAAGTTTAGTACATATTTCAATGCAAAATACTACTCACTACTTTCAACAGATATACCATACAATTGAATGCATATAAAACTGCTACCCACTTGTACATTTTATAACACTTGGTGTTGCAATGCATAAAAGTGTTACATGAAGTAACTGATCCAACTTGAAAAGAGTTGGTTCAGAGAAATTGAACATCTATTGGAAAATTGTTCAATAAGGACAATACCTGGAGAATCCAAAAGCAGCATCTCTCCACTGGTATTTTAGAAGCGCAGCAGCACCAGCATCAGGGAATATGGCTTTGACTCTCTAAGCATCAGCTGAATTAGTGGACAAGCAAAGTGATGCAGTACATAGGTTTTTAACAGCTTCACTGTTCATTTTGTAGTTATATAGTGTATTAAATTAAAGATACAATAGAGAATAAAACTTATGGAATAGTTGTGCCACTGTATAGCCACTGCTTTGAAAGTAAAATTCGACATGGCCATGGTGCAATTGATAACACTGTTTACGAACTCGATCTCGAGGTCGAAGACTAGGAACTCGCAGAAAATACAATCGCCCAGAGACAAGAGTATTATCAGGTTTTCTAGGAGTTTGTCAGTGCAAAGAATGGCTAGAAAAGATTCAATATACAGAACTAAATCAGACGTTAGAAGAGAATCCGTGTGTGAGGCAACAAACGTGAAGAAAAATTTGGAAAATGTCAGTAGTACTAAGGGATAAGCTACTCAAATCTTGTTAAACACTTTAGATATAAATACTAAAAAATTGTTTATACCCCAATGTGGGTCAAGAGTACAATAAATTTGATCAACAAGTAAAGGAGAAGGCCATTTATCCAACAATCCCCTACTAAATGGCTTGCTAACTTTGAAGTTTCTGGGCAAAAAAAGTTATATACTTGAGCATCAATTTCTTTCGATTGAATTCATGCCTAGTGATGTGAGGCAACAACTTAGTTAATAAAGTGAATTTCTCTTGAACTTTATAGACTCAGGATGAGACCCTCACAATTCATATTATACCCTTAATTTCGGCAAATTCTGCAATAAAAAGAAGATAAATCACAACAAGCACTTTTTATGGCGCCATGCACAAACTTTAAGTACTCATGAGTGCTTTAGAAAGATGACGTAATTCTTTCATAGAAGGAGGCCTCACCTTCACACTCAAGTAAGTGATTTCTCCAAGTCTATCACCCTACAGACTCCCCATTAAGGGTTGTGAAACCATTAAGAGCCAATATGACTCAACCTCTGCAAAATTGTATCTATCAAGTCCATTATATTATGACCATCACAATGGGCTATGAATTTTATAAAAATCAAGCGGTGAATCTATCAAATCCGTCTCTCCAAGACCGTCTAAATAACAAGGCTATGGATTCATTAAGAGCTTGAGGCTCAACCTCACTTAAAAAATAACTAGACGCCATAGGGACGAGAATGTTGTGCACATTGAGGACTCATATGGCTTTGTTTGACCATAATATGATATCCATCATACTCTCTCAATCCATGGGCTTAAGCCTTATCCCCCTCGACGATTCAAAAATTACTTTCCTTGTTGATCCTTTGTTGAAAGGGTCTATCATGTTCGTCTCGTATCTCATATACTTGGAGAAAATTACTTCATTTTTTATGATTTGTTTGATTTCACTATGTCTAATGCAAATGTGTCTTCTTTTGTTATTGTACATGCTATTTTTTGCTATCCCAATGGTTGCTTGTGAATCACAATGTAGGAAAACGAGTACATTTGGCTTCCCCACAATGGCATATCTGCTAGCAAGTTCCTCAACCATTCAATTTATTCACTTACCAAATGAAGAGCAATAAATTCAAATTTCATAGTGGAGCGCGTTATACATGCTTGTTTTGTAGATTTCCATGATATCAGCTCCACTCAAAGTAAAGACATAACCGCTAGTAGAGCAAAACTTCATCATTGTCAGATACCTAATTTGCAACACAAAATCTTTCTAGCATAGCAAGAAATTTGCTAGAACACAAACATCAGTTCATAGTTCCTATAAAATATTTTAACAAGCGATAAAGTGCATTTCAAGACTTACTACTCAAATTATGAGTATAACGACTTAATCTACTAACAACATAAGCTCTATGACTTAGTATAATTTATGAGGAATATAACACTTCCTATAATTTTAGCATACTCGGCTTGTGAAATACTAGAACCTTTGTTCTTCTTGAGAGGTATATTACAATCATAGGGAGTTCTCCCAGTCACAACAGCAAAGCAACCAAACATTTTCAACAATTTTTTAATATAATGGGATTGGCATAAAAAAGAAGTCATTTTCAATTTTCCTTATTTTAATACCAAGAATCACATTAGCTTCTCCTAAATCTTTCACATCAAATTGAGAAGATAAAAACATTTTGGTCTTATTGACCACACCCACATTAGTATCAAAAATGAGCACAACATAATGGCATATAATCACAAAATTTGATCCAATCATTTTTTTTAATAGTAGCAGTTTTGGTCACAGAAGAGCAGGTCTCAAAATAGTAGATGCCTTTCTTTTGATTATAACCTATAACCACCAATCTAGCTTTAAATTTTTCTATAGTTCCATCAAGCCTCATTTTCATTCTAAAGATCCATTTCATCTAATTGGCTTACAACCCTTGGGCAAATCAACTAAGTTCCAAGTATGGTTTGTCATTATTGAATCAAGCTCACTTTAATGGCTTCTTTCCAAAAGCTAGCATCTATGGAAGTTAGTCTCTTCATACGTCTTACGATCTACCTCAATTAAAAAGACAGAAACGATTTCCTCATTTATTCTATCAAGATAATAATTTTCAACTAAGAAAGCAATAACAAAATCTGATCCAAAACTTCTTTCAATTCTTTGCCTCTTACTATTCCTAGGTTCATTTATATATTTACTTGAAACAAAAGTAGAAGCAGGCAAAGATAAATACATATACATAACATTAGAAGGACCAACAACATCACTATCATCATTTTTCTTCAAAAAATTTTACATCTTTAGATTCACAAATAGAATTATCACTCAAAGAAATGAATCTATATGTAGCACTATTTTGAGCATAACCAGCAAACACGATCAATAGTCTTAGGCCTAATATTTTTCTTTCTAAATCCTGGTAAGCTAACTTTGGCCAGACACCCCATACTTTCAAGTAATTAAGGTTAGATGCAAATCCTTTCCATAGCTCATATGAGGTTTTGACTAACCTTTTGTGAGGAATTCTATTAAGAATATGACAAGCAGAAATTATCACTTCCTCCCATATATTGTTAGACATACCAAAACTTAAGAGCACAGCATTCATCATTTCCTTAACTACAATTACGTCGTTTTGTTAGGATGCATAAGGAGCATTAGATTCGTGTATTATACGATTCTTTTCACAAAAATCCTTTAAAAAATTAGTGTCATATTCTCCACCATTGACAAACCTAAGTTTCTCGATTTTTCTGTCTAATTGATTTTCTACTTTTGCTTTGTATTTTAAGAACATCTCTTCAGCCTTATACTTGGAACTTAGGAGGTAAACCTTGATGAATCTCGAATAATCATCAATAAAAGTTAATGATATTTTTTATTCCCTTTAATAACATAGTTCTTAAAATAAGCTAAATCTGTATGTATCAACTCAAGCAACTTTGTGCATCTAGTTGTTACATATTTAAACAGTTTTTAGCAAACTTTACTTCTACACACATAGAGCACTTAGAAAAGTCATCATCCACAACATTTACCAAATTCATGTTTCTAAGCCTCTTAATAGAAAGAACATTAAATGTCCTAGCTTAACAAGCTATAAACTAATAGATTTAGCAATATAAGCAAACACAGTAGAAGAGTTAGCATTGAAAGAACGAGAAACAATGTTCAGTACGAAGAGTCCATCAACTAAGCACTCCTTTCCCACAAAGTCCTCATTTCTAGCAATTACGACCTTATCAGCCTCAAAAACAATTTTCAATCCATTCCTATTAAGCAAGCTAATAGAACCTAAGTTTCTACGCTAGGAGGTGACACACAAGACGTCATTAAAAGCTAAATTTTTTCCAGAAGTAAGTTTAAGGAAGATCTTTCCCTTACCAAGTACTTCAATAGTTATAGAGTTTCCAAAGAAGACGCGTTCTCCATCTGCAGCATCCGCAAATTGGTGGAGCAACTCCTTATTGGCGCAAAGATGCTTCAAAGCACCAATATCCAACACCCAAGCAGTTTTGTTCTCTACTAGTTTAGCCTCCACAACTATAAGAGCTATAATTTCATCCTTTTCAGCAAGACTGACTTGGAGCGTAGACTGAGCAATAGGCTTCTGATCTTGATTTTGCTAGCCTTTACAAAGATGGCATCGATATGCCTTATGGCCTAGTTTGCCATAGACATAGCAAGTCAGCTTATTCTTCTAAATTCCTCCATCACCTTTCTTGAATTGATTTTTAATTTTTTGTTGCCCATTCTTTTAATTCTTCTCGCCGTTGACTTTGAACCTATCCTAAGAAGTACTAGCAGAAGACTCAACTAAGTTAGCTTTAACAGAAATAGAAGAAACAAAATTGAGCTTATCTATAAGGCGATTAGCCTCCTCAGTTCTCATATTACTAATGAGCTCCTAGAGATCCATGTCTTTCTTCTTGTACTTCAATTGATTTCTATAATTGCTCTAAGATGGTGGAAACTTCTTTAACAACACTTTTGCTTACAATGTCTCACACATCTTCATGCCCTCAATTACCACATCATCCACTAGGTTCTTATATTTGTGAACTTGCTTCATCGCTGGCTTGTCCTCCACCATTTGAAATTGCAACTATTTACCCACTACATTTTTTTTTCTAGCATCATCTGCCCTATACTTCTCCAGAGCGTCCCAAATAACCTTAACAGGTTTTTGATTCACAAAGAAATCAAATAGAGAGTTGGTCATATGGTTTAGCAAATGTCCTCTGACTGTTTTATTATCCTTTTCATGTTTAATCCTAGCTTCTTCTTCAGTGGGTGTGTTAGGGGTTTTTAGAGGTTGTGGCTTTAATAGACAAAAGATCAGTGAATAACATATAATCTACTTATGATTGTTTAAAGAAAATAGGCAATTTTTGGGACCAATATTTGTAGTTGGTTCCATCCAAAGGTTTAAGTTTAGAGAGGTCAAGTAATATTTTGTTCAATGATACAACCATTGTAGATTTCTATTGTGAAATGGTTTTGCGTTCAAATTGTGAATAGTTGTGATGTGGTATAGTCATTGCTTTGAAAGAAAAACTTCGGCAAGACCGTGGTGCAATTGATGATGTTGTTTGCTCTCCGAGGTTAACACAACTAGTCTATGAACTCGTGCACTCAAGATCAAAGACTTGGAACTCACAGAAAATACAATCGCTTATAGAAAAGAGTGTTATAAGTTTATCAGTGTGAAGAACAGCTAGATTCAATATACAGAACCAAATCAAACATTAGAGGAGAATCCATGGGTGAGGCAAAAAACATGGAGACAAATTCAGAAAATGTTCGTAATGTTTCTAGAAAAGGTTTGCAACATTCAAAAACTGAACTCTTTAGTCTGGGCAGCACATGCGGATTTGGCCTAGGTCCAACCTCTTACCAAAGGACTAAGGAATAAACTATTCAAGTCTTGACAAACACTGATTCAATATAAAGACAAAAAAATTGTTTATACCCACCAATGTGGGACAAGAATACAACACATTTAGTAAACAAGTAAAGGAGGGAGCTATTTGTCCAACATATAGTCTTTAAATACTCTTTCCTTTTCATTTTGTCCAATCTTACCATTGTTTAGAAATCAACTCGCAAAGCTTGGATTCGCTTATATTAAGGACCTTGGTTCTGTTAATTAGATCTTAGCAAACTACGATATAAAGTTGGAGTGAGAGTAAACCTGACATCCTGTTTCTTCAATAAGTGTGTCTAAGAAAATCCTTGACAGTTCCCACAGTTCAGCTTGGGCACCTTCATCATCTAGAAACTGCAGTTGAGGAATCAAGAGCTCGACCTACAAAAGATAAATTTGAGCATAACAATGCAGTTTATTTTGTGTATACAAAAACCTTTTTTTTTTTTTTCCTTTTCCATTTTCACCTACTATGGCTCTCATTCCTCCTGAAGACACAAACAATCCACTTGATTCGCTAGATTGCCTGACTGCACCCTCCAGGTCAGAAGGCAGGCAACTGAAATAGACATAAATTTATACCATTAAAATCTTTTCTCCATACTCATAGTACATAATAGGCGAAGTAACATGATATCAAGAATCAAAATCATTTCTACAACTCTGGTTTTTTAGACATGTTAAAAGACATACATAGCATACACAGAAAACTTTTGACTGCCTTCAATGGACTAATCAAGTTGAACGAGTGATTTTCTTTTAAATGAAATCATGACCACATGACCAAAATAATCTTATTCAGAAAATAAGGCGGTTAATCTACAAGGAATAAAGTCGAGGAAATTTATTTGAATGAACTGATAATTCCATGAAAAATCACGAGACTCGGTACTGGAATTGACCGATATCTAATGAGAATCAAGTATACGTCATTTCCCAACTAATTTCACACCATTTCCGGTAGAAAACGATTGTGAACCTGTCATCTTCTGGACTTGTTTGTTGCTGTGTTTGAAACTGCGAGGTGGCGTACTCTGGACTATCTTGAGGAGGGTCACCTTGGAATTTCTCAAACTTTGCAAAGATTCTAGAGCTGGTAAAGGTTCTGTCTTGTGAACCCCAAATGAAGCCATTGAATTTGGGGCGCGGAAAAGATAAGGCAAAGTGAGTGGCTGATGTTGAATTGCTAAATGTTTTTGATGCAAAGGAGCAGCAGAAGGAACAACATGTGATCGGAGCAGCCATCAACGATATCTACGTCACCAACTGCCAAAAACTTCCTAAGCCGTGGACTCTCTCTTACGTTCCTCACAAAGAAATTTACTATTTATTTGCTGGGAAAGACAATTGTTGACAGCAAAATCTGCCACTTCATCAAGAAGCAACATTTTCTCATTTTTATACTACGTTTAACATTACATAGTCATAATTAGTGAATAAATTTGACTAAAAAAAATTTAGGCAACTTTATTTTGTAATTAGTCAATATATATTATCTGTATAAGAGTAGTTACTTGTGGTAGACACAAGTCATGGAGATTTTTAGCCTTTATAGACTGACACATCTATATCAGTCTTATTATTTTTTGTTTATGTGTGATCTTCATGACATGTACATTCTAACTTTGCTTTGATTTTTTCTTTACGACCATATTTTTATCACACGTGTTAATATGGAAATGATATTGGCATTTTTGTTTCACAAGTTACATTAGCTAGATAACCTACCTATTGAGATTTTATTTTTCCTTTTGATAAGTCCCCTTGAGCTTTAGGATCTTTTCTTTTTGTGCTAATCACATTACATACTTTTAGCTTATGCATTAATTCTCAAGAAAAAGAAATCATCCCATTATAGCATAAATACAGTTTATCATCTCCATACACTTCAATCTCATGTTAGTGTAAACAGAAAAATGTAAAAGCGATGAACAAAATGAATACTAAAGATGAACTAACCAAGTAGCAAAGCAATAACAAAGAAAAAAAGTTTAACTGACAGAAGATAAATGAGTTCAACAATAACAGTAGAAGATGAAATAAAGATGAGCAAACAAAATGAAAACTTTCGGATTCAGAAGTTAGTGGTGAATATCTAGCCAAACTCAAGCTTTCTGATGTTGGCTTTGGCCTTCTACCTTTGCTCTCTTCTCGCCCAGCTGAATGGTTGCTCAAGTTCATTAGGATTTAGCTTCAATTTTAGCTCTCAATTTTTGCCTCTATCCCAAACTTTTGCCTCTCTGGTGTGTTTCTTTCTTCCTCACCTATGTTTCTATTCTTTCTTCTTTCAGCCGAAGCTCTATTTCTTCACCTCCCTTCTCTCTATCTATTCTTTCTCTTAGCCTAACCCTATAACCCTCGATCCTTCTTTTCTTTTGTGTCTAGCCTTTACCTTTTCTATTTATAGGCTGAGTCTAGGTTTAGGGCAGGTTTTATTTGCGCCATTAAATCCTTGTACGCATTAATGAAGTCATAGATGCAACGCACTGTCACCCCGTGCAGCCATAGTTTGTCACACCCATAAGTTACATGGTCACACAAATGTCACATGTGACCATGTAATTAAATGTGTAGCCATGCAATTAAAACGTGTGACCATGCAATTACTGTGTGTGATATGCAATTAACGTGTCATCCATTTTTATGCAAAATTCTTCTAATTTCAATGCAACATT
>JANKYF010000007.1:15588097-15606429 GCA_029829435.1 Erythroxylum hondense
TTATTTTCAATTATTTTTATTAGATAAGTCAATATAATTGGAAATAGTTTCCAATTCATTATCACACTTAATCTGAAGTCTCACAGTGAAGTGAGATCTGAAAAGGTCTAATAGAGAGGCTGTTTCTTGTATTGAATTTAAAATTGTTTCAAAATCAAACTAAATTTTTTATTTTAAATTATGAAGATTAATAACTAAAATCAAATAAGGCTATTTCATGCACATAATTTGATTATAATTTGTATTACAAGTGGATATTAAATTGCATGTTTATATGTTATACATATAAACAAAGCCAAATTAACAGTTTGATGGTCGTACAAAGAGGAGATGATACCTTAGATAAGAGATGATGGTGAAACAAAGAGGAGATGAGCGTCCATGAACACTGGGATTACAAATTAGGAATATGAACCAGAAACTGACAAGATTCACCAACTGCTAAAGCTTGTTGGTGAATCTGACCCTTTTAAGGAAAGCATTTGTTAACCCTTTTGAAGGTTGGGTTATGTTGGTTGCATATCTTGTTAACAGAGCTGATTCAAGAGATAACTACCAGTTGGTCCGGTCTCTACCCTCACCCCTTTCCCCACTTAGCTATCTGGTTTTCATCACATCTTGCTCCTAAACGTCCTCCAGCCCAGTGAAAGGACCCCCGTCTAAAATGTACAAGGAAAACAATAAAATCATTTGGATGCAATGTCAAGTGGAATCAGGATTCAGGACCCGATATAGATATAGACTGAATCAAGAAGCAAACAAAACATTCCTTCAATGGAATTTCAGACAACAATGTTCATAATTGCTGGCCGATTTGCCAGGTTACATAAAATACATAGCACTTGAAAACAAAATTACAGGGTCATTATAACTTTGCTACTGCTTTGGAGAAGATGAAGACTTACAACTATAGAATCGGTATGAACAAAAGAAAAAGAGGACGTAATCTGCCTCCTTGATTTGTTTATGCTAGCCCTATGATCATTTTCTTTTCATCAGTATTCATCCAGGTAAGTATATAGCATCTCATCTTTCTTTGACTTTCGTCGGCTAAGTAACGCCTTGAGAAGACGTTTACTTTTGCTGGGGTATTGTTCAACATCCTTGGAATTTTCTTTGTCTGGTTGGAGTCGCATTGAGGCTGATTTTCGCGGTTCTGAAGGGTACTGACAATGGAAAACAAATTCCAAATATTCAGGTCACAACGTATTCTTTAAGTAAACAGGACAACCGCCACATGAAACAAAGAAAAATATATGATGAATTCTAAAAAATTAATGCAAAACTGCTTTAATACAGTTAATAATGCAACTTCTGCACCTATATGAATGATAAAGTTAACATATGCTTACTCGTCGTCTTGCAGAACTTGGAGTGGTAGGCCGACTGCTAGTGTTAGTAGTGTATGAGTTTGGAGTTGTTGGCCTATTTGACACAGAACCAGAACGCAGGAGTGGAAAACGATGTGGTGAAACTGTTCGCTTTTCTGGTCATGAAAGCAATACCAGATATAAGTTTAGAGAATGTAAATCAAAAGAAAAAGAAATGAGAAGCAGACCTAAAAGTATAAAACAAATAAGCCCAAAGATCAAGGCTTAGGCTATGATAAAGTAACAGAGGCATCAACCTAATTCCTTTATGGGCATTGTGGCAGTAAAGGAAAATGTTGCGGATCGCTGTGGCAGTCGTGGAGAAGGAGAAGGAGAATGCCCTCTCCTGCATGCAAAAGGTTAAATTCAATCATTCTCTTTATTAACAGCCACTTTCAATGATAACATCAAAGAAATCATGTTCCACACCTGACAGAAGATTTTGGGGCTTCTTTGACTGAAGATTTTGGGGTTTCTTTGCTAGATCTCGGGGTTCCGCCGACCGAGGATGTTGGCGTCTCTCTAATTGTAGCTCGAACAGCTTTGCATCAAATCAGTCAGTAGAAGAATCAACTTGCTAATTTTCCTAATAGACAATATAAAATACAAACTGCAGATAAGAACCATACCATTCCTAAATTGGTGCCAATCATCTTCATCATCTAAGCTGCAACCAAGGTACTTTGATTTAGTTCGAATGGCACCATGCATTGTCTCCCCAACTGAAAATATGTTCACGAAGAAAATTTTCAGAATTAAGAACATTTTATATAACATAGGAGACTTGTGTGCTTCCAACTCTCACCTCATTTTCTTTCTTAAAAGTAAATGAAAAGAAGCCAAAAAAAACCAAAAACAAATGGAAAAGCTGTAATTGAAACTAATAGACCCCAAAGGATAGAACTTGAATAGATTACTATAATCACCTGGCAATATGTAACGCTTATTGTACTTTGGAGTATTTATTACTAGTGACTGTTGTGAGATGCCCTCATGATCAATATACTCTTGGCATGTCCGCAGTCGCTAACAAATTGAATTGAAAAAGAATTAGGGAAAGTCAAAGAGCGGATATCTTTGGCATCTTACAAGCGAAATGTTATTTGGAAGCGAAATGTGTTTTATCTACAGCGATTTGATCATTCTCACACAAAATGCATCTGTTTAGAAACAAGATAGGAGCAGAGATGAACCAAAAAGTTACACCAGTACTGCTTTCGGCATCAAGTTATGTTTAGCTGTGTATCATGTAGTTGTCTATCTCAAGATGTATGTTGACAAAGCGCAGAGAGCAACTTTGTTTGCACAATCCTGCCAGTCTTCACTATTTTCACTTGCTTCAACAACAGTGTACTCGCAAGAATTTTTATAACATTTGGAATACCTAATCTCAAGCCTTTTCAAGGCTTCAGCTTCTCACCTACTGAAAGCAGATTGACTATAAAATGCACTTCTAGCATAGGATGCCAATCATTACAGAACCTGGACTAGCTAATACATTATAAAAGAGAGAAAATCCAAGGCATACCTGTTCAATACAAGAGACGCGAAACTCTGTTCCAGAAACTTCGTCTACCTTCTCATCCAAGAGATCATTAACCTTATATGTCACAGAGCCCAAATGATCTACTGTATTAACCAGAGCTTTGATTGCATAATCTTTCAATGTCTCTACCACTCTGTCTCAAACAGGATATTCTCAACTCAGGAGGTATGTAGCAGTCTAAGAAAATGACAATTGACATAGTCAAAAGAAAACATTGCAGTCACATATAAAAGCAGCAACTCACAGTTGTTTTTGGTCATCATTTGTGTAGGAAAGCTCAAAATACTCCGCTGCTGAGTACAACTGCAATCTCAGATTCTTCAAATCCTGAAACATGTAAATGGTAAAAGAAAATGGTAAAATGAAACAAATTTCAATAGCATGATGACAAAATGCATATATCATAATACTATGAAGTTCACGAAGAAACTTGAGAAACGACTTAAAGCTCCAAATTGAAGTCACTCCTAAAGCTTAGGTTGATGTTTCCACCCCAAAATGTTGCAGATACTCTTGTGTACAGATTCTTATCAAAAATCTCATAAATGGTAATTTCAACTGATGTGTGCTTAAATGATACTCAAGAGCAGATCTATGGAATGGTGATCAATAAATTTTCTGAATCCAAACCTTGAGACTATCGGAGAAGAGCAAGCTCTGCTGCATAGAGAGCTCATCGTAGGTTGATGCTTCTCTAGACACTGAAGGTGCAGCCATCGTACCCATTGAGACTATTCATACACTCGCTTATCCTGCAACAAGAGAATAAACCTAAAATGAAACAAATCACAAGAAAATGAAGCTCGCATGATCCGCATTATGCTTGATATCAGGGTCAGTGCCAGTCCGCCACCAAACATCTATTCTGCAAATCCTAAAATGTAAGAGATAAGGAAGGCATCCTAGGGCCTAGAGGATGGGTCCACTGCATCTTGAAAAGTGTGAGCTGAAATCCCAGAAAGGAACAAGCAGGCCAATATTGGAGATGTTGGTATTCAATCGAAAAGGAAACAAGGAAAGAAAACAAATTTATCTTTTTCGATAACGAGAAAAGAAAACAAAGAAACAGTAAGTAGCTACAAGGCAGATAGTCAACTAATTGTAAAGCAGACCAGGAAGAGAAACCGGTTGCAAGAAACCCCAGTTTGTCAGAATATCCATCAACACTCTTCACTTTACTACTATTACACACACACACGCGCGAAAAGAGAGTATATCCATAAGAACATCACAAGCTGGAAAATTGTCAATCCTTCATTGTGGTTGATAAAGAAGAAAACGGAAGAAACTGGACTTGAAGAGGCAAAAACACAGAACCAAAAGTTACAAAACTGGGTACTGTAAATGAAATGAAGAGGGGCTAACCTGATTCTCTTTGAAGCCCCAAACCTCCAACGGGAATGGCACTGCAGGTTAGGACGACCAACAAATTGAAATATATACACCCCACAATTGGGAAAACCGGGTACAAAGGTGGGAAAAGGAAACAAATTGCTAAAATTGACAGAAAGAGACCACCTCCACTTTAGAAGTTGGGGGTACAGATTTTTGACCAAACAACAGAAAACGACAACACTAATAAGTGGGCAGGAGACGAGATAGAGAGAGAGGGAAGGAAGCTAAAGAAGAAGAAGAAGAAGGAGGAGCCACTAAGGATTGCACGTCTAATGAAGTTGTAGGCCACCATGGAAGAGAAAAACTAAAGAAAGAAGAAAAGGTAGCAAGAAAAGGAGAGAGAAGCCACTCTCGTAATCATTTCTAGGCGTTTAAATTCTGTAATGTTCAACTCCTGCTCAGCGATGGCCCACGACATGTTTCTTTTTTGAGCTCTTCAATGAGCTTTGCTTTTGCCCACAAGTCACGGAGAACCCATTGGTTGATCCCAACCGTTGATGTAGTTGACCCCAATATTATCAAACGTTTTATGTTTCTGCTTAGTCTTAGTCTCACCATGTCCATGCCTCTTGACCTTCACAGCTCATCAAATATTGAATGCCTAAGGCCGAACGGGGCCTAGGGCTTAAAAAGATTCGATCTACCAATGACGCGTTGCTGACTAAGTTTGGTTGGGAACTCCTCACGAAGCCCATCGCTCTGTGGGTTCAGGTCCTCTGGGCAAAATATCGCCTCGCACCTAAAACAGTGCCTTTCTAGCTTTCCCGGCCTGGGGCCTTAATTATCTGGAGGGGGATCTCAGCGTCCTGGTCTGTAGTTCGGCAGGGCCTTTCGTAGGCCCGCGACGATGGGCAACGCATTCTCTTCTGGTTGGAAATTGGCTCGAAAGATGGGGTCCACTTATTCAGACTGCCACCTCTCTGATCCCCGACCACCGTTAGTTTGATACGATTGCGTCTCTCCTGGATGATTGGAGTGCTTGGTGGTGGCCGGAGTTTCAACAGTACCTCCCGTTTGCTGTTTGTTTGGCCCTGGCGCAATTAGGCCCCACCGCGGTAGGTACTGGGGAGGACCAGTTGTAGTGGACTCCCACCCCCCATGGGTGATTCACGGTGGAGTCGGCATATGATCTTATAGAGGGGCGTACTAGGGACACCCATTCTCGGTTGTGGGTGTTTATCTGGAAATGGGCTGGCCCGCAACGGATTAGATCATTTCTTTGGTTGGTGGCCAAACGACGCCTTCTAACGAATCATCAGTGGGTGGCGCGTCATATCGCCTCGGATCCGCGTTGTCATATCTGTGGTCAGGATGAGACTACCATTCATGTGATACGTGATTGTCCACGGGTGACGACGTTCTGGAGACAGTTTCCTTGTGAGGTGGTCGACTCAGCGTTCTTCTTACACGCCGAGGAGATGTGGTTGTAGTCTAGCCTCACCCAGTCCGTTCAAGTTCGGGGCACTGGGTGGGCCACCATTTTTGGAGTCGCCTGCTGGCATCTATGGCAATGGCGCAACCGTAGTCTGTTTGAGCCTGGCTTCCTTTAGCCCGCGGAGGGGGTCCAGCTCACTTTTGCTTATGTTGATTGGATTGAGCGAGCTTAGGTGATGGAGCACAAGGTTTTCCGGCTCAGGGGATCCCGGTGGGCACCCTGGTGGGCTGGTCTAAATACTCAGAGGGCTGGGTTAAAGTTAATACCGACGGGGCGGTTAAGCTCGGAGCCTCTATGGCCCTTGCAGGCGGTTTGATTCGAGATTGCCACGGGACCTGGTGCGGTGGATTTCAGCAAACATTGGTCGAGCTTCGCCTTTACTGAAGGAGCTTTGGGGTGTGTTCTCCGGCCTCTCTTTGGCCTGGAAACTGGGATATCGTAGGGTGGTCACCGAGGTGGACGCCCTTGAGGTTATTAATATCCTCTCTGACCCACACTGTAGGCTAACTGAGGTTTTCTTTTTGGTGGCAGGTATCCGGGAGCTTTTACAGCAGCCTTTAAAATTCAGCTGCAGCATGTTGTTCGAGAGGGGAACCAGTGCGCGGACCGTTTGGCGACCTTTGCAAGCCTCCTTCCCCCAGGTCTCCGTGTCCTCCAGGTGCCTCCTTTAGGCGTACAAGAGCTACTTGACAGCGATGCGACTGACCACTTGTATTCTAAAGCTGTCCATTGACCTAGGTGTTGCTTTTCCTTTGTAACAAAAAAAAAAAGAAATATTGAATGCTTCTTAAGTTAAAGGGACCGTCTTGTAGGGGCTAGGTTGAAAGAGAAGATAGTCTCTTTCTAAGGAGAGGACGTGAACTTTAGTGGCACTCATTGTTTGGTGCCGTGCAATTGAGTAGGAGACATGGTGACAGACATTATTAGTTAAGTGGTATTATTATTTGTCCAAGTCTCCTGGAGCAGAGAGTGCCTGGCGTGAGCCTGAGCTTGACATGATACCGACCGTTACTAGGCTCCTCACCATCTCTCCCCCAACTCCGGCTCTCACTCTTGTATCACCACCGTTGAGCTTGCATGTTCAAATTCAATAGACTTGGATCCAAAACGGAGTCTCTCAATATTTTCAGTAATATGGTTTTAGAAGTGTCTGTAAATCTAAAGTCATTGTTGACGCAATGCAGTTGTCCACATCTAGGAGAATATCTTGAATTCCTGACTTGGAAGCTTAAAGAGTAATTGCTTGCGTGGTGATGACAAACGACGTTCCAATCTTTCCTGTTTCCTGTCAAACTTTTGTCAATGCGAAATCAGTGGCGTGATTTGTGGCAACTTAATTTTGGGTTCCACAAAGACTAGTCCGTCCTCCTGGATCCTAATTTCTCTTAACAAAATTACCTAAACACGTTGTTTTCGTCCTAACAGACTTTTAGCTGCTCTTTGAAGTTTGAACAAGAAGCAATGTTAGGACCACTCTGCATATTAATTTGCGCAAGTTTCAGTCACAATAGCGTCTGATCAAAACCGACAATAATAAGAAGTTCAACAACCTTTAAAGCTTTTTCCTGAAAAGATTGAGTCAATCTCGCTGCTTCCTTAGGACTGCTTTCTTCCAACTACAGTTATTTAGATTCCATCACGTACACAGAAAGATTTAAAACATGAATGAGATACAACACGTAGGATAAACCTTATTACGTGTCTTAGAGCGTTCATGAAAGGGTTAAAAATGAAAGAAATGCGAAATACCTTATTTTAGTTTCATATGATTTTTCAAAGCAATTTTCGAGGCTAAAATGAGCTTCAATCTCTTGGTTTTTTCATAGAAAGTGATCACCGACACGTGATTAACGCTCTTCTATAGTTTCTCAAAATGTAAGCGCTCTTAACAGGTGAGAGGATCTATATGCTCCACTTCAACGTCACCCTTCTGCATTAACTCTTTTATGGTCAAGTACTTGACGTCCAAATGCTTAGACCTTATAATATTCTTGTTGTTGTTACTGAACAACACTATAGCAAGATTATTACAATATAACTAAATAGGTCTAGCTATTGAATCTACCACAGACAACTCATAAATCAAGTTTTTGAGCAAAATTGCCTATGCAGTAGCGCTATAATATGCAACAAACTCTACATGCATGATCGAGGAAGTTATTAGTGTCTGCTTGACATTTTTCCACGATACTGCACCATTTGCCAATATAAAAATGTGCCCTGAAGTAGATTTGCGAGCATCCAAACACATAGCAAAATCGGAGTCTGTATACCTTGTGAGGTTTAAATCTTTGACTTTCCTGTATGTCAACGTATAATTCTTAGTATTCTTTAAGTATCTCAACACTCGCTTAACTACATTCTAATGCTTTATACCTGGGTTAGCCAGATATCGACCCAGCAGTCCGACATCAAATGCAATGTCCGGTCTAGTGCACACCTGAACATACATCAGGCTACCAACTGCACTAGAGTACAAGGCATTTCTCATAAACTCTCTCTCAACTTCATTCTTTGGACATTGTGCCAAAGCTAATCTCTAACCATGAGAGATAGGTGCTACAATAAGTTTACAGTCAGTCATATTAAACTTTCTTAGCACTCGATAAATGTATGCTCTTTGTGAGAGGCTCAATGAGTGTTGAGTTTGTCCAGGTGAATCTGCAAAAGATACTTCATCTAAATCTTTCATGTTAAAATGTTTAGCCAAAAGTTGCTTTACCTCACGCAATATGGTCAAATTATTTGACGCGAGCAAGATATCATCTACGTACAGTAATAGAAAGATAACTTTGCTCACCCTGACCTTATAGTATAAGCATCTTTCAACTTTATTTGCTACAAAGCCGAATGATATCAAAACCTCATCAAACTTTAGGTATCATTGTCTGGAAACTTGGTTCAGACCGTATATTGATTTAATCAATTTACAAACTTTGTCAATTGCATTTTGATCCTAAAACCCTTCAGGTTGCTCCATATAGACGTCTTCATAAAGGTCATTATTTAGGAAAGTAGTTTTAACGTCCATCTGATGTAGCTCCATGTTATAATGAGCTACCATTGTCATCATCACTCTAAATGCATCATTCGAGGATACATGAGAGAAGGTAATATTGAAGTCAACTCCTTCTCTCTAAGTGAATCCCATGATAACCAAACGCACCTTAAATAACTCAACTTGACCCTATATATCCTTCTTGGTCTTAAATAGCTACTTGTAACTGACAGGCCTGTAATGTTGAGGTAAATCAACAAGCTCCCATACCTTATTATACCTCATAGATTACATCTCATCCTTCATTACTTCCCACCACATATTCATATGGGGTCTAGAAACAACTTCTGTAATAGTAACTAGATCCACAACAAGTCTTATGACATAGTCTTGCTCACTCAAATAGATTATGCAATCTAATGAGATAGCAGGTCATCTCTCTCTAGTGGATCTACATAACTGCATAGGTTTTTGTACATCAGAAACGTCTTCCTGAATAGGTACAGGTTCCTGTGCTTACATATTCATATGGGGTCTAGAAACAAATTCTGTAATAGTAACTGGATCCACAACAAGTCTTATGCCATAGTCTTGCTCACTCAAATAGACTATGCAATCTAATGAGATAACAGGCCATCTCTCTATAGTGGATATGCATAACTGTATAGGTTTTTGTACGTCAGAAACCTCTTCTTGAATAGGTATAGGTTCCTGTGCTTACATAAGCATGGCACTTGGACCTACATCCACCGAACCTGACTGTATGAGAAACAGATATGAAATAATTGCAGTATCTGTCCTGCTATCTCCTGAAGGATGTGAAGATCCTCCCTCATCATAAACATCGTATCCCAGAAACTTAGCCGTCTGCGATTCCACTATTCTGGCCCCTCCTTCTCTATAGTAAAATCTGTAGCTCTTAGAGTGATCGAGATAACCTACTAAATAGCAATGAGTGGAACGAGGTTATAATTTACTTTCATAAGGATTATATAACCTTACCTCAACAGGGCAACTCTATACATGAATATGCGCAAGGCTTGGCTTCCATTCTTTTCAGAGTTCAAAAGGCATCTTGGATACTTACTTACTTGGGACTCTATTCAAGATATACAATGTCATCTTGATGGCTTCATCTCAAAGTTATTCAGGTAGGTTAGTCCTGCTTTGTATTGATCTCATCATGTCCTTTAGTGTGCGATTGTGCCTTTCGACCACACCATTTTGCTTAGGACTACCTGATATAGTAAACTAAACCATTATTTCAACTGATTCCAAATACTTGGAAAATGAACCCTTTTCTTATCCTACAACTCTATGTCTACCATGGTATTCCCCTCCCCTATCAGATCTGACAATCTTTATTGACTTTCCCAACTAGTTCTCAAACTCAATCTTAAAGATGTTAAACTTATCAAGAACTTTAGACTTTTCCTTAAGCAATAACACATAACTATAGCAGGCATAATCATTTATAAACGTCAGAAAATATCTAGCATGGCACAATGTAACTATATAGGGACCACTAACATCTGTATGTATGAGGTCCAATAAATCAAAAACACAAGTTAACCTTTTTTATTTATCCTGATCAACTTACCCCTACAATAATCAATACGTGTTTCCAAATCACTAAAGTCCATAGTTTGGAGAATGTTATCTTTTATCAATCTCTCAACCCTCTCTCTGGAAATGTGATCAAGACGTTTATGCCACAACATGCATGATGTTTCCTTTTTGAAGGCTCTCTTTCGAGTAATAAGTTCGGAAACATAAGAAGACATACATTTCATTAGGAGTAAGACACATTCTATACAATCTGTAGGATAAGAAAGCAATTCTAATATGTCTTGTATTGATAGAAATATTTACAACTGAATTATCAAATACAAAACGATAACCTTCTTTATCCAAAACTGATACATAGATCAAGTTTTGTATAAAATATGGTATATAAAATGTGTCTCGTAAAAATCAATATAAACCCTGTATCAAGGTTCAAATCTACATCTCCTAGATACAAAACATCCACCTCCTCATATTTGTCGACCATCAGCTTCTCCTCTCTTTTAGTTGGCCTTCTCCTAGATCTGAACCCCTGTATTATGGAAGAAACATGGTTAGAAGCTCCATTATCTAACCACAAGAACTTGAAGTGGTTATAGCTACATTGGATTCATGAATCATATAAGCCGAAGAGTTACTTGACAATTCCTGCTTAACCTTCCACAACTTGTACTTCTCGCAATCAGCCTTCCTATGTCCCTTCTTCTTATAGAAGAAGCACCTCATACCCTTTAGGTCATATGGCTCCTCATTAATGCTAGACTGTCTAGTCTAAATTTTTGAAGAGGGCTTGGGTTTCTTACCCTTACCCTTAGGCTATTAGAGCTTAGCCTTCCTTTTACCTTTGGCAGCTACAAACATGGTACTATGAGAAGAATTCTCAATCTTCTCCTCTGTTGTAGCACATCGGGAAATCAAGACATTGATGTCCCAGGCCTCATCTTGAGAGATGTAGGGGTAGCCAACATCTCAAACTCTCAAGGGAGAGTATTTAGTGCCTGATGCATTATGAGGTTATCAGGAATTGGTACATCAAATACCTTCAGCCTAGTTTGAAGGTGAACCATCCTGATAATATACTCTTGAACACCTCCTTCTCCTGTATACTTCACGAAAAATAACTCCTTCATTAAGGTGCTATACTTTGCATGAGAAGAAATCTTATATCTCTAGGAAATGTCATCCATAAACTCCTTCGTTATGTTGATATCCGGTAATCCACTTAGCAGATGATCTGGGATTAACCTCTTGATGGTCAAATAGCACACATCCTATTTGACCTCTCCCAGATCGCCATAGCTACTTTATCATCTTCTAAGTTGATATCTGTAAGTGGAGTATGTCTCTCGATGTGCATCGCCATACTAATGTCAGCCATCTCCATTGCAAACTCCACATCTTTCTTCCACTTCTTGAAATTGAAATCATTTAAGGTCTCAATCGTGACATCATTGTTATTTACAGAAAAGGTGACTGCAAGATAGAAAAGAAAATGTAAAAATTAGTTTAAATGTATGAAAACAACAATAATAGTATCTATACAGAGAATCCAATCGCACAAATTATGAATCATCTGTGGGTTGAATATATAATATATGCAATGAGACCTCCACATAAAAGCGAACAGAGTACAAACTATCAACTCTCATGACAATACCACTTGTGGGTGAATAGATCATTTAAGTAATGACTTTCCTCCATTTAATGCCTTTACCTACATCTCAAAATCTCATATAAGGTCAACACCTGTAGGTAGAATAACTAAACATGAGACCAGAGACATCCCTTAACATGCATGCGGTACAATCCAAGTACTTACTTTAAAGGCAACTATGGTGACTACAATCTTACCATTACTCAAAAAGACCACAAACACATGGGATACATCTTTATGTCATTCTTACATTCTATATGGACATAATGTATGTGAAAATTGATTATAACTGTAAAAACTAGATTCACAATTAAATAATCACATACTGATACTGAAAACATTGTATTTAAATTTTATTTGAAACTTTTATTTGAAAAAATCTTAATAAGATGACCATTGTACTTTCCTGAATACTAAACCTACCATACGAGACACGAAAACTTAAGTGTCTCTCTTATGTGTAGTTTGGAGCATGAAAATACACTCAAAATAAGCTTTAAAAACCTTTTCAAAATCCAATTACCAATGTAATAATCCAAAAAATTGAAATATCACTTAAAAAATTCTCCTGACCCAGAAACTACCCAAAAGATCCCAGGGCACCCTTACGGGAATTTTGTAATTTTTTCTTTTTTTTTGATGTTGACGTCAACATAGTGTAAAGCTGACATCAGCGCAGTACTGTATGTTGACGGTAGCAGACGTCAGTCTGTGTGTAGGTAAGGGGTGCGTATGCATTGCACACATGCAGATGCGTATGGCGTGTGCATAGCACACGGCCCCACGTGCACACGAGAATTTATTGTATGGTGTGTGCATTACATGCATCGTCACGTGTTTGAATCCCCGACGTCCATATGTCGGAACCGATGCGGGCACATGCAACATATGCGCCAGCTATTTCGTGCTTATGGGTGAGCACGCCATGCATGGCACGTGGAATTCATGAAGCCATTTGGCAGCCCACGATTGACGCATGTAACACATGCACCATCCATACAGCCTCTTCATCGGTATTATAGCACCGTTGGGCCATCACCCTCTGATGAGGAGGACGATTTTCGACGACTTAGGATCAAATTTTCCCTCTTTTTGGCCCATTTTTACCCTTTTTTATAGCTAGCTTTATGTATAACAGTTTTACATAATCATATACGCAAAAAAATCAAAAAATGAATCAAAAACTGATGAAAACCATAATGAATGAAAACTAAAAAACCTTTGTTTTCGGCAACTCGATCATGTAACCTCTCTGAAATCATGTGTAACACGTATGAGAAACCTTATTACGTGTCCTGAATCATTCATAAAAGGGTTAAAATGAAGGAAATGCGAAATACCTGATTTCAGTTCCATATGATTTTTCGAAGTAGTTTTTGAGGCCAAAATGAATTCCAATCTCCTAAGACCTTCACAGAATGTGATCATTGACACGTAACGCCTTTCTACAATTTTCTAAAAAATGAAAACACTCTTAACAGGTCAGAGGATCCGTATGCTTACGAATGATATGAGTAACTGTAGAAAATCTTAAACTATATATATAACTTCTATATCAGGCTTCCCCATCACAAGCTCGATATGGGTCCGGTCTATACTAATCAGGATCTATTTTTTTTCTCAAACTTTGACCCATTAATTTAGATTATTTATTGGGTCACTTTATTACCTTTATTTGGATCAAATTATGTAATTTAACCGATAAGTTATTGAAAATTTTAAAATACAATTAATTGTTGTCCAATATTATGGAGAAGGAAAAAATTGTCCAACATGAGATCTTTTGATAAAGAATACCTACAAGTTTGAGAAGACATTTAGAAACCATTGGTCTCTTAATCATAATTGGAAATGTAACCTAGAAAACAATGGCGAACATATAACAACTTTCATACTTTCCATTAGATTCTCTGTCATTATAAGTTAGCTTAAAACATGAATCAACAGTGCAACTTCTACCAGGACCCTACCAAGAGAAAATCTTTACCTTTCTTTTACAAAAATTAAAGAATTGTATTAATAAAAGGATCAAGACTTAGATTAAAATTCCAACTAGAATAAAATTCTAACTTTAGAAAATGATTGTTGAGGAGTAGCCTTTGAGCAACAATCATTAAAAAAGTTATCATAATAGGGATCAAAAGGAAGGATACAAAAAAATGTTAACACTTTAATATAATC
Source organism: Erythroxylum hondense (assembly GCA_029829435.1). Lineage (NCBI taxonomy): Eukaryota > Viridiplantae > Streptophyta > Magnoliopsida > Malpighiales > Erythroxylaceae > Erythroxylum > Erythroxylum hondense. Next base: position 15,602,243 of record JANKYF010000007.1, read on the forward strand.
CAATTTAATGAAAAGCCCCAATTCATTGCATAATAATGTTACAAGTGAAAAAAAAATTGTATAGAAGAAACGAAAGCTCTTAAAAGATGAGAAGTGATGTGTGAAATCACTTTATAAAGACTAAAATAAGAGAACTAATTGTATAAACTGTAAATACTACTAGAAGTTAGTTACTAGAGGTTTTTGATGGGAAATTGAGCCAAGATCTGATCCCATGCTCAGTGGAATAATTACAATTTTTTTTGTTTTGTTTTCTAGAAAGCCAAGATCAATTAAATTCTATAAAATGATTAATGCATAAATCATAATAAAGCAAGAATCTAATTTATACCTTATTTCAAAACTTGATCATATTCTTGTCGTATCCCTCAAATCGTTTATGAAACCAATGTTAACAATTATTGTAAAATAAACTTTCAATACTGTACATATACGAATCGTACCTCGTAGTATCAAAGATATCGTTCCACGAGGACTAATAGATACATAACAACTTGAATAAAACTTTATCTAAGGTACTAAAAATTAATTAGAATGGAAATTAAAATAACTAATAAAACAATTGAGTTGGCAATAAAATAAGTTTGATCAAAGTTTGAGACTTGGGAATTATTCTATCATTTTTTTTGCTTTCCCTTTATCTTGTTCAATCAATTTATGGTCAATTGTAGATATTCTGAAGTTGTGATTACCCTCTCTCGAGATCTAATCAAGTAACCCTAATTGAAATCGATAATTATAGAATTGTAATATCTCGATTTATAAAACTACTCCTACTTATTCAATTAAATTTGAAAATCCTAAAGATAATTATTTTCATGATTAAGATCTCTCTTCAATTGTTAATTAATCAAATAATTGTATTAGGCTACTAATTCTCATTGCACTCCTTAAAACAAATGACTTGATTCACTCTCTCGTTTTGTTACTAAGTATAAGCATAATAATTATCACAAAAATTGATAGATGTATTGAATCCAACAAGAATAAAGTTCAACAAAATAATTAAAAAATAATCCCTTACATGGATTTAGAAACTCATAATCATGTTAAACATCTTTGAAATCCAAATAAACATTTAAGACAATTAAATAAATGAAGGGAAAAGAAAGAAAAACTAGTTAGAGTCTTGATCTGGAAATTTGGGATTCTTTGAAGCTCTTTTGGTGTCTCCTCTTGATCTTCTTTTGATCTAGTGGATCCTGCATTTTGTGTTTTTATATTCTTAAATACTTCTTGAGGCTTCTAGGGTTTTCCCACTTAATTTGGTTCCAAAGATATCCCTGAAAAGTCAAAAGTACAAAAAAACTCATGAGTTAGAAAAGTTGGAATTTGCTTTTTGCATGCATTATTTCATACTTCCAATCCTTCTCTTTTCTTCAATTTCTTGATTTCCAACCCTCACAAAGACATCAAACATCCCCTGAAACAAAAGTTTAAGATTGAATTCATGTTCTAAACTATGTAAAAACTTAGAATACATACAAACACTAATAATAACACAATTATAAGCCTATACACTTGATAATCATCTAATAAACACTTAAAAACACACTACTCCTAGAAAAACATAGTATGATCTATACCTATCAACATCCCCACATTTAAAATTTTGCTTATGCTTAAGAAAAAACAAAAAAAGCAAACATGAAAACACATAATCACACATTTATGCAACATGCAATAATGATACAACGACATCTAATCTTATGGAATCAATTTAACTGCAAACTTCAATCATTCAATTGTGCCAACATATTAACCTATTCCTTTCATGTTTAAGTAAGTATTTTGAATTTAATATATATATCAATCAAAATATTAACACCTTGTTCATACATCTATACACTTGCAAACATGCATATATAATTAGTGATAAATCAAAAAGGCAACAATTACTAAACATCCTTTCATGAAAATTTTTACTATTTTAAAAGATCAGTAGTATTTATTTATAGAAATACCATTTTTTAAAATTTTATTTAACATTAACCTAGTCTTTTGATGCAAACAAAAACTATTTGTCATAAATGTCCCCCGCTTACTCAACTAGGTCATATTTTTTATTTATCTTGGTTGAAATGCAATTCTAGCCTTTTGACGTGAAGACAAACATTTTGTCATGAATGCCCCTAGTTACTCAACTATATCACACTTTCAATTGGCTACTAACTCTATTCTTAAGTTTTTTTTTAAAAAGAAAACAACAACATAATAGGAATTTATTTAGCATTTTTTTATTTCTTAACCTACTTCATTTCTTTTTTAGTCAATCATTCTTATGAAAGGTTACTAATAATGCTAACCAATTCAATTGACCTATAATTATAAATGTATACTGACAAATTTCCTAAAGTAAAGAATAGGTGTCATATCCTATTTAACATGCATATTCATCCAAAGATACTTAAAACATAAAATTCACAAGTTACTATACCTTTACAAATTAAATGACCATGATCCAAAGTAAACTAATTCCATTCAAATTTTCCATTGAAACATTCACGTAATGCACACATCATGCAACAAAATATTCATACAATGCCAACCTGATCAAAAACTAACTCAATGCAAATGCAAAATTCACATATAATTGATATGCAATTGCATATACATGCCCACACTTGAAACAAAACAGTACAAAGAAAAACAAAGAACAATAAAGACAAAGTTATAGCAAGAATACTTATGGTAATTGAGGTGGTGATGATGTTGGCAATGGAATTTGGAGACACTTTATGCTATAAAAACCATAAATATCAATCAATTCACTCCTTATAAAATAAACATAAAAATAAAAATAACAAAGTACTAACAAAATAACTTGAAAATAAAAAATATATTATAATTCTTAGGTTGCCTCCTAGGTAGCGCTTATTTAGTGTCATTAGCTTGATGGGCTCTACCTTCTACCCTTAACCTGGGTCTATAACAAGCGACTTGCTTCTATTTGTTTCTCCACTTGGAAATTTAGTAATGTGTAGGTAAGCCACCAATTGCAAGATAATAAAAAAGACATAATTAATCAAATTAAGAAAACCAAATAAGTTTAGTAATGCCTTTTTTAATAACAAACTATCAATAAAATAGGGAATGATGTTGAATCTTCAATTGAATCTAACAGTTTGTATTGTGGGAGGCAGAAACTATCCATACTTAAAGTGACTTCCAATACTTCATTAATAGTTTCCAAAATTGGCTACTCCTGTTGCTCCTTTAAAGAATCAATTACATCAATTTTCATAAACAAGTTGCCCTCCTTCTGATTCTTTAAGACCTTATTCATATTGAATTATACTTGTTCATCACCAATCTGAAGGATTAAGTTGCCTTCATATACATCTACCAAAGCTCTTCCAGTGTTTAAAAAAGGTGGATAGTTTTGATACTTTTTAAAGTATAGCACGATGAAATCTACAAGAAAAACAAACTTATCCACTTTTACAGGCACATCCTTGTAGGAAAATCCCGGTGTGAGCATCACATGCCTACGGTGCGGAAAACAAAAATTTTTGTTCCGAGACCTTCCCGAAAGCCAGGATCCATGTGACTATATAACAAACTCAAACCATAACGACCAAAGGAGACCGTCTCTAACGGTATCCACGCAGAGATCGGAGAACCTAACCGGGGCAAACCCTTTGACCCGGGAATAGCTAGAACAAATTAAAGACTGCTAGATCTTACCTTTGTCCTTGGAGAGCTTGGAACAACGGTGGAGAGGAAGAAAGCTTGGAGAGGAAGAGAGCTTGGTGATGAAGGATGAAGAAGTGATCAAAGCTTAGGATTTTAGAAACCATTTCCTTAAACCCACGATGATCACTATCCCTTTCATCTCTCCATATGCCTTTCTCAAAGACAAAGAAGAGATCATCGTATGCTCCTTGCTTTTGGAGAAAGAAACTCTTTCTTTCATCTAAAACCAAGACCCACGAACATCTTCATCTTCATTTCATAAATGAATTCCTCTCTTACTCCTCATCCAACGACCACACACCTTTTCACCTTTTTATTTTTGTCTTTAACTAATTAAAGACCATTAAATGCTAAGTGATGAGTCATAGATCCACCTTAGGCTTTATATATATATATCTATATATAAAGCTAAAATGACAAGGCTCATTCTCCTTCATCCACGTTAATGCATATATATATATATATATTAATTAATTAATTCTTTAATTAAT
>JANKYF010000007.1:15617627-15629501 GCA_029829435.1 Erythroxylum hondense
AGCATTTATCCAGAAGTGAAAAAAAAGGAAAAAAAATTAAACAAGTAGAATAGTTAATAGAATTCCAAAAAGGGGCAATTAATACATTTATTAAAAGAGGAGATTTCTTTAGTAAGTATCCTGAGGAATTGGGTGAAAGTAATTTTGAACAACATAAATAAAATTTAAGTGATGAGATTTATATTTATGAGGATATTAGTAATTTGAGTGAGCATGATCATGTACTAAATGCATTCACTTTAAAAAATTTAAGGACAAATGAGCAACTAATCTTTATATTGGATCGTAAAAATTGGGATAATCTTGATAATAACGTAAGAGATATTTTAGTTGAAAAATGGCCTATAAGAGAATTAAATCTTGTGTTTCCTTTAGATAATACCTCTCAACATTAGCCATAGAAAATGACTGGTTTACTCTAAACATATATATAAAGTATATTGTTTTTATTGTGAGTTGTTCAAATCTGAAAACAAATAAAGTGCATTAGAAAATGATGTATTTAGATATTGGAAGCATCCTAGTGAGAGACTCAAAGAACATGAGAATTGCATTGAGCATATAACTAATATGAGAACTTGGAATGAATAAATGTAAGATTGAGTAAAAAATAAATAGTTGATAAAGATTTACAACAAGAAATTGTAAAGGAGAAAGAATGTTCGATTTGATGAGAATAGATTCTGTTGTGAAATATCTTGCCAAATATATTTTTGGATTTTTTATGATCCAATCATAAACTTTACTAAGATAGTTTTTAGGATTGAGATGATTGCTGAATTTGATGTAATACTACAAGATCATGTTAGGCGTGTTCAAAATCATGAAATTCATCATCATTATCTTAGTCACAAATTTTAAAATGAGTTGATTTCTCTGTTGGCCTATAGTGGTAGAAGTTTTATCATAGAGATCATTAAAGAGGCAAAATGCTTTTCTATTATTCTTGATTGTACCCCATATTTAAGCCATCAAGAACAAATAAATTTGTTAGTACGATGTGTGAATATGTCAAATAAAAAATAAAAATAGAGGAGTATTTTTTAGAGTTATTGAAGGTAAATGATACATCCGGATTGAGACTTTATTACTAAATACATTTAAGTCTTTTGATCTTAATGTCCATAATATGAGGGGTCAAGGTTATTACAATGGCTCTAATATGAAGGGAAAACACCAAGGGGGTCCAAAAGTGATTACTTGAAATAAATTCGAGAGCAATACATATTCCATATGCTTGTCATAATCTCAATCTTACTCTTAGTGATATAACACATTCTTGTGTTAAAGTTGTTTCATTTTTTGGAGTTGTATAACACATATATGCATTATTTTCAAGTTCTCCGAAAAGGTGGAAGTTTTATTTAATAATGTTTTGCACTTAACTAAGAAATCATTATCTAAAACTTGTTGAGATAGTAGAATAAAAAGTGTTAAATCTATTAGATTTCAAGCTCCTTAAATAAGATTGACTTTTATGTAATTATCTAGATTTTGTAATGATGTCAAGTCAAATGGTGAAGTGAAAAGTTTGGTTAATGTCCTTGAGAGTTTTGAGTTTTTACTTGGTATGATCATTTGATATGATATTTTATTCGCTATTAACATGGTGAGTAAAAAGTTATAGTCTAAATCTATGTGCATTAATGCTACCACAAAGCAATTATAAGGTGTGATGGTATTTTTTGAAAAATATAGAGATGAAGGGTTTGGTTCTAGTATGAATATTGCCAAAAGTCTTCTCCAACTAGATGCTATATTATTAGGAAAAGACAATTTGATGAAAATGATCACGATGGAGGAATACAGTCAATTAAGGATTCTTTTAGAGTTAATTACTTTCCAGTTGTTGTGGATATGAAAATTGCTTCATTGAAGAATATATTTAAACAATTAACAACATTTGAAAATATTTTTGGATTCATATTTGATTCAAAGAAGTTGAGGTCATTAGATGATAATAAATTAAGAGAATGCTACATTAATTTTATAACAACTTTTTCTCATGATAATGTGTCAGATGTGGATTTAGATGATCTTTTTCTGAATTAAAAGTGTTGCAATGACTTCCAAATGAGTTAATGTTATCGATTAAAATTTAGAATTTGTTAGAGCTGCAAATTGTTATCTAAATGTTTCAATTGCTTATCAAATTTTATTGACTATACTTATGACTGTAGCATCAGCTGAGAGAAGTTTTTCAATGTCAAAATTATTGAAAACCTACTTAACGTCATCAATATTATAAGAAAGGTTGAATAGTTTAGCTATTTTATGTATCGAGAATGATATATTGAATAATATTGATCTTGATAATATTATTAATGATTTTGTTTTTAGAAATGTACAAAGAAATTATTTTTCATAAATCATGATCATTTGTATATTTGATAGTGCAATTCTCTTGGTGTTTTGTAGTCTAATATTGTTGTTACTGCTACTATTTTTAGTGATTTTACTATTATTGACTCTGGCAAGATATTATTAGCTAATGTTATGCTCATTTAATACTTTGTTGAATATAAAGACTTATAAATTGAGTCACTTATGTATGAATTTTAAATTTTAATAATAAAAATTTTCTTTTAAAGTTTACATATTTGAATATTGTTGTTTTATTGGCACCCTTCTTTTTACTTTGTCCGGGGCCTATAAATTGCCCTGGAGTAAAAATTATAGATTAAGAGCAAGTTTTGTGTGTGTGCGCACTTGCGCGTGCAAAAGAGAATGGTATAAAAAGGATTTGAAAAGAAAAAATGTTTGAGATTGGTGATTCTTATGACTATGATGATCACTGTTCACTAGATCACTTTTATATACTAACAAATTTTCATGAAATGCACGGATTATTTATTTAATATAGCAAGGGATGGTGAGAATGGTCACCAAAATAATGTTGGTTCATTTTATGAGACTTGATGAAAAATAAAGAGCAGCTTTAATGAATCCTTACGTAGACATTAAATTACAAGAAGGAATGATGCAGCCTCCCTGTACATAATTGGTAATTGTTCATTCATTAAAACCAATATTAAGTAGATTCCATTGTATTTCTAAACCTCATTTACCTAAACACAACTCCCCATGATCAGTATTAATCCTCCCACCAAAACGTTTAATGTACATATTTATGCCCTCTTCTTCCTTGATCCATTTGACATACCCTGTTTCTGTCTCTTCTCTCTCAGATTTAATGGATATCAGAAAACAAAACCTACTTAGCATTCAAAGGACTCAATGCCCACTTGAATTTGACTGGTTTAGCATTGACGACACCTTCGGCAAGTAAGTAATCTGCTTTGTTATGCAGGTATGTTATACAGGTAGTAGGGACCAATTTCCAACATATTCATATTGCATGACTTTTTTTTTCCCTTTGATATATGATATCAGGATCTCTGAGCTTCCACCGTTGAACAGTTTCCTGGAGGATGTTTGCTGCTTGCCCCCACCTTTGTTGAACAACAACAATGATTTCAAGCTACTTGAAGATGTGTCTCTTGAAAACTTTCCAGGAATACCTGTTTTTCATGAAAATGTGGTTTTCGATGCAAAGCCACTCATGATGTACCACACTACAACCAGTTTAACCGCTTCACTTGGTCAGTGCCATGTTAGTGACATCAAAAGTGAGGGGACGAGTGGTGAAGTTGCATGGATAAGTTCAAGGAGTGAGGAAAGAATGGAGAGGAGTAGCAGTGGAAGGAAGAGACGTGCTCCATTGGAAATGGAAGAAATCCAGAAACACTTTGGGTTACCCATCACAAGAGCTGCCAAGGAGATGAAGGTTGGCCTAACGGCTCTGAAGAAGAGATGCAGAGAACTTAATATTACGAGATGGCCTCACAGGAAAATCAAGAGCTTGAAGTCTCTCATCAACAATGTCAAGGTGTGTATCTTATTACCACCATCTTCTTGTTAATGAATTCCCGGATAGAGATTGACGTTTACTGTTAATACTAGAGATCTTGACACATCGAATCAAGGGTTTCAAAAGAAAATTTTCTATAAAAGCTCGCTGGATGATCAAATTAAACAGTAACCATCTGAGTAAAGTCCAAATTTCAAGTCTTTGCTCCAAACAAGCTTGAGAAGTTGAACAACAAAAACCTTGTGGAGAATTACAGTATTTGTTTATTTTGTTTTTGTAAGATCTTAACGACATGTGGTGGACGTAGGAGCTGGGCTTAAGTAACGAGGTGGCGATGCTGGAGGAACATAAAAGGTTGGTGGAAAAACTGCCAGATATAGAGCTATCAGACAAAACTAAGAAGCTCAGGCAGGCTTGTTTCAAAGTGAATTACAAGAAGAGAAGGTTACTGGCATGCGGCTATGATCCTTAGGACATCTTAACTTGTCTCTTTTGTCGTCAGTCACCACCACACATAGTCCTGACAGCCTCGTAGCTGCGTTCGGTCTGTCACACACAAATGTAAATTCCACATATTGGGGGCCATTGGCCAAGCGACTCATTGAATTTAGACTTGAAAAGTCTATTAATTCATCAGATGCAGTATATTTTTCAAATTGATATTTCTACGTTAAAATCGATACGTTGCTTTCTGTAACCTATGAATTGATATTTCTCCATTGTATGGAGACGCATATACATGCTCCAGTGCTGTTGCTACTGCATAGGCAAGAGACCTTTTCTGGCCACAAAGACCGAGATATTGATTACAAAAACAGAATGAGAAGGCGCAATTAATATAGTTATCTGAATGTGATCAGGGAAAGTCGTAAGTAACACAGTTTAGATAAGAAGTTAAGAACAAAGTGAAGAGTAAAATGTATACTTTTGTGTCCAGGCGATGTGACTGGCCCGATTGTGATAGAGTAGGAAAAATATTACAGATCAATGAATATAACTCTTCAAAGAAACAAAGAAGTGTCAATCTTCAACGGCGTTGAAACATTTGTTAAAATCATGGAAGTATCTTCGACGACTTTAAAGTATCAGCAGCAGCATGACATGGAAGTGACAACACAATCTAGCCAAAATGATCAGCAACAACTCTCTGTTGTTGGTCTAATGCAACTGTGAAACTTGGCCCTTGGTGCGTTTCCATGTGACCGCCTGCTTAAATCCTTCAGATATGCTTGTCTGCATTCACTCACCAACAGAAGAAACATATATTAGCTCAGCCTGCGCATAACTTTGAACAACAACTTACGAGTAGCAAAGCCTTAAATTAATTATTTGGTAATTGATCAATTAACTGAGAAGATCACGGCCAGGCTATGATTTGTTATGCGTCCGAAAGGGTTAAACTTATCATATGATGGCATAAAATGGATATTTGACTAGGAACTTACCCAAAAATATGAGCCTGTGCGATGAAGATTCAAGAAGCTGGACGATCTTTTTTTCATTCTTGTGATCCTCACCACAGTACCGGTGCCACTACCATTAGTATTAGTCTTATCAGTAGAACATGCATGGCAAACAGGGTAGGTAACCCGACAACTATCCCCAGTTTCAGAATCTTTGTTCTTCCTTAAGTTAACCCACCTACTGGATACGAATTTACTGCTATCTTTCCTCGCATGAAGAGCACCCCAACTTTCTTCAGCAAAGTAGGACTGAGACTTGGATGGTCCAAGCTGAGAAAAGTCTTGTGGCAAGTTGGCCACTTTGGCCTGGTTCAGCAACCTCGGAGGCAATTGCAAGCACCTTGCAGCTTTTGGTTTGGAGTGACAGCATGGTCTTGGCTTGCCTGGTGCTTCCTCCCACTCAAACGGAATTGAAGCTGATACACAGATTGGCGGGGTCGCCAACCCTCTTGGCTCTTCCGGCTTGTGTGGAAGGGGAAACGATGAGAAATTTAGTACCACTGCCTGATCACACCCCATAGGTTTAACCACTTGAGATCTAACCGTCTGAATAGAATAGAATTAGAAGTGAACGAGACGCGATCTAAGAGAGAAGAAATTAACACCAACCCAGATCCCGTTTTGGCAAGTTTTTATAGAGGCTAATGGTGTGAATGTGAGAGCTAACGCTCCAGGGCGCTTCTAATTCACGAGAAATCGTCAAATTTGTTTGGGTGGCATTGACAATGAAAACCCGGTCCCACATGAAGAATGCTCAGTGATTGGAGATCGTAACTCTCAAGCTAACGGTCATTAGGCAGTTACTTTCCTCGGAGAAGTCAAGAAGTCATATTACAACGTAGTACACAGAAGTGACGTAGTTGGTGTCCTAATAACCGCTATCCAAACTACGCCGCCTGAGATGAAATGACTCTATTCTTATTTTTTTTTTTAATTTCATCTAATCATTACAAATAGAAAAGGTATCTGTTCTCCGCCAACTGGATTTATGACTCCGCCAGACTTTGCATACAACATCAGCCTGAATCGCCGGCTCTCCTTGTTTGTTCTTTCTTCCAACTTTTGCCTATTGGGTGAACACATTTTAGTCATAAGCCTTGCAATTATCCAAACCCACGAGTTCATTCTGTCACTTGCAGAAAAGGCGAAGTAGGAATTTCATCTTTTAGGATGTAACCAAATGAATACTCACATCTTAGCAAATCGATTCATTTCATAAGTTTCCTTCTCCTGCCCGACTTCCTTTCCACCTAATCACTAAAAACAAACACGTTGGTAAGAATAGTGATCAATAATCTGTCATTAAGAAGAATTCATGGTCAAAAGGATTCTTGAGCTTGGCGTTTTATCAAGCTTTGAATTGATACAAACTTTCGACGCAGAGATTCCAGTTGTTTAACCGTCATAATAATTGACACTCCGCATCAAAATCTAACTTTTATCACACAAATAAATCGAACTTATGAACGAGTCCATTGCGGGTTGATGTCAAGATTGTCACCAGTATCGTTTCTGTTAAAGAGAAGGGAAATGTTATACATTAAACGCTAACCCTAAAACACAAAACACATGGATCATGGATGGTCCATGACCCGGCCCACTTGGACAAACCCAATACATAGCAAGCACAGATCACGTGTTCTGTGACACTCAGCCACCCACGCACCACTTCTTTTCCTCTTGCAGTGTACAGACCTGAAACAGCAGCCTCCCACAGATGCCTTCTCCTCTGCGGTCCTTCCTTCAGCCGCACAACATAAAGCAACAACCAAATAGTTTCATTCCTAGCATTAGTATAAAAGCACAAGCAATGTACAGTTTTATGTTATGTTGAAATAAGAAAATTTCTTCATCACTTACCCTGTTTTGCTTTCATGGTATCAAAGCCAAAGGGCTGATCCAAATTTATCCTACCAACCTCACCACAAAATGTCAAGCATAGCAGAGAGCAGTGAGCACACTGATTTAGAGCAATATTCATATCCAACAATTTGTTTTTGCAGGACCTACGGACTAACAATATTGTGGCAGCAATCAAGTCTAGGAATGGACTGTATGAGCTGACCTCAACTAGACTCCTACCCTCAGGGACCATGAAAGGTCCACCACTAGACTTCTATAGGACTGAAAATGTTGCTTTTAGCGTTTTTATTTCTGCTGATGTGTGGCACAGTAGATTAGGGCATATCTCAAAGGAAAACCTAATGCATATCAATGAAATTAAACCTTTCAATCCCACTCTATCCGAATGCGAAGTTTGTCCTATGGCTAAACAGCACAGAAAACCCTTCCCCAAGCATAGCATTCAGACCACAAGACCCCTTGAAATTCTACACATGGACTTGTGGGGACCCTACCGAATACCTACCCTAGATGGCTCACAATTTTTCCTCACCATTGTGGATGACTACTTAAGGGCCACATTGACCTTTTTGCTAAAACACAAAGACCAAACACAATCCACCATAACACAATTCATTACAACCATTGAAAACCAGTATGGAGTGAGAGTTCAAAAGATTCAAACCGATAACGGGAGGGAGTTCATAAACCATGACTGTAAGAAATACTTTGCAGAAAAGGGAATAGTGCATCAAAAGAGTTGCCCATATACCCCACAGCAAAATGGGGTAGTTGAAATAAAACACAAACACCTCCTACAGATGACTAGGGCTCTACTGTTCAATGCAAACCTACCTAAGCATCTATGGGGGGAAGCTCTTCTCACTGCTACCTATCTTTTGAATAGGATACCAACCAAAACTTTGCAATGGAAAACTCCCTATGAAAGGCTGAATTAGAAACCCCCAACCTATGACCATCTAAGGACATTTGGGTGCCTATGCTTTGCACTTAATAAAACTCCAACTAGGACTAAACTAGACCCCAAATCCCTAAAATGCGTTTTCCTTGGGTACATGCCAGATTATAAAGCTTATAAAGTCATGGATCTTGAGACAAAACATGTATTCAGTTCTAGGGATGTGACATTTCATGAAAACACTTTCCCCTATGCTACTCCACAAGTCAAACCCGAAAAAACACCAAAACCACTTTTCCCTTTCAGCACCTCAGACAATGACACAGAAACATCAAGAGATATGCCAGAAACACCAAGCATGCAACAGATTGAAACCATATTAGAAGCCACAGAAAATTCAGCACAACCAGAAGACTCAACCAGCCAAAACATTGCCCCAATTACTCATTTAAGAAGAAGCCTAAGGACACACACACAACCAAAATACCTTGATGATTATGTCCACCAAGCCTTGGCTCATCGTTCCACTTCTGCTCTTGATTGCTTCCACAATGCTGCACAAGTTCTTGGCCCTGCAGGAACCTACAAAGACAAGGAGCTCTCACCTCAAATTGCATACAGTCCAAGCTACAAGGGATTCATAGGTAATGTAAGTGCTACATTTGAACCTCTATCTTATGAGACTGCCAGCAAATCAAAAGAATGGGTGGACTCCATGAACATGCAATTACGAGCCTTGGAGGAAAATCAGACTTGGACATTAACAAAACTCCCTGAAGGCAAGAAGGCAATAGCATCCAAATGGGTATATAAGGTGAAGTACAATCAAGATGGTTCGGTTGACAAGCTCAAATCAAGACTGGTAGCTAAGGGCTTCAACCAGAGGGAGGGGATAGACTATTCAGAAGTCTATTCCCCCGTAACTCGGATTGTCACAATCCAAATCTTTTTGGCTATAGCCACAGCCAACCGATGGCCCATCCTACAATGTGACATCAATGATGCCTACTTGCATGGGCATCTAGATGAGGAACTCTATATGCTACCCCCGCAAGGTTACAATAAAGCTAAAGAAGGGGAAGTCTGTAAATTACTCAAGTCTATCTATGGGCTTAAACAGGCAGGAAGACAATGGCACAAGGAACTAACTACCAAGTTAAAAGGGTTGGGCTTTGATAAAACAGAATCAGATTACCGCCTATACACAAAGGGGCAGGGCAGAAATTTTGCAGCCATTCTAATTTACGTGGATGATATCCTCATCACTGGGGCAGATGAAGAACACTTGTTAAATATTAAACAAGCATTACATAAAGAATTCCCAATAGAGGACTTGGGGTATGCAAGATTTTTCCTAGGGGTCGAAATAGCGAGGTCTGCAGAAGGAACCATCCTCGGTCAAGGCAAATATGTGCGAGATATACTAAAGGAAACTATCCTGCTCAATTGCAAAGCCTGCAACACACCCATAGCACCAGGAACCAAGTTGACCACGGACGAAGGAGAGATGTTCGGACACCCAGAATTGTACAGAAGGATCGTGGGAAGGCTTCAATATTTGAGCTTCACACGACCCGATCTCACCTACGTGACGCAACAAGTAATTCAATTTAGGCAAGCACCAAGAGAAAGTCATTGGAAATCCGTGAAACATGTTCTAAGATACCTTCAAGGAACGCAGAACCAGGGCTTATTCTCCACAGCCCACTCCGATCTTCAGCTTACCGCATACTCGGACTCCGATTGGGCCATTTGTACCTTCAGTCGACGTTCCCTCACCGGGTTTTGCGTCTTCCTCGGTCAATCGCTCATATCCTGGAAAACAAAAAAACAAACTACCGTCAGTCGATCGTCTGTCGAGGCTGAATATCGTAGCCTCGCTTTGACTACATGCGAACTGAAATGGATCGTCCAACTATTAAAGAGTTTTCGGATAGAAATCAGAACCAGCATACCTTTGTTGTGTGATAGCCAGGCCGCGATCCACATCTCCAAGAACCCCGTTTTCCACGAACGGACAAAACATTTGGAGATCGATTTACACCTCGTACGTGACGCAGTAACTTCGGGGTTCCTAGATCTCCAGCACACACGAAGTGAAGAGCAGCTCGCAGATCTCCTGACAAAGCCTCTCACCGCACGAGCGTTCACGAATCTGATCTCCAAGTTCGGATCCCTCCGATTCTTCGGGTCTCCGACTTGAGAGGGGCGTGTTAAAGAGAAGGGAAATGTTATACATTAAACGCTAACCCTAAAACACAAAACACATGGATCATGGATGGTCCATGACCCGGCCCACTTGGACAAACCCAATACATAGCAAGCACAGATCACGTGTTCTGTGACACTCAGCCACCCACGCACCACTTCTTTTCCTCTTGCAGTGTACAGACCTGAAACAGCAGCCTCCCACAGATGCCTTCTCCTCTGCGGTCCTTCCTTCAGCCGCACAACATAAAGCAACAACCAAATAGTTTCATTCCTAGCATTAGTATAAAAGCACAAGCAATGTACAGTTTTATGTTATGTTGAAATAAGAAAATTTCTTCATCACTTACCCTCTTTTGCTTTCAGTTTCTTTGGAAACTGCAATCCGAAAGAGCGACGTGCATTTCAATGCTGTTACCAAGCATATGAATCATTCAACGTCTCAAATCATTGAAATAAAACGTGAAGGCTGGAGGCGGCGTGAACGGGGAGAACCATCTCCTCGCTGGAACTGTTGATGACAGCTTTGACATGGATTAGAGCAGTTGCCTTTGCTGGTGGCCATCGCTGGAGAAGACGTAAGCCAACAACAGTGTGGAGACGTGGCAGAGCAGAAAAAGGAAGAGCAGCGGTGGAAGCAACAAACGATAACCTGGCTCTCCCTGCAAGAACTCACGTGCCTCACAAAAAGGGTTTGGTGTGTTTAGGGATGGCAATGAATAGGGTTCGGTTCGAGTTTAGGGATGGTAATAGGTAGGGTTCGGTTCGAGTATAACTCTACTCATATCTATATTTATTTTTAATGACTCAATCAATATCCATATCCATATCTATATTCATATCTATATTTATCAGTTTTTACGATTTATTACTCATATCCAAATCTATTGGGTTGTTTAAGATTTTGTATATCTATCGGATTATATAACACATAAAAATATAACTTCTAAATAAAAGATATATAGAACAGATTTTTATGAACACTACAAATCAAAATTACTTTAATAATAATGAATCAAGATTTTGATTTGTACATATTAAAAAAACCATAAAATTGGAATAATAAAAATTATAATGTCTAGTGCAAAGACAACGTATATTTTTCACAATAAAAAACTGGAACAAAGACTGAAATATCTAAAGTTTCAAATTATTTTTGCGTAAACTCCACAACATTTAAAACTCCATCTCTATATCATTTGCATTATTATTATCATATAAGAAAATAAAATATGATGAAAAAGGTGAATACTGAGGAGTAAAATAGGGATTTTAAAGTTGTTTCTTTTTAGAAAATATTACTAATTTATTATATTTAACCATAAATATTTAAAAAATAGAAAATAGAGTTGATAAAAAACATGTAGGATATAGGTATATATCCATTCGGGTTATCACTATACCCGCATCTAAATCTACATTCACATCCATTTTCAGCATCCATTTAAAATATATTTTTTAGCCTCTATGTCTATTTTTTTGGGGTCGGGTAGTGTAGATATTAATAGGGTTAAAAACCCATTGTCACCCTAGGTGCATTTAGTGCGCCGTGCACGCGTCCAATAATCTTA
>JANKYF010000007.1:15747577-15762834 GCA_029829435.1 Erythroxylum hondense
AAACATTCTTTTTTTTTTCCTTAAAATAACTTTTACGATGAAACATTACTTATTTACCCTAAAAAACTGAAACAAAAAGGTAATTACTTTCATCAACTTATTCATCTGATCCAACTTCTACGTAGTGACAAATTGCATTTACGTCAAACATGAGCTTTTTGTGAATTTTACCCTTTTTTTCCTATTGTATCTTACACATGACATTACCGATATATATATCAAATTAGGAAATTGGTTAATCGCGCAAGCCACAGGCCGGCACTTTTTGTGTCAACCACTCAGGCTAGAATGATGTCACAAATTGAGGTCAACCACCTAACATTAGATCTCAACTACTTGGTGATATCATGAGTAGTGAACATTCCTTAGATCGTAATAAGGTTTGGTGCGGGAACAGTATCATTCAAGTATGAAATAACTGAAATATTGAACATGCTTAAAATTGAGTTTATTTCGTTAAAAATAAAAATATTAAAGCAATAAATTTGGACAAAAAATAAAGATAATGTGCTTTTAGAAGTCGTGACATTACTTATAACAAAGTCATAAAACATATAATGTAGTTTATGGAAAAAAAATCATAATTATGTAACTAGTTCAATTCTTATTTAGATAAAAATGTGAATTTTTATTTTGTGATTTCACTTAATCTAAATAAGAACTCTTATGAATTAACATTATTTAAAAAGACTTTATCTTTTTAAAAAATTTAAAAGAAGATTTTGTACTAAATTTTTTGTCATTTTATTTTAATACATGTTACTACATATGAATTACTTGTATGAAAGAATATGTATGACTACTTTAACTTGATTGTGATAACAAATTCATTAAAATAATTCAATAAAAAAATTTAATATAAGTCAATTAACTAACTTCTATCAACACCATTTTTATTTCATCATCATCATCATTATCATCACACCCAGTCCGAAATCTCACAGTGAAGCGAAGTCTGGAAAGGTCTGATAGTACACAATCTTACCCCAATATATAGAGAGGTTGTTTCCGGTAGACCTACATGTAAATGTGACAAGAAAATAGTGATTCGGGTTAACATAAAAATAAGTAAAAACTAACACACAAAATATTTAAGTGAATAGAATTATAATACAAGGCAATAAGGACATACCTGATGGTTGATCAGATCTGCTAGTACCGTACACCTTGTAAAGATCAGCACTTTTTGTCGCTAGTCGCACTAGGAGTCTTCACTGAGTGACCCACCAACTCGATAAAATCTTGATATTTCGAATTAAATAAACCTCATACCAACTTGCCTTAAAGGTATTTTTTTTAAAAGCTCTCTAAGGGCATAATTTCATTCAAAGACTATTTGATTCAACATAAGGTGAGTTGGGTCTACGATCGAAACAATTAGTTTACTGAGACAAAGACATGAGCTAAGCTGACCCTGACAGTATGGTCTCATTCCGGGTTGCAAGTCAACCAATTAGGAAACAAATAACTTGCAGCTACCTCCTGAAACGTGAATGCGGTTTTACCTCGGCTAGGCAACTCTGGAAACAAGCTAAAGGAGGTTGCAACAATTCAACCACCTAAAACGTTTGGTCTTGTGAAAGCATAACATATCAGTCTGAGTCTGTCTCTTGTAAGGCCTACCAGCACTTGCTTCAAAAAGTACCATCTTCACCAGCACATCATATTATCTTAGGTTCTCCTTATATATAAAGAACACTTGATCAAACAAGGAACTCGATAAGCTCAATGCAACACAAGTACCAGAAGCAAATCAAAGAATCTTAGAATGATTCCCGTAAAAGCAATAACCCACAAATACTATAGCATTGGGGAGCATTTCCTTTCCTAATATCAATTAACTCAACTTCGTTCTGTAAGTCATTTTGTACGCGACTACAACAGTTTCTTTCTTTGACTTTCCCAATCACAATCCCGGAAATTTTGGAGTCTTCCATATGGGTCCACTTTTTGAATGCTTCAAACCTTAATGTCATCTTTTCGTATCAATACCTTTATGACCAAATAATTGACCTTCAAATGCTAAGACCTTGTGATATTCTTTGTTGTTATTAAACAACATAGTAAAAAGCTTACCACAGTACAGCCAAATGGGTCTAGCCACTGAATCAACTATAGACAACTCATAAATCAAATTTCTAAGCTAAACCGTCTATGAAGCAACCCTATGAATGAGGATAATGTATTGGCAAGAATGTTAGACCATAAAGAAGTTATCATATCCCATTTAAGTTAGGCCAACCTCTTTCTAGGATTCCATACTTTAGGACTTTATGTTCATACTGATGTCATGCTTGCTTTTGGTATGTCGGAGAAACAAATCTTGAATAGACCCAAATTGGCCTAATGGATACAATCTGCTCATGGTAAAACTTCCTATGGGTTCAATGTACTTTTATCTTTAACGAATAGTCTAGCTTTCAATGCAGGCCGAAGCATATGATTGCCTGGTTGGTTAAATGCTATTAATAAAAATAGTAATTCATTATTCTTAACAGTAAGGCCTGACAAATTTTTGGTTCATCATGCTATTGCTCTTGGTTTACATACAACTTAGAAGTTACCTTTGTCTTCTTAACATACTTCCATGACATTGTACCATTTGCAAACTTAAAAAAAACACATAGTCTGTTGACTATATTCAACATATAATCCTCAATTCTCTTTAGTATCTCAACACTCGCTTGACTGCTCAATGGTCTACACCTGGATTAACTAGATATTGATCAAACAATCAAATGGTGAATGCAATGTCTTGCCTAGTACATAGCAAATGGCTATTAACTGTACTAGGAGATAGAACATTCCCCATATGCTCTCTTTTTACTTTATTTTTTAGATATTGTTCCAAAGATTATCTCTTACTATAAGAGATGGGTGATACAATAGGTTTACAATTAACTTAAACCTTTATAAACATACATTATTCTATGAGAGGTCTAATGAGTGTTGAGATCTGTCACGGTGAATATGAATACTTAAGACAGAAGATGCTACACCAAGGTCCTTCGTGTCAAAGACCAAAAGTTGCTTAACCTTATACAAATATAGTCAAGTAATTTGACGTGAGCAATATATCATCCACATGCAATAAGAACTCACTTTGCTTCCCTTGACCTCATAGTACAAAGTTTTTCCATGAAGCCGAAAGAGGTCACAACCTCATCAAATGTAAGGTATAACTTTTAGGAAGGCTTGATGTAAATATATTGACTTGCATAACACGCAAAACATAAACAATTTTGAGTGGTTCTTTGAATTGTTTTATGAGGAAAAATTTTTACTATCAAAAAATATTATTTTCAAAATTTTTTATATAAAAGTATTTTAGAATAAATAAGACCACATGGGAAGTTCGTATATTTCTACTTTCTTTTTTATATTCACATTGCATTAGTTTATTAAATAAATAAAATTATGACTTCAAGTCAAAATATACTACTAAATCAAAATTTCAATTTAAACAAGCCCTTTACGAACTAAGTTCTTTAATTTGCATTATAATGTTGGGACGGGGGGATAAGGCTATCGAAAGGGTATTGTCAGGCTAGAGGACAAGAATCTCATCGAAATTGATTTGCAATTTCTTTAACTTCTCTGCAAAATTTACATTTGGAGATCCACTTGATTCTTCTTCAGGTTTATAGGAATGGAATCTTTGGTGCATATGGAGTTTCCTCTCTCTTCTCTTCTTTCTTATACTTTTTCTTTTATTCTTCTCTTTAGTGGGATTATGCTTTCTTCTAAGTTGGTTCATCCAATTCTTTTCCACTACTAAGTGTGATGGCTTTCAGTTGCTTTGTTGGATTAGACTTTATGTTATTTAGGAGACCCCCACACTTCATGTAGATAATGCATTAGCTACTTGGCCCACTTAAACCTCCAGATTGTGAATATAAGATGTACGGTTCTTTGCGATTTGATCAAACTTGGTTTCCATCCTTTTTTGGCTCTCATCTTGGCTTGTGAATTTAGAATTCAATACTTCCATCAGCTTATCCATTTTTTATTTCAATGAACTAAGCATATCTTGCTAAAATCCTGGTAGGGCTTAAGCTCTCAATGGATTCCTAATAGCATTATTAGACCAAGAAAAATTTAGGTGGCTTTTCTAGTCAAGATTATATGTGTTAGAATAGGGGTTATTACTATTTTGACCATATTATGCTTTTATATAGTTAAGATGCTCCATGTTGTTATTTGCCACTAGGAAGTAATCAACTGTGACATGACTTTCTTATCCATATAATTTGCATATGTTCTAAATTGCCTTGAGTGGGTTGGAAGAAGTGGCTTTCAAGTTGTTCAATTGTTTGGCTAAGTTTGTTACTTTGTCCTATAATGCTATCATTGAATCCATAATAAGAACTACTTTTTGATCTCTAAAGGTTGGTTTTTGTTTACTCTCTGACGTTTATAGATAGTTATTTTTTTTACCATCTCTTCCAACAAATCATGCATGTCATCAATTGTTTTCCTTATTAGTAAACCACTGGCTACTACGTCTATGGTGCCTCATGTGGGCAGATTCACACCATTATTAAAGGTTTACAAAAGGAACTCTTTGGGCAAGTTATTACGTGTTGCAACTCTTAGAATCTCTCTTATGCTTAATGCAATGACTTCCCTTTTCTTTTTTGGAAATTGGTTATCTCTTTTAAGATAGTGGTATTTGTCAAGGGAAAATATTTAGCAAAAAAGCTTGCATTAGTTGCTCCTATGTTGTGAGTTTCTTTAGGCCAAAAGAATTAAACTATGCCTTCCCAATATCTTTAAGAGTGAATAAAAAAAGGCTCCTTTTGTTTGCATCCTCTAACAATCTATTGTATCAAAATATGTCATAAATCTCTAAAAAGTTAGCCAAATGAGCATTAGAATCCTCATTAGCTAGTTTATAGAACTGGACATTTATTTGCAGCATATTCAATTTCACTGGTTTAATTTCAAAAGTGTCCATCTATCTATATTAGTGATCTTGTCATTCCTTGTTGGTCAGCACTGAACCCTGACCTTATGAAGTCCTTAAAGGTTATTTACTGCTCACCTTGATTCATTTCCTCTACCATTATTTCCTCTGTTACTTCTTGGCATCTCACTTTTCAAATCTCCCTCTCTTGTTTGGTCATATTGAAAACTTGTGTGTTTATTAGTTTACTTGATCTCCTTATTGATCTTGTGTTCATGCACCTACAATCACATAATAAAAGTGTTAAAAATTTTCAATTAAGGTAACTCAAACTACACTAGATGCCACAGAACAATCCCTAGCAATAGTACCCAAAAACTTGTTGAAGTTTTAAATAAAAGATTTTCTTTGCTACAATTATACAGATCATATCTTATAGCATAAAAAGTATCATCTGAGGAGGATTGGAGTTGTTACCCAACAATTCTTGTAAACTTTGTTTAAGTTAAAAAATAAGACAAGTAGCTCAAATTTAAATAAAAAGTTGAATTTGTTAATTAATCAATCACTAAACTAGGAATTACTTTTATCCTTATCTATTGTCACTTCACCTTCTTGATTTAATACTACTTAAACCTAGATATCTAATAATTATGATTATCCTCTCTCAAGTTCTAATAAAGTAATCCCTAATAAAATAGATAGAAATTGAATTGTGACCTCTCGATCTTTCAAAAATCTTCTTAACTATATAATTGGATTTAAAATAATCTTATGGGTAACTAAGAAACAATTAAGATCTTTCTTCAATTTTCTATTAATATGATGTTTGTAGGTCTATTGATTTACCAGATCTCACTATACAACTTAACACAAGTGATCCAATCTAATCTCTCTACTCAAATTGAATATAAAGTAGTAAACATAACAAACATATTTCATTAAATCAAGAATGTAAATTTTAACAAATAAACCAACAAAAATTCCTAAAAGGAA
Organism: Erythroxylum hondense; assembly: GCA_029829435.1. Classification (NCBI taxonomy): domain Eukaryota; kingdom Viridiplantae; phylum Streptophyta; class Magnoliopsida; order Malpighiales; family Erythroxylaceae; genus Erythroxylum; species Erythroxylum hondense. The sequence continues at coordinate 15,753,480 of JANKYF010000007.1, forward strand.
TATAGCAATCCATATATGTAACTATATACGCCAATTGGGTCATCATTAACATTAAAAAATAGTAAGAAAATAAAAGAAAGGAGTAGAGAATTGATTTTTTTGGATAACTTCTCTTCTTTTCCTTGAGTTGGAATTTTGCAGCTTTGTTTTTCAGGATGTTACTCTTTAATCTCTTCATTTGTGTTTTCTAGCCATCCTTCTTGTATTTTTCTCTTCCTTTTTATACTATTGAGTTTTCTAGGTTCTTTCTAAGTTTCTAAACATGTTTTTGTTTCAAAAATAACCCTGAACTATCAATAGTATAAAAAACTTATGAATTAGAAAAATGTTCCCTGCACGATTGTGCACTAACTTGCGCCAACTCTTTGTCATGAACATATAAGAAAGCTCACCAAAATTTTGCTGCTTCATACACAATTGTGTCAGATGTTGTTGTCCAGTTCCTTAATCTTTTCTTCAGTTTTTTCTGTCTCCACTCATCATCAAACACATCAAAACCTTGGAACATATAATTAAGACTAAATTCTTGACCTAAACAAAAATCAATCAAACAAAACGCAAAAATGCTAACAATAACATAAATCTAGGTCCTAGGCACATGATTATCCTCTAAGAAAACACTTAAAAAACACACTCTAACACCTAAAAAATGCACTACAATTTTCACCTATGACTTTATTCAAAAGTTAGGTTGGGAGTTGAGAGAAACCTTAAGTTAAATGAGTGATTTTATAAGTAACTTTTCATATAGATTAAACATGACTTAAATTTGAAGTAGAACTATGTTTAAAGATAAGGAAGTTAGTAAATAAGAAACAGTGATAATGGATTAAGAGTCATTCATAAATGTTATTCAAAGCTAATTCGAGCAACTTATATGGTAATTTGGTGAAGTTATAAGGCATATAAAGATGTCATAATTGAATTACAACATAAGCCACTTCCAGCTATTGGGATGAATGATATTAAGGCGAATGAAGGAGTTGAGGGGGCTACTAACTACTTAAGAGAGGTAAATCTAATGGGTAGTAGAGGAAGAATAGAAGGAAAAATGAGAAGATAAGGAGGGGAAAGGTTTGGTATAGGATACGAAAAGGGAGTATAGTAAAAGGGTGTATAATAACGGGGGAAGTATCGAGATGGCAATACAACATTTTGTAAGGAAAATAGATCTAGATGCATACCGAGAGTGAGAGAAGTGAGTGAAGATAGTCTTTAATTATTATAATGTTTTAAAAGAGAAAAAGGTTAAGAGTTGCCACAAAGTTTAGCAACTATATGGTGCATTGGTGATATTAATAAATTATCACTAAGAGGAGGAACTAAGTGTCACGTATTATAAATTAGGAGCAGATGAAGTTGGATTAGGAAGTGATTTGTGTTAAGTGCTTATTATAAGAAGCTTTATCAAATATTTCAAATGTGAACTCAAGACTTTTAAGATTATGGAAGAGTAATATAAGGAGATGGAGGTTGTTGGGCCCCGAATTTTTTTCTTGTTGAGTTAAGCATGATTTAAATAAAGTATAAGGTCTTGATAGATTAATTTTTGGAGTTAATTATTATGTCAATATTAGTAGGATTTTATTACATTGGTCAGTTGAATTAAAATAGTAAGAGTGTATAAAGGGCAATTTTGGCATGTCACTTAAGTATACAAATTGAGAACCCACAATAGGAATACAAATTGAGAACCCATAAAGCATATTCACTAAAATTGATTCTAGAATACTTAAAGCCATAAAGCATAATGGAAGGGCAAAGTTGACATTTCACACTCATTAAGGGTATAATTGGAAGAAGAAAGTATAGTCTTGGTCTTAAGAAGGAGAAAAATGTGAATGAGAGAGAGAAAGCAGAGAAGAGAGGGTTTCATCTTTTCTTAGTCTTCAAGAGTAATTTTAAGGTTGTTTAAGAAGAGAAAAAGAAAAAGGAAGAGAAGAGCTTCCTTTTGAGCCAAAAATCTCTTTATTTGGTGAAGATTCAAGGTAAGTTCATTCTTAATCCTTTAGATTTTTGGAAGGGTTTTAGTTCATAAAGCTTAGGAAATGCATAGGTTTAAGTATTCTAGAATCAATTTTAGTGAATATGCTTTATGGGTTCTCAATTTGTATTCCTATTGAATGAAATTTTTGCCAACGTTAAAAGGAATCAAGAAAGGCAAGAGGAGCAAGAGGAGAGGCACCTTTAAGCAAGCTTTTAAGCGAGGAATCTAGGTGGGTTACATGTTTATAGTTAAGTTAATGAGCTATAAATATTTTTCCCAATCAATAAAGTTAAATGATTTAAATCGCTTTATAAATGTTGCATTTATTGCTCCTTAAATGATTTAAGAAATTGCTACATGTTTGGTATATGAATCTTGTTGATGATATATATTAACAAGATTTATTGCTCCATATATTATGTTTATGGAAATCATGTTTTCGAAATGTTCCTTTTTGGGCAATATGTTTACAAGTCATAAAATTCATGTTTGTGTGGGTTTGTAGTGGTCCATTATGATATGTGACGTGCACATTGATCATGTTAAAGGCTTCTTTTGCCTACCCGCTAATAGCATGGAACTCCTTCAAAGACTCCCTTATGTTTATAAACTACGCAAAACCATTATGTAGGTTTGTGATAATCCATCTGTTATTATTGGAGATTCGTAAGAACTCCCTCATGTTTATGAACCTACCTAAACCATTTAGATTGCTTATGTGTTTATGATTTGTTGACAAGTTTGATGAATACATGACTTATGTTTTTTATGAATTGTTTGACAAGTTGAGAAATTGAGAAATAAGTGTTTTATGGATTCAATGCAAATTTACTATAGCAATGAATATTTTCAATGGTTTTGCTTGTTTCTCTGTTATAAACTTGCTACTCACGAGCTTTTAAGCTCACCCCCATTCCTCCCCATTTGCAGGTGATAAGCAAGAGATTAAGTGATCAAGAGTCAAGGCATCACTCTAAATCTACATATTTTTGCATTTTAAGTTAGTTTATGGAAAACATAAGGCTTTAGTCACATTTCAAGTATTACTCGTTCATGTATATTTTGTATTTTTGGATTATGAGATCAATGACATATTGTGGCTTGAAATTCCCATTAAAGCTTTGTAAAACTCTTTTCTTTTGATGTTAATGAAATATATTTGTGTTTTGCTCATGACTTTCCAAGTTTTCGCATTGCATTTTCAAACATTTCATAGGGGTAAAATATGTGCTATGACTTCTAGGAAAATTGTATTAATCTAGGCTGATTTAGACAAAGTTGTCTTTAGAAAGTTTTAGTTTATCCTCTTAGCTTTCCAACGATATAGAATATGAAATTTTTGGATATCAGAGTTGAGAGATATGTTCTTTATAATTTAGTGATGTTGCACAGGATGTATATGGGACAGCTACAGTAATTTATGATTTTGACCCAGAACCTCTCTTTGGTGTCTTCATAGAGGTTGTATATCTAGAAGATCTCTTTGAAACCATCCTAAAATGACTTTAATCTGACATCTCTAGTAAAAGTTATGTCTATTGTCCCAAAACAGGTACAATTATAAATTGTGGACTTATCAATGCTTTTCTATAATACATTTAGGCTTGAATGGAACTTGAAATATTCTTAGTAGAGAAAAAAATGAGTGATATGTTGGGGTGATGATTGAGGACATAAACATAAGAATGGATTATCATGTATCAATTGATCAAATAGGGAATTTTTGGAATGGTAAGAGAATGAAGATGGACTGATGATGGCTAACGAGATTCCATTGAAATAACCTTACATGGTAATACGCTCACGTTTTATGATTCTAGAGTTGGATTCTAGAAACGGGTTCCAACATTACTTCCATTCCTCCTTTCTTTGGCATAACCTATACATTGCTCACCCAAGGATTATCAAATATGGGGTAAATCACTTCAGCATATAGGAGTTTAATTATCTCTAATTTTACCACTTCCTTTATGTTTAAATTCAATCTTCTTTGTGACCGAACCATAGTTTTGAACTTGTCCTCCATTAAAATTTTATGTATGTAGAAAGAATGGTTGATCCTTTCAATGTCGAAGATCTGCCAATGCAATAGCCCTTTTATGTGCCTTAAGCACCTTCAATAGTTTTCCTTTTGATCCAACTTTAGGGATGATGCAATAATTATTCGTAATTTTGAATTCTTCTTAAGTAACACATATGTTGGATATTTTTCAACTCTAGCTCTAGTGGTTCTTTAATAGAGGGTTTTAACCTTGCCTCTGTATCTCTATTTATTCCTTCAAGCTCTTTCATTCTCATAAAAAGCTTATTAGCCTCATGTTCATCCTTGTTTTGAATCACTGACAATTCCTGCATGTTTTTAGACACCAATTCTTGCATAATGTATTAAGTTATAAAATCATTAATATTAATAAAATAACAAAAATCATTACACTCAAGAACACGTCTCATAGCATCAGATATCTTAAAAGTGAACTTTTCATCTCCCACCTTAAGAACTAGTTTACCATTATTAACATTAATAATGACTCTGGTTTTAGCTAAGAGGGAGGTCCTGTATTCAAAGGTACTTCTATATTTTCGTCCATATCCATTATAACAAAGTCAACTGTGAAGATGAACTTGCCAATCTTTATCAATACATCCTTAATGATACCTCTAGGATAATAAATTTATTAGTCAGTTGAATGCTTATCCTAGTAGGTTTGGGTTCCCCTAATCCAAACTTCTTAAATAACTTATATCGCATTAAGTTAAGCTAGCCTCCAAATCAGATAAAGCTTACTCTACTAATAAATTATCAATAATGCAAGGGATAGTAAAACTTATGGGTCCTTAAGCTTCTCCAGTAACTTGTTCTATAGGACCGCTGAGCATTCCTCGCTTAGCTTGACTGTAGCTAATTCCTCCAACTTCTTCTTGTTTGATAGTAGCTCCTTTAAAAAAATTTCTTACTTAGGCATCTGCGTAGAGCTTCAACAAGTGGTAGGTTAATATGAAGTTGTTTGAATAGCTTAAGGAATTTACTAAATTAATTTTTCCATGTGATCCTTCTTTAACTTTGTTGGATATGGTATGGTGGTTTGAAATTCTTTGACTTTTGGAGGATGTTCTAAATCTTTGTTCTTCTCTTAATTCTTTTTATGATCCTCCTTTTGACTTTGGGTGCTCATTAGGATTCAATTTAGTGGTACTCAGTAGATCCACCATTTGCCTTTCAGCTAATATCATTGCCAATTGGTCGAGTTTAAACTCCAAGTTATGTATGGATTTCTATTGTCTCTAAGGTTTCACCCTTGATTCTTTAATGAACTCCATTAGTAAGTCCTCTATACCAAGCTTCCTGGGCTGCAACACTTGTTGTTGGAATCTAGATGGAGGGTTGTTTCATGTCTGTCCTTGATTTCCTTATGAAAAGTTGGGATAATTCCTTTAGCTAGGATTATAGATGTTACTAAATGGGTTTTTTTTGGTCTTTGAGCATTCCCTAAATAGTCCACATGTTCTAGCTGAGTTGATTGATAATCTTATGCTTAGTGCTTGAGCCCACACACCTTGGACTGAATCACTCAACCATATGGAGCCATTATAAGTCTATCTATCTTCTTACTCAAGGCCTTAACTTAGCTTGCCAAATGTGCCACTGCGTCAACTTCATATACTCCTATTAGCTTATTAGTTTGTGCTCTAAATGAGCACTGTTGAAAATTGTTCATGGCCATATCCTCTATTAATTCCTAGGTTGCCTTTGGTGTTTTTTTGTTTAGTGTCTTTCCAACTATCGCATCGATATAATGCCTAGTACTTTGACTCATTCAATTATAGAATGTCCAAATTTGCATCCAAATGGTAGTCTATAGTGTGGGCATCATCCAAGCATCTCCTTGAATCTCTCCTATGTATTATATAAAGATTCATCTTCAGTTTGGGTGTATAAGGAGATGTTTGTAGTTTTAGTAGGTGGAAAGTGCTTCAATAAAAATTTTTCCTCTACTTGTTCCCATATATTCAACAAAGAATGTGGCATGGAGTTTAAAAACTAGTTGACCTTCCCTCTTAACAAGAATGGAAATAGACGTAGTCTAATGGGGTCGTCATAAGCTCCAATTATTTTAAACGTATCACAGATCACCAGAATGTTAGAGATACGCATCTCAAAATCCATCAAGTTGAACTCATTGTTGCACGATTTGGATGATGCTCAGCTTAATCTCAAAGTTGTTCACTTGAATTGTAAATCTTATGATGCTAGACTTTGCTTAAGTCTAGTCTAGTGTAGTTAAACATATTTCTCAATTGGTTAGCTATGTTGTGCGATTCTTTAGTATCTACTTGACCTCCTAAATTGTCTATTCGATGTTCTAGCTTATACTTATATGATTACATCCTTTGAAGATTCTAGTGAGTTGTTCTTTAGATCTATGTCTGTTAGGCTCTCAAATGTACTTTGGGTTATAAATTGACCAAGATTTTGGTTATATAAAAAGAAATAAAACTAAAAAAATTAAACAAATAAAATAACATAAAATAGAAACAAGAATAAATAAAAATAAAATAAAATGACTAGAGTAATAAAATTAAAGGTTTCTTAATATCACTGCCCTAGCAACGGCACCAAAAACTTGATTGTTCTAAATTTAAGGCCAATATTTGCATTAACTGTAAGTGCATGACCTAGTTGTAGCTATCACAGGTAAGTACGGGTCGATCTCACGAGACATTGATCACTAGTAATTACCTTTCTTCTACAATCTAACTTAGGGATTGGATTTTGGTTTTTAATTAAAATAATAAATAATTAAAATAAAATAGGAAAAATAATGAACACAAATACTAAGGAAACTACTTAGAAAATAATTAATATTGAGAATTAGTGTCTAAGTGATGAATTCCCCTAAAATCATTAGATAGTCAACCTTTTATCATACAATTATTTTATTGACTATTGGACTGTGAAAATTCCTATCTTATGTTAATAACTCTCTTGAGACTACTAACAACTAATCAATAGGTTTATTAATCAAAATTATTGAGGTTAAAGTTTTTAGGATTGTTTTATCGATTTGTGAATTTCGTTATTAGGTTTCACCCTCATCTAGAGGATTTATATCGACTTATCTCTAAGTTTTTAATCAACTCCTTTTAATTATGGTAGAGCTATTCATACATAGAATTTCACAATCTCTATGTTATGAAATCAGATTATGAGCTAATATTCCAAATATATTAGAACATATATAAAACACATAATCGAATCACAATAAATCATTCAAAATAATTGCATTAAATAAAAATCAAAACATATTATAGCACCAATTAGGGTTCATCACACCTAGACACTAAAAAGAATTTAGTTACACATAATAGAAAACGAAATAAAAGATAAACAAGAAGAAAAATGAATAGAAAACAAAGGAATCATAATTCTAAGTCTTCCTTTTCTATTGGATGTTCTTACAAGTTTAAGGTTTATTGTTGAAATCTATTGAATCTTTTAATGATTTCTTTGCATTCTCCACGTCTTTAGATCAATATTGTCCCTTCTGTGATTAACTCTAAAAGTCTGCTCTCTCCAATTGGCCTTCACTCATGTCTTTTACAGTAAATTTTAAGTTTCTAAGAGATACATAGTTTGATACATGAGAATGTACTAAACTGTGTATATTCCAAAATCTCCAGAATTTGTGATTCTATAAGGGCTGAGAGATGTACACGGGCATAGACACTACCATGTATCTTTACTTTTCTTCAAATCTTTGTTTTATATCTCATTTTCATCCGTATTCTTCTCCTTTTAGTTAGTGAAGGCAATGATTAAGTATAAATGCACTTGGAGAAAATTAAAGAGTGAATTAAGTACCAAATATACAATAAAATATCAAGAAAAATACATTAAATATGGATGTATAAATATAGTTAAATTATGATATATTTTCTTACCTATATGAAGTATTAGGTTTGGAAAAAGATAAGGTTTCAAGTCTTCCAATCAAAATCATGTATTAAAACTGTTAGCCTAATGTCCATGTTAAAATTATTTTAGCATTATAAAGTCTTGAGAGGTAAATATATATGTAAGAGAGTCATAAGTGGTAATGTTGTACGAAATAAGATGCAAACTTGTAGAGTCTTTTATTGCAAATTATTTGCAATTTTTAAGAGAAAAATTTGTGATTAAAATAAGTTCCAACTTAACTAGTATTTTTTTTAGAGTGAAAGTTGCTATAGAGAGGAAAGAAGAAGAATAAGAGAGAAGAAGATCTACTGTATATGTGCAAAAGTTAAAATTCTAGTTTGGCACCTCTCCATTTGGTGTGAATTATATTTTGGGATATGTACTAGTTTTTATTTAACTTATCTTTGTATTTATTGTATCATCTACTAGAATACTTTGTGTAATGTTGTAGTAGTTTTTATATAATATTATGTTATTTGCAAATGCATTAAGGTAGTAGAGATGATTGATGAAATAGAGAATAAGAAGATTTTTTTAGAAGTGATAACCTCACATAGTGATATAGAGGACATTAGGACATACATGGCACTAAATATGAATGAAGTTTGAAATTTTTGGAATGATATTTGATTTATACCTAAAGTATGCAAGGTGCCACAGGTTTATAATTATTATAAAGGGAGAAAAAAGACAAGACTAAAGACTTTAAATGAAAAAAAAATTATAGTATTATGGTATTTATGGTATAATGCAAAAGTGTAGTGGAGATGATTGATGAAATAAAGAATGAGAAGATTTCTTTAGAATTGATGACCTCATGTAGGATGCTAAAGGACATTGAGACAAAAATGATACTTAAAAAAGGAATAAAGTTTGAAATTGTCAAAATAATATTTGATTTATACCTATAGTATGTAAGGTGAAACAAGTTTACTATTTTTGTAAGGGGAGAAAAGAAAGACAAGAATTAAGTGTTTAAGAATAAGACATTTTTTTTCATTATAGTCAATCATACAAATTAAGAGAGTCAAATAAAATGAAGCCTATATTTACTTGAATAATTGGGTGCAATGCTTGAGTATGCTATCAGTCAAATTAAGGTATTTGATTATAATCAAGTTTAATGAATGTGGGGTTTATGAGACAACATTGGGTTATGGAAAGTCAAGTAAGATATATATTAGAAAAGCAGACGGAAGCCTTACAAGAGAAAATCAGCTGAAGCAAAAAGCAGACGAAAGCAGCTGAAGTAAAAAACCAGACGGAAGCTTTACAAAGAGAAAAGCAGCCGATACAAAAAGCAGACGAAAGCTTTACAAGAGAAAAGCAGCTGAAACAAAAAGCAGACGGAAGCTTTACAAAGAGAAAAGCAGCCGATACAAAAATCAGACGGAAGAAAGAAACATCAGTTT
>JANKYF010000007.1:15885114-15897672 GCA_029829435.1 Erythroxylum hondense
AATCGTAAAATTTTTGCTGCTAATTTTTGAGTTAGAGTACTTTAAATACATATATTGATGAAAATAAAGAAATTAGAAGGTAAAAATACACTTAAATATTTCAAGACTATTTATAAGCATGAGGACCACAAAGTTAACTTATAAGTTATAACATTAATTTATAACGTTAAAATTATTTAAAGTCAACATTCTTGAGAGGACGCCGTTGTGTGTTGCCTGTTGAAGTCTGTTGCGTGTTGCCTATCGAAGCTGTTGGAAAAGCCAGAGTTAAAACATCACGTCATCACTTCTTAGAGAGGAGGCCGTTGAAGTGGGGCCCCCTCTCATATGAGCCTTGGACAGGTGCCCTGCTGGCCCCTGCCCAGGGCCGGCACTGCAGGGGAGCAATACCTGTTAAAGATGAATTTTAAGGAATCTTTGATGCCTCCCTCTGTCAATGACTGGCAGGTTGAATGCATTAGAGGGGATAAGAGAGGAGTCCCAAAAAAGCTTGCTCTAATGGCATATGAGGAGAGGACTATTAAGAAGACTCTTTATAGGAATTGGTAGAGAATTTCAATCTCTTGTTCGGTAACCAAGTACTAAATCTTGGGATAAGGAGTTAGGGGAAGAAGGAAACAAGTTTACCATGAACACAAAGGATTTTCTAGATAATAAGTAGGTCGACGGGCCACTGTTTGGCCAATTATTTTTACCATCCTTTGCTTTGTGATTAATGGAGAGTTGGATAGTGTCCCTCATAACTAGAATTTGCCTTAAGGCCCAAGAAACAATACCATTGACTTGAATATTGCAAATGCTTTTCTTTTTCAAAAAGTAGTGGTACACCTAATTGTCAAAGTCATTTAATTAAATGGACTTTACTAATTAGTTTGACGGAGCAACATTCCTTATGTAAGCAAACATCTGACCTTTTCACCTTTGGAATTAGGAACCATTATAAAGGAATTCTCTAAGAAGTTTGTGTATTGTTTTTAAGATCTCCTTGGGAAGGGCCAGGTGGGAGCACCAATGTTGATGGAGATTAGACAAGATGGAAATAATGAGCTGCAATATGTCAACATATGAAAGAGCTTTATTAGTCCAATTATTGAGGCTTTTATTTAACATTCTCTATACGGAACCTACAACCATCTACACACATAGGAACCAAATTCCTGTTCACACATTCAAGGTATAAAATTCTATTCAATGCTATACATATACATATTAAAAAAATTTCCAATGCATAACATTATCATTTAGCAGTAGTAATACATCTTTACATTTACATGGTAATCCAAAAGAAAACATACAATTTCCTTTTTTTATTACATGTGCAATCATCTGTAACTAGAAACACATTCCAAAATTATTCTTTTTCTTCTATATATTGGCCTTGGTTCATGCAGATATTCTCTATACCTCACTCCTATGACTTGGACCTATACGGATTAACAATCATGCTAAGCTTGAAAGTTTAGTAGAGAAAATGCTTATTTTGGATGACCACTCGCAGCAGTCATCCGACAAACACACACATTTAGAAAAATCACAACTCATATACCATAAATTCGCATTCATGAACCAAACATTGATATTCAATGCTCATGTAAATAATGATGGCATACTTAAGCAAAGTACATAATGCAACTATGCTTCAACATATTATTCATATGCAGAAAATGCACATTTATAAGTCAAATATTAATATTCAATGCTCATTGATACAAATTATCAATATAATTGCACATCATTATAATCAATGCAAATGCTCATCATGGATATCTGAAGGTATCAAACTGTAGATACCCAACAATATCAAACTGTGGACACTTGTGGTGTCAAACTATAGCAGCTGCACTATAACCCTATAGACATAACTATCTATCCACCACTAAGACAATAAAGCAGGAACTGTAACATTCCTTTAGCAATTTGCCAATTTCACAATTCATATATTGACAAATCATATGATATATATTTCAAGTCATAAAATCTATATTTGCGTTCATACATGCGAGTCATAACTTACCACCATTAAAAAGGTATCAAAATCACATTGTTATGATCATAATATACATATATGAATGATAAATATGCATACAATAATTTATGTATATGTAATTTTTTTAGTATGCATTATAGTCAATCTTACATTCCAATGTTCAATCAACCAATTCATATAAGGTAAGTCCTATTTCATTTATCTATAGGTGTTTAAAAAGTTTCATACACATTCAAAAAGGTTCGGATAAGATTCGGTAAAAATTAGACACAAAAACAAACTTAAAATAGTGCAATTTGGGCTAAGCCTATGGTGGGTTTAAAAATAGACAGACAATCAGTCCAGAAGCAAATCACATGACGGACTCCACTTGCTCCTTAATATGCATATAGAAAAAGTTCAAATTAGGTTTTAGATCTTTTAGAAATTTGTTCCCCTATGTCTATAGTTTCTATAGAGCTAGCAATCTGACAATTTGAACTTCCTAATCATGAGATATAAACCAAATATCACAAGATACTCCAACAAAGGGGCAGCATTAGGTTACCATTTTTGATCTCAATTTTCCAGGTCATAAAGTCAGAATTAAGTCAAAGTATCTTCTAGAGATTTCTATTTCTATCTCTTGGGTTTAATATGAAACAAAAATAACCCAATTTGGAGATTTGTAGGGTGAGTTATAACTCAAACAATGTGATTGGTTCAATAAACCTTAGATAGAATTCCACTACAAGATAATCCCTTGTCATGGTCAACCAATTCTAAACAAGATAATGCCAAAATTGCACCAAAGCATCATCTAAGCAACCATTCCCCATCCAAATTAATCCTTTTACACATTAAAATATATACTAATACATAAATTAACTAAGTGGAGTCCCAAACCTTAAAATTGGCAAAGTAGTTTTTCTAATGTTGTTCCTTCCCTTCCTCTTTGCCTTTGCTTGAGTCACTAAGTGAAAAATGATGGGATGAAGAAGGTGAAATGGAGAGGAGAAAAATATGAAGTTAAGCCCTCAAAGTGTCGTCCATCTGCCCTCTTTATATGCCTTTTCATGAAATTTCTAATCTTAAACACATATTTCAATCCCATTGGACCCTATGTCACAATCCTATTAGACCATATGTTACAATCCCATTGGATCATGTGTTACAATTCTATTAGACCATGTGTTAAAATCATATTGGACTATGTGTTACAATTCTATTGGACACAAATGCTTTAATCTTACTGGTCCACGAGTTGACTTTAGGAAAATTGCTTATTGGTCCTTCTTCTTCCTTTAATTCCCACGTTGGCCTATGATCTTATCAATTAATTTCATTCCCCTATGTATTAAGTTTGTAATGGCATAAATTTCATACAATTTTGTCTATTATAATGGGATTTATACCCAAAAACTACAGCTGTTTGGAAAAAAAGATAGTAGCCAAAACTCAACTTCAAAACAGAATTCAAAACTCTTAGAGGCATAATTAGGTTTTGATTCGTTCATGAAAGTTTTAGACCTATGTCTCTAGTTTAATCTACAATTTAAATTATTTGATTTGGAGGTGTATAAGCCAAGATATGACCAAATTACAGAAATCTGTTCAGTGGAACTTATCTATTCAGTGAGGTACACATCCCAAATCAACTAACGTCAGTCTTATCATGCAAAAGTAACATAAAAATACATTTGATTTAACTAAAAAATCCAATTTACTTATGGAATACTTCTTTTATCAATTCCCCTCGCATCGCATTCATCAATCCAAGCAAAACAATTTCCATACATATTTCATGTCTAAGTATATATGTCCATGTGAAAGTGAACAAATTATTCATTTACCTTTGTCTTTTATATTAAGTACCATTATTGTGAGAGAAGTGCTCTAAAGGCAATCACCTTTAGCATTTATTGTACAAATCATTTTATGATTAATAAAGGCATTTTTCATTATTTCGATGCCCATATATTTATGGATTTGATGTTGATCTTAAATTGATTTAATGAAGTCCTTGATACAAAATATAACATGGAGGAAATCATCATGAGATCATGATAATGAGATTCCTATCTTGTGTAATTATGTTAGTATCTAAACTTTCCCTAGTCATAGGATTAATGAAATAGGATATTATTAATTTGGATAGACTAACACATATTAAACTCCTTGATTGGATGAAGCAGTATATCTCATAAGCTGTAGACATGAGTTGTTTAAAATTAAAATGGGGATGTTTACTAAGGGTAGTAAGTATATTGGATTGACCTACTATGAGACAATCATATGGATATTCTATTCCAGTGTCAATGATGGTCTTATCATAGTAATGGTGCAAGTATCCTTTAACTTGAGGTGCTCAAGGATATCTCCGATACCGATCCTATGTTTTGACTCCATTCATCAGTGCCTTTCAAGAGTTACTCACAGGGTGGTGATTGGGTACAACTTGAGGTATTAGGAGGTAATTGAGTGGTCAATAAAAGATCCACTACTCCTAATAGAAAGAGATGATACCTACGACCTCTTGTCAGGGTCATTACTCAGGAGTCTCTTGCTAGAGCAGATATGTGTCATGAAGAGAATCTTCAATGATGTATAGAGTAATGAGATCCTCAGGACAATATCTAATATCATTTGGACTAGATGTGACGTAGTTAGTCTAGTGGGAGTTGACACTTTGACCATACTCTGAACCAAGTGGGGTATAGATGGTGAAATGACGAATTGCATGGCAACATTGCGTATAGAAGGGTTCATAGTCAAACCACTAACTTTTCAATCAATTGGGACGTGTTACTAGATATCACTCTTGACTTACTTGAATTAAGTGTTAATTCAAGTGGCCAACATAACCTAGAACATAATAGGTCACACACATAAAAGATCCGAAGGATAAGTAAAATGGTCTTGAATGGTGATTCAAGATATAAGAGAGTGTTTCAGGATTATATAGCGATGTGATCATGGTAGAAAACGTTACACGGAATGGATTAGAAATAATTGTTGTTGGCTACCAATTTGGACATTAACTTCCTAAACTTCTATTAATGCATGCTATTCATGGTCATTAACTTCCCATAACTTCCATTAATGCATGCTATTCATAACCATTAACTTCCCATAACTTTTCATTAGTGATGGGAGTTTTGGAAGGTCAAATGGTGTAGAAAATAGAAATGATTTTCATGCATCTTATGTAAGACACAACTGAAAAAAGGTTAATTTTTATATACATGCTCTTTTTCTCTCTAACTCTTACAATAGTTCTTGTCTTTGCTAGCACAAAGAAAAAATTCTAGCCATCCCTTTGTGAGGTTTCATCCTTCTATCTTCGTGTGGACTTTCATTAGAGATGGTCTATGTTGATCATTGTAGTTGATGACAACCTAATGTAGAGAAGATTAAATAACAAAGGAGATCATCAAAAAGGTATGTAAACATCTTACATTTCATGTTTTTGTTTTCTATATCTATATCCATAAGTAGATCTGGTTTTTAAGGTTTTGTTTTATTTTCTGCTGCATATATTTGATACATATTATGTATGAGATGCATGATTGGAACCTTAAAATTATATCTCTTACTATACTTAGATGTACTTAATTCATTATGTTCACTTCTTAATACACCCTAGACATGCTGTAATTTTCTAGGGTATATATTAAGGCGTTACATTTCTCTCCCTCTTAAAAAGAATTTCGTCCTCGAAATTCATACTTGTATCCCTATGGTGACACACTGGGCCAAATAAAACCATTGTCCAAAAACTCTTGTAACTGAATCTTCAACTCTTTTAACTATATAGAAGTCATTTTGTAAGGTGCCCTTGAAGTAGGAGCAGTACCGGATACAATCTAAATAGATATTTTTACCTCCCTCTTGGCTAGCAAACTAGTAACTCTTTTAGGAACATGTTAGGAAACTAATTTACTACCGGCATGTCTCGTAAGTTCACCTTATCCCTTTTTGAATCAAGTAATAAAGCCAAACATGCCTCACAACCTTTTCTGAGTAGTTGTCTTGCTAGGATGGTTGATATTACATTTAGTTAATTGATTAGACATAATACCATGCACCACTGTTTCTAAACCATCAGAACCTTTGAGCACAATTGTTTTCAACCCACAATCAACTACAACTTGGTGTTTGGATAACCAATCCATGCCCAAGTTCAAGTCGAATTCATGGAAGGGTAGATCTATCATATCAACAACAAATTGTTTCTTATGGATCATAATAGGGCAATCTCTATACATTTTATTCATATATACGTTATGGCCCAATAGACTAGTCACATGTATATCACAGGCTAGTTGATCTACTGATAACATTATATCACACACTCCTTGGAGGCTTAGGAGGACCCAAAATCGATTGGTCTCTCCCCACCATACTATCAGTTGATTACTTATTAGCTTCACGAGGTCTTTCCATCTTTACTATTTATAAGAAAATAAGGACATCTACATTAGGCCAACATTAAAACTAAACCATATCACTCATTACTATACTCTTAATGGTCAGAATCACCTAAACTGTGCTCTAATACCACAAAATGTAACATCCCCCTATACAGAACCTACAACCATCCACACATATAGGAACCAAATTCGTGCATTCAAGGTGTACAATTCTATTTAATGCTATACATATACACATTACAAAACTCCCCAATGCTTCACTTTAACATTTAACAGTAGTAATACATCTTTACATTTACTTAGTAATCTAAAAGAAAACATTCAATTTCCTTTTTTATTACATATGCAATCATATGTAACTAGAAACACATTCCAAAAGTACTTTTTTTAATCTGTTGGCCTTAGTCCTCGCAAATGTTTCCTATACCTCACTCATATGACTTGGACCTACATGAATGAAATCCCGTGCTAAGCTTTAAAACTTAGTGGGGAAAACACTTAGTTTGGAAGACCACTCATAATAGTCATCTAGTAAGCACACACATTTAGAAATACCACAACTCATATAACATAAATTCACATTCATGAACCAAACTTTGATATTCAATGCTCATATAAACAATGATGGCATACTTAAACAAAGTACACAATGCAAATATGCTTCAACATATTATCTATATGTCAAAAATGCACATTTATAAGCCAAATATTGATATTCAACGCTCATTAACACAAATTATCAATATAATTGCACATCATTACAATTAATACAAATGCTCATCAATACCAATTATTTATGTTTTCATGTTATATTTCTTATTTATGACTGTTAGGTTTCCTTTCTGTGTTAAGCCTGCACATTTTTTACGGGTATGGATAACGGGTGTTGTGGATATCTGAAGATATCAAAATGTGGATACTCGAAGGTATCAAACTGTGGATACCCGAAGGTATCAAACTATAGGCACTGGTGGTGTCAAACTATAGCATTTACATTGTAACCTTATAGGTATACCTATCTATCCATAACCAAGACAATAGAGTAGGCACTAAAACATTTCCTTTAACCATTTGCAAATTTCACAATTCATATATTAACAAATCATATGATATACATTTCAAGTCATAAAATCTATATTTGCATTCATACATGCAATTCATGGCTTACCACCATTAGAAGAGTATCAAAATCACACTTGTATAATCATACTATACACATATGAGTAATGAATATGCATACAAGTCATTTATATACAAGTAAATTTTCTTTGGAATGCATTATGCTTAATCTTATATTCCAATGTTTACTCTCCCAATTCACATGTGGTAAGTATTATTTCCTTTATTTCTAGGTGTTCAAAAAGTTTTATACACATTCAAAAAGGTTCGAATAAGATTCGATAAAAATCATAAATGAAAACAAACTCAAAATAGTGCAATTTAGGCCAAGCCCACGGTTGGTCTAAAAATAAACAACCAATCAGTCCAGAAGCAAATCACATGATGGAATCTAGTTGTTCCTTAATATGAATATAGAAAACGTTGGAATTAAGAGCTTCTCAAGTATGAGATATAGACCAAATATCACAAGTTGCTTCAAAATAAGGGGCGACATCAGGTCACCATTTTCGATCATAATTTCCCATATCATAAGCTAGAATTAAGTCAAAGTATCATCTATAGAGTTCTAGTTCTATCTATCTCTTAGGTTACATATGAAACTGAAATAACTCAATTTGGAGGTTTATAGGCTGAGTTATGACCCAAATAATATTACTGGTTTAACAAACCCTAGATAGAATTCCACTACAGGATAATCTCTTGTCATATTTAACCAATTCTATGCTAGATAACACGAAAATAATCATTTTACACATTAAAATATACACAAATACAGAAATTAACTAAGTGGAGTCCCAAACCCTAAAATTGGCAAAGTAGTTCTTCTAATGCTTTTCCTTCCTTTCCTCTTTGACTTTGCTTGAATCACCAAGTGAAAAATAATGGGATGAAAAAGATGAAATGGAGAGGATAAAAATATGAAGTTAAGCCATCAAAGTGTTGTCTATCTGCTCTCTCCATATGCCTTTTCACGAAATTTCTAGTTTTAGACACATGTTGCAATCTTATTGGACCATATGTTACAATCCTATTAGACCACATGTTACAATCTCATTGGACCACGTGTTACAATTATGTTGGACCACATGTTAAAATTATATTGGACCATGTGTTACAATTCTATTGGACCATGTGTTACAATTCCATTGGACACATTTGTTTTAATCTTATTGGTCCAAGAGTTGACTTTAGGAAAATTGCATATTGGTCCTTCTTCTTCCTTCAATTCCCATATTAGCTTATGATCTTATTAATTAATTTCATTCCCTTATGTATTAAGTTTGTAATGGCATAAATTTCTTGCAATTTGGTTAATTATATTGGTAGTTATACCCTAAAAACTACAGATTATTCAAAAATAAGGACAGCAGCCAGAACTCAACTTCAAAACAAAATTCAAAACTCTTAAAGGTAGAATCAGATTTTGGTTCCTTATGAAAATTTTAAAACTATGTCTATAGTTTAGCCTATTTGAAATTATCCAATTTGGAGGTCTAAAGGACAAGATATAGCCAAATTACAGAAATATGTTCAGTGTAACATATCCATTCAGCGAGGTACACATATGAAATCACTTACTTCGGTCTTATCACGCAAGAGCAACACCAAAATACATCTAATTTAACCAAAAACATCCCAATTTACTTATGGAATACTTCCTTTATCAATTCCCTTCACATCACATTCATAAATCCAATCAAATATATCAAAAATTTCCATACATATTTCTTGTCTAAGTATGTATGTCCATACTAAAGTGAATAAATTATCCATTTACGCTTGGCTTTTACATTAAGTACCAATATATCTCTTACTATACTTAGATGTACTTAATTCATTATGTTCACTTCTTAATATACCATAGACATGCTATAATACTATAATACTTCCAAGGTATATGTTGGGGTGTTACAATTTATGAATAGAATCAAGAAGAGGGGACATAATCTAGGAATGAGAGCTTCTTAATTAAGATTGGGACCCAGCTTACTAAGATAAGAGTCCAAAGGAGGAAACAAGAGAAGCTAAGTTTTGGCTGACACCAATTGATAGAAAGATTGAGCTTCTATTCAAATTAAAGGCCAAACTAGATAAAGACTTGAAGGTTTACAAAGATTGAAGAAATAGTTTAATGGATTCTAGATTTGCACTATATAACATTAGATCATTAAGAAAAGAAAGATTAAAGATGCCAAGTTCATTGGAGATGTTTAATCTTATTAACTTAAAGAAGAATTTCATACTTGTGGCAAATAGGTAAGGCGATAATGGGTCACCTTGTCGGAGTCCCTTGATAGCCTTGAAAAGTACTTGTTGGTTCATCATTGATCAATATTGAAAAGGATGTTGAAGTGATACATTTGATGATCCAGTTAGTAAACTTGTAAGGGAATCCCATAGCCTGCATTGAGTTGATCCAAAATTTCCAATTAAGAGGTTTAAAGGCCTTTGTGAAATTAATTTTGAGTGCACAACTCTTGATGGATTTCTTAGAGTGATAACTCTTAAAGAGTTCTTACATAATCATAATGTTACTTACAATATTCCTTCCATGTATATAAGCAATCTAAGCAAGGCTAATAAGGATAAGCAACACTTTCCTAAGTCCATTAGCAAGGATCTTAGAGATCACCTTATAGATCACATTGTAGTAAGCAATAGGTCTATACTTATGTAAGGATGTAGGATTAGCACCTTAGGGAAACAAGTAACATAGGTTTTGTGTAGCTTAGTGAGGATATATGGGCTGCTGAAAAATTATAAGATAGAACTATTCACTATGACTCCTGTGAGGTCCCAGGTGGCTTAATGGTGTGTTTCTATAGTAAAGCAATATTGATGTGTTTCCTACTGAGAGAAATTAACTCCAACTTAATGAGCTTTAACTTTTTTAGCATTTGTAAATTATAGGTCCAATCATTACCATATTAAGCCCCTTTTGGATTGCCTCATTAAAGTTAAGGTGCTTTATGTGATCATTTAAGAATCTAAATGGGGCTTCCTCATCTTGTCAATTAGCCTTATATAAGTAGCAATAGGGGAGTGGTTAGATGTGAAATGATTGCATAATTTAGAAAACTTAAGATGGAAAGTAGAAAGCCATTATAAATTAACAAGGAATTTGTCAAGTTTCTTTTACAAGAAGCTTCTTCTAGTTTGTTTATTACTAAGTAAAGAGATTACCAATATATCTTAAGTCAACCAAGCCTAAGTTCCTAGTAAAGTTTGCAAGATCTATATTTTTGAGCTTCAAGTTAGAATTGTATCATCAGACTCATGAGGATAAAGGATGCAATTGGAGTCTCTAAAAAGTATCAAGGGGATGGAGATGTTGGCTCCCAAAGAAGCTAGGTTAATGTACAAATTTTCCCTTTAAAACTAGAAATTGGATGCATAGATTGTAATAATGGCAATGGATATTTTGGGTTGAATAAGACATATTTCACAATGGAGAAATTTATATGAGCAACTCCATTTTTGTGACTGGAAAAATTGAGGATCTAAAGAGATGGTGACCATCCCTTTGTAGTGTGAATCATGATTTCTCAATGTGATCTAGTCTTTGCTTAAGAACCAAAGACCTTTGTTAAAGATATCATTTTTATTTTAGTTTCAAACACACTGAAAAAATAGTCTCTTAAGGACAAAAAAAATCCTTTTAAAGGCAAGTTTGATTAGGTTGTCTCTTACATTCCACATAACGAAATTCATTTAGATTGAGTGGAGCCATGTTTCTTCTTCTTGCCCTTTTTCCATATGGCCCTTCTCCTAGTACTAGGATCTATGCTCTCAATCGTATTGGTCTTTTCACTAGAGAACCTACTTCCCTATCTTTCAATGCAAATAAATCTAGAACATTGGGATGAGTAGCAGGTTTTAAGAGCTCTTTATGAGGCATTATTAGAGGTGTGGATGCCCTTAGAATCAATCCTATACTCAATTGAAAAATTAGGCATTTTACTAGGTTTTGCCAATTGGTCCTTTATTTCTACACTTATTTGGTTTTTTGACTTTAGTAAGTTCATAGATTGAGGTGTAAGGTCAGAGTTATCCTTGTGAGAATTTGAGTCAATCAAAATATAATTCCTTACTTGAATTTCATTTTATTGGTCCACAAATAGGGATTCTTCAATAGGATTTTTGATCCTTTTGCTTTATGGAGCCACTGTTTGGTTGTGCCTTTTAGGGAAGGTTTCCACACATATTTAATGGGTATGGAGTCTTCCACTAGGTTCCTTAGATCATCGGGTTTCAAGATCTTAATGTCTTTAGGAAGCTCCTTGCAATTTCAACTTCAACGTATACAAATGCTTATCTAATTCACTTTATTTTGGTAGTATTCTCATCTGAGTCTAGTGGTTTGCCAAGCCTACTAACTACATAACTCATGCTTTCTAAAGACCTATATTCTAAAAGGACTCTATAGAAGTTTGCTAAAATTGGAACGTTAGTACTACAGGATTTGTCCAAGGAGATATCGAGTCTCCACTTTTGGATGAATAGGGAACAACTTTGAATATATGAAGCCCAACTTCTAGTATCTTTTTTAGCTTTGAACTTAGAGGAGAATTTGAAGAAAAAGAAGAACACTTCTGGATCAACACAATCTCAATTGGTAACTTACAAAATAAATTAAGTTCAAGCCTTTAGTTTGAACACGCCTAATGCTTGAGCCTAAGCCCCAAAATCAAGAAAAAATATAACTATCTTTCTTTTTACTTATGTTTATATGCATGGATGAACAAAATGGTGAATAGAGAAAGAGTGTGAGGGCCTAATAAATTTCTTAATAAAAATTCTTTTTAAAACCCTAATTAATCAAATCCTTTCGAAAAATTTAGCCCTTTCTTTCAAGGTTTCTTCTACCCTTTCAAATAAAATGTCTTTTACATTATTGTCTCTTATTCTACTTTATTAAATTTATTTGCATTTAAAGTCCTGTGACCAATGTTATGAATATCGTATTGGGTTCGGTACCGGATTGAGCTCTGGAACGGAACTATATCGGTACCGGCTGGTACCGAGTACCATTTCGGG
>JANKYF010000007.1:15958821-15968970 GCA_029829435.1 Erythroxylum hondense
GAGAAACTTTATGATTAAATATGAGATATTTAATAAATAAGGATTAATATGAGATATTGTATCTCATATGGGCATAATTGGTATTTAATTAGAATTATTTGTAATTCTAATTAAAATTATAATTAAATTACTAAAACGTCTAAAACTTATTATAAATAGGTTTAAGCTCTATGAAACTAATACCTCATGCTTAACCCTCTCTGTAAGAGTTACAGAGTTCTCTCAACCTGTTCTATGGATATTGTTAAAAGCCGAACACTTGTGCGACTACGGTAGTTGAGATAAATCAGTTTCAGGAATAGCTCGAAGGATACGACAAGACAAAAATTAAGCCTCATAATAAGGTACGAATTAAATTTCACTTTATTATAATTCGTGTTAATCATTTTATAGAATTAAATAGATCTTGATTTTTTAGAAATCAAAAGTCATGAAAAAGTTTCATGATTATTCCGCTGTGATTAGGATCATCCCAACCTGATTTTCCAAAACGATGTTTGTGTTACATATTGATTCAAATGTGTTACATATTGATTCAACCCAATTTCAGTCTTACTATGATCTTTTTCTTCTGGCGTCTTTGTTTCATCCATCTGATTTTTTCTTCATCTCAAAGGCCCTGACTGTCAGCACCAGAACACTATGAATGATGACAGAAAGCCACAATTAGCCATACCTCACCTCTCCAGGGCTTAAAAGAAAGTACGACAGCGAAGGACCAGAGTTTTTAGCTAAGGCCCCTTTTCCTATATTTGAGCGAAAGCTTCCTAAGCCACATACCACACACAATGTCCTTTCCCAATTGCTTTTGGGTTCCATAATTCACTAACAGAATCCAATGCTGTAAATAAACAGGAACGCTTGTAATCCCTTATTTCTTTCTTGTTCATCCCTTGATGTTCAAAACTCACGTACAACTTGGCTGCAGAGTGTTAAGTGAGGACTTTGTAGTTATCATACCCCTTCTTGTAGAAAGTAGAAACAAGGGACTACAACATTGCCATTTCACAACACATTAGTACACTTACATGATAGTATGAACAACTCTTACGACATTTGGTTCAGAAACACCTTATATACAGCTCTGAACAACTCTTTCAACATTTTGTTCAGAACCACCTTATATACAGCTCTACTTCGGCCATTATGGTCCAGTTTGAGGAAGTTATTACATTGAACGGTTCAACTACTTACTATTTGGCGCTCTGTTTTATTATCAATAGTCATGTTCCTTTCTGCTGCATCTATTTCCCAGGCTTACACTGCTGCTCTCTTCCATTACTTGATAGGATATTTTAACATTTAATGTCTACTTCGTCAATCTTCCCAAATTAGTAAAAGTTATTGCCTTCTCGACACATCTGGTTCTTCAGTCTTGGCAAACCTTCCTCGGATCCTTGGCTGACTGTCTGCCAAAGCCTTCCTGCAAGCATACTAAGACAAAAAGAAATAATAAACAAATTTCTACAAGGGAATTTTGAAACATAAAACATAAATATATGAGATTTGAATTTATAATTGTGCGGCAGAATGAATATGACTTGAAAAATTATGGAATTTGTTAACTTACCTTAATTTTCCTGCCAAAATTCCTTTTTGTCTTCTTATTCCTATACCTTGAAAGCTTTTCCATGCGATCTTCAGAAATGCAGTTGCCAATGACTAATGGACGGTCAAGGCCAGAGTGAATACGGCTTATACTACCATTACCAAGAGTCTGTCATAGAAATTCAGTATCAATGACTCAGCCTCATCTGGTGGAAATGGCCAGAAGCATCTAAAGAATTCTCAGTCCATAGACTTCCTTACATAGCCAGTTCATGCTTGATGCTGTATTGCATACCAAGGATCCACTAGAATCTGGTGGTTTATGCCAGACAAATGATAAAGAGAAATTAAAACTGAAAAGAGAAGTAATAGATTTTGATTCTATAAGAAGCGGACATGTAGTTGTGTCCTAGTATGCATTTGGAAGAGGCCACACAAATTCGTTCTTGGTAAGGAAGGAGGAAGGTATTTGCTTGTCTTTTCAATGATCGCAAAGGGGTACTGCAGCCTAGGACGTCATACAGGACACCATATACGAGATATGGTCATGATAACAATTCATATAGGACATGCTAGGAAGTCATATAGGACACCATATACGAGATATGGCGGCCATGATAACAGTTCATATAGGACATATTATATAAGATATTATTGTGGTGAAGTTCATTATATTGAGAGGTTTTGTTATCTTAAAAAGGAGACCTGAAAGCAAACCCAAAAAAGTGTGGGTTGAGAAAACCTTCAAGACTAACACGGACTTGTGTATACTAGGGTACCTCAAGTTACATGAATTGGTTTTATAGCTAAACAAGGGCAAGCGTGAGAAGTGGTTTAAGGATAGTGCTTGCTCAAGATAAATGAAGGCAGATGCAATAAAACTCATCACGCATGAAGAAAAAAGATAGAGGACATGATATTTTGGAAACAATGTCAAGGGTAAGGTAATTAACATTGGAAAAGTTGGACAGAATAGGAGTGTTATGACTGGTGTCACCAGGGGGAAATACAAGATTCATCTTAACAGAAAGTCATTCACATGTGCCATGAGTTGATGATAACAGAAGTTCAAAACTTCTAAAGTTAATCACAGCAACTCTTCAGTCACATATCAAAGTAAATTCATAACATCTAGAATTGTTCTAAGCATCTGAATAAAGTAAATCGTTCATGAAATTGATTCCTTGACAGATATAATTGTAGCTCTACACCAGAGGTAGAAGTAAACAATTGGGGAAGAAAAGCGGATAGGTCAGACATGTCTGGAAATGATAGAAGATGCACATACAGAGGGGAAAACAATGAACTGACCTTTATGTCTCCTTCACTGAATGCTCTACGCATGCCATAAACAGTTTCTAAGTCCATTCCAGTAAAATCCATAAAACTTGGCTTCAATGCAGCACTATTCATCCACTCCATTGAACTTAAAGATCCTGAGCTAACACTTTTTGACAGCAATAGATCAGGAAGCACCTTGGTTTCCTGAATCTGGTTCTCATCAGTCTTAATAATGGGAATTTTTACATCCAGAACCTCTGACAGTGAAGCTCCTGTTGCTGCTTTTTCCATGAGGTCCTTCTTGCACTCATAGAAAACCTCACTTAGAAGCTGCTCAGTCTGGATTGATTCAATATCTGACACCTTCAGTCCTTGTGGGGTGATGACTTCTTCCCCACAGGACATTATTGAGATGGCTGCAGCTATAGGATCAAGGCCCATATCTGGCTCTTCAATAATGGGCTCTGGTGCTTTGAATAGATCTCCTTCAACTCCCAGGTCATATTCTGCTATCGTGGAGGTCTGAATGTAGATCATCTCCATCAGATAAGATAAACCAAGAAAGAAACTGTTGCGTATTGATTTACAATGCTGTAACTAAAACTTGAACATTGACGACATTTATATGGAAAGCATCCATTTGCATACATATCTGGAACAGGAGAGTGGAACTTGCAACACAAAGTTGCCGATGAGAAAAATGACCAGTTAGTGACTTTAAATGTGGAGTTTCAGAATGAAACGTTAGTTACACCTTAGAGTCAGAGTGTTACACATACCTCAATTTCTCAAACAAGAAGCTTAATTTGAATTCCCAGATAAACTTCTCAAGACATTTTATTTGTTGAAACTTCTTTCATTACTTGACTTGAGGCATCTATAGATTTACTTATTTTACAAAAAAGTGAAGCGCGAAGCATTATTCACCAACTCCATGTCAATAATTAGAAGCATTTGTAAAGAAAAGAAACACTTTCCAACTCCAAGCACTTCTGGAAAACGTATATAAATGAAGAGGCATCTTTGATGGATTCCTGCACTACTACAAGTTGGCCAAAATTCAGATTCGATGCATGTCAAAATGAACTAAGATCGATGTAGTTGAAAAAGGATCCCAAAATTTGTCTCCTCATCCAATCAAAATCTATAAATATTGGAATAATTGAAACTTATCTAAAAGAAATACCATATAAGCAATGCACCCAATGTTGTTCAGGACTCACAACTGAGGGTAAAATTTTTTACGAGTTAAAATGAAGATGCAAAAAGACTTGAATCAATAATACAAAACAAAGCTAGCTGCTAAAAAAAGGAGAGAGAATAGACTATAAAAACGAATTTAAAGCCTTTTCAAATGGGCAAACACCTGCTAGAGACAAACCCAGTTTGATAGAAGCATACATGAAAACTGCTTTTCCTTAGATTCCTTTTCTCCAAGTTTCGTTGCTCACACCTCACAGAGAGTCAGAAAGAGAGAGGTGGACATCACTTTTTTCTTTAAAGCTTACGCGCCATAAGATCAAAGTAGAAACAAGGGAAAAACAAAAGTGAAAACAAAAGAAGGAGGACAAGTTCTTATTTTAGCTCTCTGTGAATGGGTTAAACATAAAAGGAAAAGAAGAAAAAAGAAAACAAGAGAGCTTTATGGACAAGGAACTTGGAGCTGTGAAATCACTTTCCTATTATGCATTATGCTCTTGCTTTTCTTTTGTAGATCCACATATGTAAAGAGAACACTCACGGTTTCCTTTTTGGACTACTTACGTACCAAGAGAAAGCCGTGAGAGAACAAATGGAACTGATCTTCAGTTAAAAATTACAGACCCAGTCATTCAAATACATAAAGGTACCAATAAATTCAGTCTTTTCCTCCACTCTCTCTGCAACCAAGTAGAGGAACAGAGAAGCAAAGCAAAACAAGGACGGACTTTAACTTTCTCAAGGAATCTAAAACTTGCAAGACGAGAAATTGAACTTCCCAACAAAAAGTTCACTCCCAGACAACAATAAGAAAGCGATTTAAGTTAAGGTTTCACACTTTTAGACAGTTCATTTTCCTAGAAACCAAACAGAGAACAAGCCTCAACACTAACAGGACCCAAATCAATTTTGAAGGCAAAAGTCAAGCGCAAGGTCAAGGGGATAGATTGGAAGAAGATCATCACCACAAATTAGGAGCGCATAGAAAGAGGAAGAGGGAAGAGAAAAGTGGAAGGGAGTGTCTACCAATGAGGCAGTGATCTTCTGGTAGTTGCAGTACTCTTCAAGTTGCTGAATATCTTGAGAGAAATTCTGCACGTAGGGAAACAACAGCCCAGTCTCTGCATACATTTCTCTCAGTGCTGCAATCACTCCTTAAATATCCAAACAAAAACAGGGAAGCCTTCCGATTGTAGAAAAAGGGAAGAAACCACCACCTCTTCAGAAAATCAGAACAGAGAGTAAGAGGAAGCAAAGCAGCAAAGCAGAGCACACTCGAGTAGAGCAACGAGTACAATGTGAGTGTATGTTATTGCACATACAAGGTTTGTGTTGTGTGTGTCAGTAATGAAGTGGTCAGTTTTTGTACATAAACTCAATTTATACATATAAAAAAAAAAAGCCAAAAGGAAGAGGCTTTTTTTTTTTTGCTTTTTGTTTTTTGTTTTACAGAGAGAGAAACAACTTGGGTGATGTGACGTCACATATTAGGTTTTTGTGAGAAAGAGGACAGCAATCAGACTATTACTAAGTTGTCCCACCAGCACTTTGTCCTTTTTCTTGTTCTATAATTTAATAATTTTCACTTTGAAATTTGTTTAGGATATATTATTATTATTGTTATTGTTATATTACAAAATTGAACAGTTGAAAATGAATGTTTGTGGGCTAAGCAAGCAGTGTTCTCATCATCACCGCATCCCACAGCGATGATGCCACCACGCGCCCTTTTTCATCTCGCGTGTCGAATATTTTTTTAATATTATATTTAATGATTTGTTAGTAGCAATTGGTCGGTCTATATTTTTTAAAAGTAGGCCTTAAAAATTGATATCCATACGGAAAAGACGAGCTTATATATCTTACCATGTTTGAAATCTAAAGTATATATTTATCTTTTATTTCTTATGAAATCTGTTTTATAAGAAATCTGTTTTATATGAAATCTTTTATTTCTTATGAAATCTGTTTTATTTCTTATGAAATCTAAAGTATAAGATTCATAAATTTTATAATTTTGTCATGTAGATTTGACATATAAATTCAAGTTTTATTTAATAATTATGTCAGAGATGTTAATAGCATATAAATAAGATTTTTATGTTTGAAAAGAACTAGAAAGGAGAGGAAATATCTTGTATTTACTATTCTTGGATCTGATTTATCTTTAAGAAATATACAACAACTATGAAATTATAAAATTATTTGTTGAAATGAATTTTTTTAGTCTTTATCTTTTTCTTAACAACAAAAATAGTGTTCTTATAAATAAGAGGTTTTCTATTTCATTTTTAAGCCATATGAATAAGATTGATAAAAAATATGTCATTATTCTAAATATAAATCCAATTAAGGAAGTTGTTGTTAGACTCTTAAGTTCAAATGATAAAATCTTATGAATGTTAATGACCTTTGGCTAATACTTGACATAGAGATTGATATGAAGATGAAATATTGATAAGAGAACAAGGTGAATCGATGTGAGTAGGTAAGACAAATGTGAGATGTTGGAAAAATCTCTGGAGCAAGTGAGAGTGAGCATACATTGGTGCTTATTGGCAGAAATCTTTGATGATGGTAACCACTCACAACCTTGAGAGCCATGGACTACCATGAGTGGCCAAGGCATAACCATGAGAGGTCATGCAGGACCGTGAGAGGCTATGCACGACTGTGAGACACTACTACCTCAGTCAGAAAACCCTACGTTTTTAATATAAAAGCATCATTTTTGTGATAGTAGAGACATGAATGTTTTGGTGTTTTCGGGTAGGAAAAGAGTGAAGCTTCGGAAGAAGATGAAGAGAAGGGGCAAATCTCTATCTATTTGGAGACCCATATAGGGCTAGCATCCCGACGTCATTTTAGAGGTGACATTGACACTGACGACTCGGTTAAGCTTTTCTTCCACTATTTTTGTTGTTCTTTCTCTCTTTAAGAATTGTTTAGGTTATACTATGTGTATGGATTTAGGTTTTGTGTATGAATGATCATATTATCTTTATCATTCGATTGTTTGTGTATGAACCTATATCTATAATTTCAATATAATCCGTAATTATTATATTTGATATTCATTTGTAGCGATTAATGGTTTGTAATCATTAGGGATAACTTAACTTAGGTTAAATGACCTCAACGTATGTGATTGTTGCTTAGATTGGTTTGTTTTCCTAATTCGTAATGTTACTGTCCAATTAAATCTAGAAATCGTATCCTAAGTTGTTAGATGACTAGGTTTAATTAACGAGCATCTCTTAATTAAATACAACCTAAGGGAAAACTGAGATTAACAGAGCTTGTTGTTAATCTACAACTAATGATTCAAGGATAGGTAAAAGAACAACAATTCAGTTGGCTTTATTGTATCTATCAATTGCTTATTTTTGGGTTAATTGCAAAAAGATTTGTGTGATGAAAGTGAGTGAAACATTTAAATATAACTATGAGCAAGATGTTTTAAAATAAAAGGAGTTATTAGTCGAAGATCATGAAACAAGGTTGAGTTGAGTTTTGGTAGGTTTAACTTGATTGTCTCACGAGGAATTAACTATTTTTTTTATATTCCATTAGACCTTAAAGAAGCCCCCATGATATCTAACTATGTAAAATTAAGTGCATCTAAGATATCCATTTTGGAATTCTAAATTCCTTATTAAGAAGGTTAGATGATGTACTTTTTTACTATAAGTTCTTGTCAATAATATACTTACAAAGAGGCTCGTAGAGTAATATTTAGAAAATTAGTGATAATTTTAGTGAATGAATCCACTAAAAATGTATAAGATGCATATAACATATAGAAAAACCTTTAAGGCCCTGGAACTTTAATGCTTAGAATACTTAACACTGTAAACTTTAATTTACACCCCACAAAACTTTAAACTTTAAATTTTTTTCTCTACATTATTAAGTTTAATTATGTTATACACGCACTATTTATAAATTAATTTTTAAAAAATAGTTACTGTCATGAGAGGACAAAAATGTCCCTTGAATTTTCTTCTTAAAATCTCTTCCTTGACTAGATTACTCTCCATCTGCAGTCTCCTTTTATCCTACACCCTAACAATGAAAGTCTTATGAAGCTTGAACCTATAGTCTCCTTTATGTTCAATCTCCAAGACCCACTTAAGGCTTTAAATGATTAGAACTCCTCTACCCCTCTAGCCCTTATTTCTAGTGTGATGTTACATAAACTATCACTACAATTTACAACACCCTTGGCTAGATAATAATAAGTTGGATATATGAATTTGAGTGCAAATGGTAAACTCTTTAAGACGCATTATTTTGATGATAATCAAAGTGCTTTTGAAAGTTGAAGTCGTTTTACTTCAAAAGATAAGTTACATAAATCATTTCCTTCTCCCATGTTCCATAATGAGTTGATTTAGTCATTGCCTATAAGGATTATGTGGTTAGGTTTCAATATATTTGAAGATATTATTAGGCCAAAGTTAAGGATTTATTTTGGTGCCTTATAAGTATTAGATATTAAATATAATGACATTTCCAAGTTAGTTGACAAGATTATTACTTTGACAACATTGGATGTTTCAGGAAACTTATCTTTTAGTATAATTGTGAATGTTTAAGAGCTTAAAGAGGTTAGAAGAGTTGAAAATGGCCAATAATTCATTCCCTGGTGTGGTTGTGGTGGAGATTATGCAATGTGTTCTATTGAGTTTTTTTTTTAATTTTGAAGGGATTCTTTTTGTAGGTGAATTCCCTATATTTTTAGGTGGTATAAGAAGCAAAATGTGTTATCTTTAGGGGATAATCAATTTTTGAGTTCATTTTTAGAAAATTTCCAAATTCTAACCCCACTTGAAAGCTTGAGTTTGTAGAGCAATAGCCTGTAAGGAAGCTTCACATATGAGCTTATTAGGTTTGGTAACTTGAATATGTTGGATATGAATGGAAATAGTTTCTCAGATAAGATTTATGTTGGTATTGAGAACTTGAATAGTATAATATTGAGTTGAACATTGCTTAGATGAAAGCTTAAACAAGTTTTCCTCATAGCAATTTGTAGCTAACTAGTTACCCTTATATGCAAAGTTCCTTTATTGCCCCTTTCATTTTAATAAACATTTTCTTACAGTGGTTTGAACATATGCATAATAGAGTTCATCATAAAGGGTGAGGATGTGAAATCTTAAAATTGAAGGGTTTGTAGGGTGAAAATAAAACTTCAATATATTAAGTATTCTAAACATTAAAGTTCAAGGGCTTTAAAAAGATGTTTTTCTAATAACATTTTCCATGTTAGAGTTATGCAAGTATCAGATAACTTGTGATTAAAAGACTATCGATTGAAGAGGATGGGACCAATGAGTCAATAAATTATATCCAAATTGACCACAAATTTTGTGAAACAGTTAGAGCCAACCTTATGCAATGCATTTTCAACCCCTTTAAAAAATTTAGCCTACTAATACATATTTACTTTCAAGTTCATTATCTTGTTTTAGTTATAACTCTTTTCATTAGTAGCATTAGACACTTTGATGACCATCATCCAATGACTAAGTAAAACCCTTCATACTTTTATTTAAAGCTAAAAGACAATAGCTTCTCTAATTGTTTCATTAATTTTATCAAATTCTTCTTTTCTTTAAATATTTTATTAAAGAAATTTGTATCCTACGAAAATTCTAAAATAAATTCTTATTTTTTGAAGGGTTTTTATCAATTTGTTAGCTTAAAGAACCAAGTAAACAAAGGTTGGTTAAGGAATATTCATTTAATAGAAGCATGGATTGAAAGATGATTGATGACCACGATTAGATAACAACTCAAGTTAACCTTACTATGAAAAGGAAGACACCATTTGTATTATATTTTGAAGAGTTGTACAAGGATCACTCTTCTACTAGCCCTTATTGCAGTTGTTATTTTTGTTTGTTTTACTCTTCTTGTTGAAAAGGGTTGGTTCTTTAGGTAACTCTTGTCGAAGTAACAACAAATAAGTTTCTCTATGTTGCTCTCCTTCTTTCTTGCTGCTCTCACTCTCATCCTTCGGTTGACATTACTGTTATTATTATTATTATTATTATTATTATTATTATTATTATTATTATTATTATTATTATTATTATCCTTTTATTGAGTTTA
>JANKYF010000007.1:15995691-16007023 GCA_029829435.1 Erythroxylum hondense
ATAATCCTCGTGGGAACGATACCTTTTGGTACTGTAATATATGATCTATATATTTGCAAGTATTGAGAGTTTTATTAGATATAAAACTTGCTTAACATTATGCTGTTAAGCTATGATATATAATGGTATAGTGCATTTGAAAGACGCTAGATTATCACTTATGGGGACAAAACCTAGCATTAGTAGGAAAATAGTATAGGCCAATAATTTGGAGATTAAGGATAACATAGTTTAGACAATTCAACAAATTATACAATTTGATAGCTTGTCAAAAAAGGATCCAAATGCACATACCACTAACTTTTTAAAGATTTGTGACACTTTTAAGATTAATAACACAAAGGATGCTATTTAGTTGAGATTTTTCTTTTTTATATTAAGGAATAAAGCAACATAATGGTTGAAATCCTTATCTCTTAGAATTATTACCATTTGAAAAAATTTTGCTAAGAATTTTTGTCAATTATTTTACTCCAACATAAATAATAAAACTTAAGAATGACATCATTTTCTTCCAATGGTTAAAGGGTGAGAAATTGTATGATACTTCGGAGAGATAGAAGGAATTATTGATAAAGTGCCCACACTGTGGATTTGATATTAAATTAAAAATGCAAACATTTCAAATGGATTGAGTTATCCATCTAAGTAGATGATTGATGGATTTTTAGGTGGGGCTAACAAATTTAAAACTATTGAGTGAGTAAAACAAAATTGATTGAGAATATAGCTATTCTAGGGGGAGTCTACATTTGGATCTTGATTATTTGTTTTTTGTTTCATTTTTTTTACTTTGATTTGTTATTTTAGATTAATAATTTTAGTTCAATTAATCCTTTCTTTTAAATCAATCATGCGTTTTGTTGTATTAGATGATAAAGAGATAACTATTACTAGTGCTTTTAGTTCTCGTGGGAATGATACTTGTATTTACTAGACTATACTATAAGAGGGATAATTACAATTGATTAATTATTCTTTAGTATTATTTACATTGTTAAATTAAAATCAATAGTGTTTAGTTATTGAAAGAAAAGGATAATAGATTAAGAGAAAAATGATAGGTGGATATAAGACCTTATTCTTTATTCTCTCTTACATTTAATGTTTACAAATTTAAATTTTGTATATTTTCTTATGTTTTACTTTCTCTATGACACTTATACTCTAAATTGTTCCTTAAGTCTTATTCAAGAGTATAAAATTTACACACATCAACTTTGCACCTCTTAGACTAATATAATATTTAGATAGTTTTAATGTGTGGTTAAACATTAAATGTTAATCTTAATATGAATATAATTATAGATATAGTATACGATAATAATTTACATTTATTATTAGTATATTAAGAGATTCTTTAAAAAAATTAATTAAAATTTTGATTTAATACAATTCAAAAAGAGAACCAAGGCCCAAAGCCATAAGTATAAGGAGGTCATAAATAGGAATTAGATTATAAACATAATAAAGACCTGCAATTTAGATCAAAAGCAAAGTTGAAAGCACATTGTGCTACAAAAATTGAATTAAGAGGAATTCCATATTGTTTCATTCTTGCTTATTTAAGTAATTTAAACCCAGAGAGACAATAACAATGCTCAAGCAATGCTCCACGTAGAATCAATCTATCGGGATAACAACATAGCGTTGATTTTGTCATAATCACCTCCCTAATCTAGTTAAAAGTTATCTCTATAGAAGGAGTTCCTTTCTTATTTTTTGATCTTGAAGATAACCTTATTCCTAACTTTCTATAGTGCATAAATACTAGAATATATGAAGATCTTTATGATGGTGTAGTTCTCATTTAATAAGTTAAATATGTTGGCTACCTATGAGACCAAGATATCGTAGCTTTTAACATTGCATGTATAATCAATGATCCTTTGGATGGATAACTATAGTGCTTTGGTGAACTTGCATTTAAAGAATAAATGATACTTGATTTCCTCTTAATTGTTGCAAAGTTTGAAGATATTAGAGAGTGGCAAGGAGCTTTGAACTCTATCTAGTGTGGAGAGCTTATTCATCACAACAAGCCACTAGATGAATGATAGCTTTGAGGGAATCCGCTTGCTTCATATTAATCTAAACCATTGAATCTTAAGGCTTGCGATCTTGAAAACATTATAAGATGATTTGTTTATGAAACAACTAGTAGTATGCCTACACCACCTTATCAAATCCTATTTAGATTGATTTAGTGCAAAACTAGGCTAGTTATTTTTAATGATTCCATTTTCTCTCTATCTCATAAGTCATTCATTGTTACTAATTAGTTTAATTAACTTGGCCTTTGCTTTGAACATAAGTCTCAAATGAAAAGCTTGAGGGTGCAAATAGAGAGGTCTAAGCTTACAATAATTATCATGCCATAGCTAGGTAGTTTTCCCATCACAAATTATGCTTTTAACCTCTTTGCATAAATGAGCTCTAAGTCTAAAAATTTTCGGAATTATCTATAAGGTGTCTATGCATAGTGTGACCTCCCAAAAGCAATGATCCTCTAAGTAATGAGAGTGAACCCATTACACCCAAAGGGACTGCTTATCCATAAATAACCTTCATAGCCTCTTAACTAGGGGGACCTTGTTCCTCCATTGAATGGGCCATACACCAAGACCCCCTTCACTTATAGGAATGCCAATTTCATTCCATTAAATTTATCATATGGCTTCCTATATGCATCCCCTATCTATAGGAAGTTTCTTAGGATTTCTCTAATGCTTTGCCAATGCTTTTGGGAATACCTAACTAGGATAACCAATGCACTTATTGGTTGCTAAGAATGGATAAAACTAGATGAAGCCTACTAGCATATGAAAGACTTTTGTTAGCCTAATGTCCAACTCTTTTGTGAATTGATTCAAAAATGGATTAACAATCAACATAAATGCGTTTTCTTGTGGTGATGAGAATGCATATGTATTTGAATGATAACTTCCCTAGGTTTAATTCATCAACTGAGGCAAGATAGTCAACTCAAGAGCTCATAGTTGTGGCAATAAGGATAAATCCAGAAGGGCACATAATTTGCTTTGGGAGTCCATGAGTAACCTTATAAAAAGTTAGCATCAACTATATAGAAGAGTGATAGATTATCTACCAAAAAAAACAAGGTTAAAGATATTGTGCTTGGAGCATTTGTAATGAAATTTGAAGGACTATTGCCTTACAATATTGGATGAAGCTAACATGGATAGAACTTCAAGGTAAATAGAAAATAGATAAGGTAAACTTGGATCACCTTGTCTAATGCTTCTTCCACTTTGAATTCATTTGTAGGTTCCTCATTCACCAAGATGCCGAAAGAGGTTGTGGTGATGCATTGCTCTATCCAAATAATAAAAAACTAAGGAAAGCCAAGTACTTGAAGAGATTGTGGAACAAATCGCTAATTGATTTATCAAAGGCCTTTTAAAAGTCAAATCTTTATTGCACAACAAGTTAAAATAGAATTAACATTAAAACTTCCCAAAAAAAGGTTTATACAAGGATTAAGTAACATAAATAATTACATAACTCATATGATAAGGAACCAAGGATATGTACTAACTGCTAACACCATTAGTCCTCGCACTATTTTAAAATGCATATTTAGCTAAAGGAATCAAAGAGATGAGTACATAACTTTAAAGCCTCCATGTAGTAGACAACACCATGCATGCAATGTGTCTTGACATTGTTCCTCTTATTTTTACCAATTATTAGAAGAATTTAATTGTTGCATACAAAAAATTTTAAAAATTAATTCAATTAAATTTTATTTCATTGTAAAGTTTAAAGAACTTTAAAAGTCAAATATAAAATGTTTAACTAATAGAGACTGAATATGTTTTATTAAGCTATAAATTTTATTTAATTTTATTAAATATAATTCAAATTAAAGTTTAGTTAAAAGGAATTTTTCTTAATTAAATTATTATATGAGTTTGCCCTCCCAGCGAAACTGTCATAGATTTTAACTACATATTCATCTCTCCATTGTTATATTGAGTGGATACAATAAATTTCAATTACCTATTTTTAAATTTGGATACAAAAGGCAATTGTAGAAGAGAGGAACTAAGTTCATAACAAGATACATTTTTACTATTTATATTTTCAATTGCGTTTTTAGAAGTAAATTAAATAATATTATTTTTCATAAAATAATTCTTATTTGCTTCAATGTGCCTTCAATTGTTCAAGTCTCACTTTCCCAGTTGCTGGATCACTAAAAGACATAAAACCGATTATATAATAAAACAAGACACTAAAATAAGAAGAATGGAAATAATTAATGTTTCATAATAACCATAAGCACGGTGCAAACTTCTTGCCAATTGTTTGCCGTCGCTTGTCTGGTGACTTCAACCTATTGTCTTTTTCTCACAGCTCCATGCACGAAGTAAAGAATAAGTGTTACTTAAGCAATGAATGTGAAC
Source organism: Erythroxylum hondense (assembly GCA_029829435.1). Classification (NCBI taxonomy): domain Eukaryota; kingdom Viridiplantae; phylum Streptophyta; class Magnoliopsida; order Malpighiales; family Erythroxylaceae; genus Erythroxylum; species Erythroxylum hondense. Next base: position 16,000,122 of record JANKYF010000007.1, read on the forward strand.
TCAAAAATGGCAGAAAACAAACGATGTAACCATGATTTTAGTTATATGAAATGAGAAAAAGTAAGCAACCCTCCATCTCAGAACAGGAGAACCCACTTGAGCATCAGCATCACACTTACAAATGCGAGGGGGGAAAATGTGTGGTGTACAGCTGTGAAGTTGAATATGAAGATGACATTAATATGCTCTATAAAGAAAGTAAGAAATGTACACTTCGGGGCTTACCTCTCTCGGCTCATCACTGGACAGTACCTAAAAGAGAAATAAAGAATTCCTTAACATTCCCACTTTAGGGAAAAGGGAAGTCTTCTTGGTTGTCTAGATTGCACCAACTACGTTAGTCCATGTGGTGAATCAAAATGGCTGACATTTGGCGGCCTGCCAAAAAAGGCTCGTGGACTTTTGTCGACAAGGAAGAAACAATTTGTCATCCATCAGCACAACAAAACAAATTAAAATAAAGAACGCAACCAAAGGCCACGGCACATCAGTGGGTGGGTCGCAATAATGCTTCTACTTATGGATGGTTTTGGAACACTTTTACTTGGTTCTTAATAAACTGAATCTAGTCGTTTTGGAGCAGAACATTTTAATTTACTTCTCCAATCTACTTAAGTTGCATCTGAAATACTACTCTCTCTGATTTATAATAAGAGTCGTTTTAGAAAAATATACACTTATTAAGAAAGCTAATGAAATTATAGATATACCCTTATTAATATTCTCATGTGAGAGAAATTGCATATTAAATTGCCTTGAAATTATGATCTGTATAATTAAGATGAGAGAGAAATGAAAGGTTAATTTTAGAAGAAAAATTATAAACATGCATACAAAGTCAAGAGTGACACTTATTTTGAATAATTAAAATGTATCTAAAACGAGACTTATTATGAATCGGAGGGAGTATGTCTTAATGGGAAAGATAGTGATGAAATTAATGATTGTATCTCAATGTTTAAGGAAAAAAGATGGTAGTGTGGTGGGGTACATGTGGGTGCAGATGATGAAACATTCGAAAAGATAGACTTTTGAAAGTGTCGTGCAATTGGTGAAAACTTTAGAGGAACCTTTAAAGGTATAATGTTTGAGTAGCAATATATTAGTTTAAAGGTGGTACTGGAATGGTATCAAACAGAAACTAGGGTCGCTAAAAATTCTAGTTGAAGAGATAGACAAGTCAGGAAGAAAATATGAGCAAGGTATAGCTAATCATAAAGCGAGAAAGGCAGCCAAGAAGAAATGGTTGGAGAGATCCATTCACTTATGCTCTAACCTTTGGTTAATTTCCAAATAAATGAACTTGTTATGGAAGCAACATCAGAGAAAGTAAATCAAAATCTTGATCATCAATGATTAATCTATATCAGGAGAAGCAAACGTAAAAGATTAGTTAGGCTTAATCAAAGCGCTGAGATAGGCCTATAATTAGGTCTTAAATAGTTACGTGATGGATAATTAATTGTGAAGAGAATGTCAGATTTTATTACAATATTTGTTTTCTAGAGAATAATCACGTGAGAGAATGATACATATTTAATGATTGTTTTTAATTACATATATAAATCAGCTAAGGAGATTGTTTTGTTACTCAAAGGAAAAACTGATTGTTAAAACACTGCATATGTGTAATGTTTGATTTTGTCTGTTCTGTCTTGGGTGGCATCCATGTATCCTCCTAGGGGGTATTTGGGTGTTACAAAAACAACCACTAGATAGGGTTGGGGAGTCCAATTTGGAGGATCCTTCACCATCGACGCCTTTCAATAGCCACATCCTACCTTCTTCTTCACATCATTCTATTTTTTAGGCTCAAGTTGTTGTTAAAAAGCTTTAGTTATTGATTTTCGATGGGACAGACCCAAGTGGGTGGTGTATTCGCACAAAAAATTATTTTGATTTAGATAACACTCCGCCCCACATGAAGGTTTTTGTTGCTCTGGTTTCTATGGATGGCATAGCCTTACATTGGGTTCATTGGTTGTGACAACGTTTTTCCATCATGGATTGGCCTGTGTTGAAGGGTGAACTTCTTAAGCGTTATGACGGTGACTCGATTTCAAACCCGTATGAATGCCTGTTATCTCCTCGTCAGGTTAGATATTTCAATGAATATATGGATGCATTTGTGGGGAGCTCTTCTTAAGTTCCATCGATGAGTGTAAGATTTGCAGCTCAAAAAGTAAAGAGAAAGGCAGAAATCGTGCAAAATAGAAGATGGAGGAAATCGTTACTGTTCATTTTGTCAATATAATCATTCCCCTAAAATATATCTTTGATGCTGTCCAATGAAATATTGACAGCAATAACTAACAGCTGAAGATTCTATAGAAGATTAAAAAATACACGTGGAAAGGAAATACTCAACATACTAAAATAGAATATGACGATAAATGTATTATCTCCAATATGCTCCTTGAATTACCCCTCTTCGATATTCACAGCGTCTGGATAATCACTTTCCCAATTGTTCAAAGGAATCAGATTTAATGACTCTCGCAAACGAACAAAGGAATTGTGAGAGACTGGCTTTGTCATTATGTCTACTGTTTGATCAGCGGCAGGGACATAGTTTACTTGAACAGAACCATTTAACACCTTCTCCCGAATGAAATGTAAATCTAGCTCTAAATGCTTTGTTCTTGCGTGAAAAACAGGGTTAGCTGATAGAGATACTACGCCTGAGTTGTCACACCATATCTTTGAGGGAAAAGAAACGATGATACCCATTTCTTTCAATAATGACTGTATCCAAGTTAATTCACAAGACACATTGGCAATTCCCCTATATTCGGCTTTAGTGGTTGATCTGGCAACTACTCTCTATTTCTTTGAACTCTATGAAACCAAATTTCCACCAAAAAAGACACAATATCCTGAGGTGGATTTCCTATTGTCAATACTGCTTCCCCAGTCTGAATCAGTAAAGGCAACCAAATCAAGTGCAGTAGCAGGTGTAAAACGTAAAACATAGTGTTAAGTTCCTTTCAAATATAGAAGAATGCATTTTACTGCCTTCCAATGCAAGTCAGTTGGGGATTGAAGAAATTGAGATACCTTATTAACACTGAAGGTAATACAGGTCGCGTGATGCATATATATTGAAGACTGCCAACAACTGTTCTATACAACGTAGGTTCATCAAATGGGTCACCTGATTTTAGAGAGAGAGATGGAGAAGTGACCATTGGTGTAGGACAAGTGCTTGCTGAAATCATATTAGCCTTGGATAACAAATCCTGAATGTGTTTCCTTTGACTGAGAAGAACATCACCGGTGGTCACATCTGCTTTAATTCCCAAAAAATAATTAAGGGTGCCAAGGTCTTTCAAACTAAAAACTGAGTTCATACTATCAATAATGTGTTGAATAAGTTGAGGATTATCACCCGTAATCAGAATATCATCCACATATATAATAAGATAAGTGCAAGAATTGTTGACCAAACGAATAAATAGAGCAGGGTCTGCAATAGATTCAATAAATGCGAACTCAGAGCAAAGATAAATACTTAGTCTTTCAAACCATTTGCGTGGAGCCTACTTGAGCCCATAAAGTGCTCGATGAAGTTTGCAAATTAAGGGCTTTCCTGTTGAATCCAGTTGCTTAAAACTAGGCGGTTGAGCCATGTAAATTTCTTCAGTTATGGTGCCATTCAAAAATGCATTATTGATATCTAGTTGTCGCAGCTTCCATCCACGTGTTACTACAATAGAGATTAGAATGCGGAGTTTTGTGGCTTTGACGACTAGACTAAAGGTTTCAAAATAATCAAGTCATGGTTTTTAGGAGTCTCCTTGTGCAACCAATCTGGCTTTATATCGAGCTAGGGACCCATTAGAGTAATGTTTGATCTTAAATAGCCAATTACTCCCAATGACACTCTTGTTCAATTGCTTAGGTACAAGGCTCCAGGTCTGGTTTTTCATCAAGGCAGAAAGTTCTTCGAACATTGCATCTCTCCAATGTGAACTACTCATGGCAGAGTGAATGTGCTTCGGTGCCTGCAAAACAAGTTCATTAGAAAAGGCCTTTGGTTTAAAAATACCATCCTTAGCCCTTTTGAACATAGGATGAGTATTGAGAGCAGGTGTAGGAGATACAGAAGGAGAAAAACAAGCTGTGAGTGGTGGAGAGGCAGAGGTAGGGAAAGAACTGGTACTTGGAGAAGGAGCTGTGGTAGAAGTGGGTGAAGGTTGAGAACTTGGAGAGAATGATATGGGGTTAGAAGAAGAAACTGGATTTATAAGAGGAATGATGGCTGAGGTGGAGAAAGGAGGAGGAGAAGGAGATGTCGTAGAAGAGGTTTGGAAAAAGGAAAGACATTTTATAAGAGGAATGATGGCTGAGGTGGAGAAAGGAGGAGGAGAAGGAGATGTCGTAGAAGAGGTTTTGGAAAAAGGAAAGACATTTTCATCAAAAACAACATGTCTAGAGATGAAAATACGACCATTGGAGTCTAGACACTTGTATCCATGGTGCATGGAACTGTAACCTAAAAAGGTGCAGGGAGAAGAACGAAAATCCAATTTGTGAGCATTGTAAGCACGAAGATGAGGATAACATCTGCAGCCAAAAACTCTGAGAAAAGAATAATCAGGTTTAGAGCTAAAAAGAGTTTCGTGAGGAGATAAAAAATTTAAAGGTTTAGAAGGAAGTTTATTAATGAGATATACAGCAGAGAAGAAAGCATCTTGCCAATAAGACACTGGAATAGAGGCTTGTGCCAACAATGTTAATCCCATCTCAACAATGTGCCTATGTTTTCTTTCAACAATGCCATTTTGAGGTGAAGTGTGGGGACAAGTGAGTCTGTGATGAATACCATGTTGAGAAAAGAAAGGAATAAGAGGTCTAAATTCCGAACCCCCATTTGTCTGAACTGATTTAACTTTACAATTAAATTGTCTTTCCATAAGGTTTTGAAATTGGGTATAAGCAGCATATACATCAGATTTGTGAGGTAAGAAATAGATCTAGATATAACAAGAAAAAGCATCCACACATGCCATATAGTATCGATTTCCATAAGAGGCAATAGGTGCTGGTCCCCATAAGTCAATTTCAATCAACTGTAAAGGAGCAGTGTAGTTGGTGGTAGACAAAGAGTAGGGCAATTTGTGGGATTTGCCTAATTGACAGGCATGACATGACTCGGGCAATTGAAAAGATAAAGGTTTATCATTAATATGAATATGCTTCATTACATTAGTAGAAGGATGACCTAATCGGCGATGCCAAGTCAAAGGTGATACAGTGACACTAGAGTTGAAAGAAACAAGCTGCATAGGCAATGTAGAATTGAAATGTTGATTGAGATAAAGAGTGGACTGATGAGGTGGGGCTGTCTTCTGTGGGAAGTGGTAGATGCTGGAGAAGCTTGACGGAGAAGAAATGGGATGAGGTCGTGGTAGTGGGAGATGATAGAGGCCACCGGCTTCAGGTTCTTGAAGAAGAAGGGTCCGGGACACCAGATCCTTGACAGTGCAATGGGAAGGAAAAAAATTCAAAGTAGACATTATTATCCTTAGAAAATTGTGAGACAGATAAAAGATTGGAAGAGATACGAGGAACATGTGATATATTTTTCATAATGACAGATCTGGGTGGTGCAAGAAAAGAAGATTGACCAATAAGTGAAATAGAGAGACCAGCACCATTACCGACTAGAACTGTACCTTGACCTGTGTAGGGAAGGGAGATGGTCATATTAGCGATGTCATTGGTGATATGATTGGTGGCTCCAGAATCTAGATGCCATGTCTCAGTGTTGTTGTGATCAGCAGAGGAGGTAGAAAGAGTAGAAGTTGTCATTTGTGCATTGGACTGTTTAAGATAAGAAGGAGTGGACGCAGGGGCAATGGCAACGAATGTAGCAAGTGAAGATGCCATGGGAATCTGAACAAAAGACTGAGGAGTATGAATGGGTGTGTATGGTGGTGGGGAGGGTAGAAGTCCAGACCCAATATTTGGTGGTGTGGGCTGAAAATGAGTGTAATGTATAGCTGGAGGTGAGTTATGGAACGGAATAGGTGATGAGGAGTTGGCAAAGGAGGTGTTTGATGAAAGGCCAGTGAAAGTGGGATCAAAACGGTAAAAACATCGTTGGACAGTATGGTTTGAGCGTCCACTCACTGCATCCGACTGCCAGAGTATCGTCCTCGTCCCCTACTGCGCGAAGATTGATTTGGGGGAGGTTGGTAAGGTGGAGTAGGTAAAGGTGGTGAAACATGGGTTTGGGTGTGTCCAATAGGTTGAGCAGTCACGGTGTTAACTGAGGCTGATATGGGTTGCAGAGACAGAGAGTCTGCTTGACGAGTTTCCATGTCAAGGAGTATGTGTGAGATGGCCTCAACATCAAGGGGAATAGGGCTTGCAGAGATGACAGCAATGACAACATCGAAATCTGGAGTAAGACCGGTCAAAATGGTGGACTTGTGCAATGATTCAGGCACGGCTTCTCCACATCCTGAGAGCTGATCACAAATAGATTTGATGTCAGACAAATAATTACGCATTGTTTTATTTGCCTTGCGCTGAGAACGCAACTGACAGTGAAGATGCATAACACGCTGTGTGGAGTGTGTAGCAAAATGCTTATGTAGAGTACTCCATATGTCAGCAGAGGTGGAGCAACCAACCAATGTAGGAAGAATATGATGACTAATAGAAGTGAGTAGCCAAGAGGCAAGTGCTGCGTCTTGTTGAAGATAGGAAAGATAAAGAGGATTAGTAATTGAATCATCACTGTTGGAAAGAACCGGAGGAGGAATAGAAACAGTGCCATCAAGGTATTGTTGCAGATTTTGACTACGAGTGACAAAGGTGATTTGTTGCTTCCAAAGTAGAAAATTTGTATCATCAAGAAGAAGATTGATCTTCTTAAGAAGAGAAGGAGGTTG
>JANKYF010000007.1:16021394-16034233 GCA_029829435.1 Erythroxylum hondense
AATTATTCTAACTATATACTTAGTTTTAAAATTTTAAAATTTGTTTATAGAACCTACTTATCATGTGATAATGAGATCCGTCAACAAAGTTAAAGAACACTAACATGACATTTAGCTTGGGGAAGTCTAGTCCCATTAATATGTCTATTCAGTGAGAGTCTAATTTTAAAAGTTTTGAAAATTTTAAAGTTGAGATTTGTTAGAATTGAATTTACACCTTGAAGAAAACAGTAATATTTAAAAAATAATTTTAATCTTTTGGAGATTAAATTAAAAGTCTGCTGCTGCAATTAATGAGTTGAGCCAATGAGACAATTAATACATAACCAGCTCTGTTCATGACCGACCGTCGATTTCCTCCTCCCTTACACGCATTTAGACATGGCGAAGAAATGAACCTTCTAGCCCGGCGCGTAAGGCGCTGTCGATGAAAAGACTAAATGAAAGGAATACAAAGTCTCGTAACTTATAAGCCATTGCAGTCACTATAGATACAGTCACCATAGATATTGCCTGTCATGTATGCATTTAAGCCATTGACGTTTACCTGAGAGGTTGTCCGTAGTGTGCATATAAGCCACTGTCGGTCACTTTCAAACGCCCCTTTCCGCAAAAAGTTAGCTGGGCATGTACCTGGTTATGTCCGTCGCTTTCTGGGCTTAGCCTGCCCATCCATCACCAAAAGACATTAGTGTTTCAACTTGTTACTTAGCTCCTTGCGGTCATTTCTTCGCGAGAAATCTTGAAATACATGTTGATTTGGGTGCGTAAATCATTAGATGAGACGGCGCTGGGGTCTAATATGAATAGAAATATAATTGGAACAACGAGGAGAGGACCCCATAAATACTTGGCTAAAACGAGCATTAAATAGTAATATTTAACCCAACGTGAGGTTTATGTCACGTCGACCAACCAGGGCCAAGTTCAGCCGCAATTTCTTCTGATAAACCGCACTTAGACTTGCACTTAATGTCAAAGCCTAAATCATTGCTAATCCTGAAGTTTTAAACGAAAGGGGGGGATTTGAATTGGGCCAGTAACCGGAGAAAATTGAAGAATGATTAGCTTAGGATAGGTCAGGCCTATGGTCAAGGCTATTGTGGGTCTAGTCTCCTCAAGAGAGGTTTAACTTGTAGTGGTGGAGGGCTTTTCTCAAGAGTTTCAAGTCCCTGAGCACAAGGGTTTCACAATCTAAGCAAACTCTCGTTCCCTTCAGAGCCAACCGAGGAATGAGATTATGCTGCGTGTCAATATCGTACGCATTTTTTTCACGTGTTAATAGTATTGTTTCAAGAGTTTCAATATCGTATGCTACGTGTCACAATCTAAGCAAACAATATGACTCTACGTCTCGTATTGTTTCGTAGAGTCATTTTAATAGTTTGTTAGTTTTGATTTTTATGTTAGTTGATGTTTCATTTTGTTTATTTTGACTGTGATTTTTTTCAAGTTGTTTAGTTTGTTGTTTTACTCACTGTTTAGTTTGTTATTTCTCTTTTCATTTAATATTTTCTCTTGCCATTTAGTATATTATTTCACTTTTTATCTTGCTGAAGTTCTTTCTCTTGCCATTTAGTATATTATCTCACTTTTTATCTTGCTGAAGTTCTTTCTCTTGTAGTTAAGCTTAAGATACTTGACTTATTGCTAGACCTAATGTAACATCCCGCTTTCATATTAAATGTTAGAACTTTAGATTTCTGTAAATGAGAAATTAGAAAAATGTATTTTATACTCATGCATAATGTTAGCATACACACATGAACTTAAATTTTGCACATATTACGATGATCTATTCATGCATTCATTTGACATTTTTCTGGATATAAATGATTGTTTTAATGTAATTACTATGTGAATAATGGATTATGTATATTAAAAATTGAGTTGTTGTGTATAAGAAGCGATTTAGAATTTTTGGTAAAATTTGAGAATTTTCTGAAATTAGGGATATTTTTGGACTAAAAAAAATATCAAGTGGCGAGATAATTGATAAATAGTAGTAAAATTAAGTGTCAAATGGCAGCAGAAATTATTGATAAAAGACATTTAGTTTTAATGACAAGTGTCATTGAAATTGAGAGACAATTGGATTAGAAATTGAGAGACAAATGGTCTGATTATTAAAAGTCATGTGTTGGCTTAAGTAAAAATGCAAATATCATAATTTTGTATGTGGTAAGTGTCATGACACCTACTAAGCTTTTAAACCCATCTTATTTACTTTTGAAAGACCATCTTTGCTTTGTCTATCACGTTTATGTTCTCTTCTTCATCTTTTCCATTTTCTTCACTCACGATCTTCTCACCCTCACCCTCGTCACGTTGAGATCTTGCTTTCCCTTACTTTGTTTCTTAAAGATCCTTGTAGTTTTCTTCATTTTGTTAGTAAAAACCTAACCTACTCCACCTCTATGTTGATGATTGTGTGAGCTACGGGAAGCTAGAGTTAAGTGTTATTTGAAGATTAGAGTAAGCAAGTAAGTCTAAAGCATTACTCTTCATGATTTGTTACATTAAACATGTTTGATGATAGATAAAGGTCAAATGATTATTAAATGGTAATATGTATATACTGAAACGTGATTGAGAAAACTTGGATATATTCATCTCTTACTTTTACACATATGATGATGATCAATATTTCACAAGTTATTGTTGGGATGATTTGAGTTAGAATGATCATTGAAATGATGTAGAAATTGTGCAGAAATTTGATAAATAAATGGATCAGTTTTATGTTTTGTTTTCTTGATGTATTAACGTGGATCCCTTGGAGTGTTATAGAGATGAGTTATAATGAGTTTGAAGGAAATGAAAAAGAGTACCATGGTGTCTTAAAATGAGATGAAATAAGGTGATAGTTTAGAAATGGAATGAAGGTGATAATGGAGTAAAACATATGTGCAGAAAGTTGATGATGCACGTGTAAGGAAACACTAGGTAATGCATGATCGTGCATGATGATGCATGATTAAGGACACACTAGGTAAGGCATGATTGTGACAGAGAGAAAAGCCATCAGGTAGTGCACGATCGTGCACAAACATGATCATGACAGAGAGGAGATATTAGGTAGTGCACGATCCTGATAGAGAGGAATCAACAGGAAGTGCACGATCCTGATAGATAGCAATCAACAGGAAGTGCACGATCCTGTATAACAGTGAAGGTGTAATGCTTTTTGATAGTTTTAAACACCCTTCACTCTTTTGACCATAACTTTTTCTCTGAACCTCCGATTGACTTGAAATTTGAACCACAAGCTCCTTACACTTTGTTCTTCCTCTCTATTAGAATTCATTGTCATTTGAATTCAGTAGGAAAGGATTGGTAAATGGTTGATTGATGAATTTCAGATGAAAATGACGAAGTGTGCTAGAATATGTTAAATAAAGTATTTTCACTAAATAGGAATATGTAATTTGACCATATCTTAATCTATAGATATCCAAATGGGATGATTTCAAGTTTAGATTAAACTAGAAACATATTGATACAATTTTGCATGAAGAAATGGAATTTTAATTATCTCTTTAAGGGTTTCAAAATTTGGCTTGAAGTTGAGTACAGTGTGCTGTCGCAGTTTGGGAACAATATATAGTATTTTAGGCATAACTTGTAGAGTAATGAACCAAAATGCATGAAATTGGTGTCATTAAATACTTAAGACATAAAAGAACATTGTTTTAGAAGAATGTATTACCTAAATACCTCATTGTCTTTGTCAATTTTCCATGAAAAATTGACTCGAAAATCTATTTTGAGAAAAGCTGGAATGATGCTTGGATTAGGTGACTAAATGTGTGATATGTATGAGGTGATAATTAAGGTTATAACTTAGTGAATGAATTGTTGATACCAAAGTACCAAAGGCATGAGTATAATGGAATGAAGATGTTCATATAATTGTAGTTGTGATTCAAAGGAGTTGAGTAATATGTGTTAAGTAAAGGTGAATGAGAATTGGATATTATGAGAGCAAATAATGCTAGAAAAGAAATGATGTGTAATTGAATTATGCTAGAATAACCAAATGTTCTTGACGTGTAAACCAAAGAATAAGCTAGACACATACAAATGATAAGGTTTGAATGATCAAGAGACGTGATTAAGGAAACATACCCTAAATGGTCAATTTGAGCATGCATTATACATTACACATATGCATATGTGTATAATTGAATGTTTATGTGATTGTACAATTAATAATGTGTGTAATATGCATATTACACAATATTGATATATAGGATAGAACATCCACATTCAGACATTTCTAGATTAAGGAAGCAAATGCTAATCTGGAGCGTACTGTGAGTTGACCTAGTTGGCCTCACTTTCATTGTTTGTTCCATTCTAAATTTCTTTATTGAATTACTACTGATACGATTGATGTGAATGTGTTGATTTCGGGCAATAAATGTCTGAGGCATTTGATGCATGTAAAAAAAATCATTAGAAGTGCTCCTTAAATGTGAATTTAAATGAATAAGTGATTCTCATCATAATTATTGAATGTCATACTTAGGTCTAATGACATGTGAAAATGAATTTGTAAAGTGAAATAAAGTGACTGATTGATCTTATGTGATTTGTTTTAGTTCATTACATGAATGCATGATAATATAAAGGCAGTTGTGACCAGTCTAAAAGAGCTTAAAGCTCAGAATATACACAAGAGCCACAAGCTCAATTGTTAATATGCCCAATATCCACAAGAGAGATGGGACAATATTTGAAACAAACCCAGTATCCACAAGAGATATGGGCCAATAAAAAGGCATTAGATCACAACAGTAACAATTAAAAGTGAGTCTCAAGAGTATTGCATATGCATCTAATATGTATGATTTAAATGGTTGAAATAAATAGTTTGAATGGTTTTTGAATGTGAAATATGATTTAATTGTTGGATCGAAAACAAAAGCATGTAAGATTTGGCTAAAACGGTATATTTCAAAACTTTTTCGAAATCATAACAAAACAGAAATAACATAACCAAATCAACATGTTTTAGCCATACACGATACAATATAAGGAAAATAATTTACATAAGAATAAGGTGGTAAAAATATATTGACTCCTTGCTATAGCTTTGACTCCTCGCTTTTGTATCCTCTCCAAATCCTTGCTATAGCTTTGACTCTTTTGTATCATTTCCTTTGTCAATGTATCCTCTCCTTGCTGTTGTATCCTCCACCAATTCGATCTACCATTTGTTCTTTTGGACAACTTGCTTAATAAGATCATCTGCTGGGAAAGGAGAAGAAATATTTTTAGGAGACTTTTCTTAGAAGAAAGAAGCAAAAAATGAGACTCTTCTCATTCAAGTTTCGATTATGCATGCATGAAAGGGGAGAGTGAGTCAAAAATGTAAGAACACTTCTTACTCTCCTTGTAAATTTCAGTTATCATGAAAGAAAGAAGTGATGTGCATCCAATGCTTCACTTCATTCTTTAATTAATCATAAAGAAGCCAATAAATGAGACTCTTCTCATTTGTTTAAGATGGTTATATGAAAAGACCAATAACCTAAATGAGACCCTCTCATTTTCGAATATGAGATGAAAGAAGGGAGAGAGCACATCAAATACACCTCTTCCTTCTTTAATCAAATGAATGCTAAAAGGTTACATTACATGCCATCATTAAAAGACAACCACTAAACCATTTAATGATAAGATCATTACTCCATTTAATGATAATTAAGTATGATAAAAACCATCTTTAACTTAACAATTCAATGTTGAATGTGTAGCTGCACATTTAGATATAAAAAACCAAAATATGCCCTCCTACGTTTTTTAATAACTTTGTTTCAATTTAATTAATCTAATTAATCAAATTAAACCAAAGTTAAGCCCAATATAAAATATTCATTTGGGATTCTAATTAAAGTAAGCCTAACATTCAATTATGGGATTTAGAACCTCTATTTATATTTCTTACTTTACTTGATAACCTTAACAGAAGCCAAATTGGGAATCTAGTTGGACTTATATAATTTAAGCTCTAATAAGCCTAGAATTAATTTAATCTCATTAGAATTAATTTCAGCTTATTAACCAAATGTCATTCCACTAAAGACAATTGGTTGAACTCTTGCATTACTAAATATTATAAGAACATATGTTTCAAATAAGATTTCCAATTGCAAACGTTATTATGAACCATATTGTAGTCATCCGCACAATAAAGGGTAAAATTACCGTTTTTCCATTATGATGATTTTTCCTTATAGATCTCCCGTTTTGCTCTATATAGTGATTAACACACAAGATCTCATCTTAGTGTTAAGACTTGATGGGTAGCTAGTCCATCATACTACTTACGCCAGTTTAATCACTAAACTTAATAAAACATCTAGAAGTGATGATATCACTATAAACTCTATATTTAAGTGAATGTTCCCTGATACATGTTTTAATTAATAATTCCAACATGCAAGCACTAAATTGATACTGTGTAAAAATCCATTCCAATCATATCAAAAATTATAATAAAACACATATAAGTTCACCACTCATCAAGATTGTGGTTCGTAATAAAAGAATGCTAAGGTGTATGCTCAAGATTAAAATAACAACCTACTTTATTCTTTAAAAACATACTTGATTCCTTATTCATTTAATAGTGCCATTATCAATAGTCAACTACTATCATGATATCAAACTCATCATTCCCTTGAAGTAAACTCTTTTATTTACACGAAGATAAATTACAACACTAAAGTCTAAACCATAATCAAGCGACCAACTTGATTATTCAACGGTGAATCAACTAATTTAGATTCTAATAATATACAAGTTTCCCATACATTTCCATGTATATGTATATTACTTACAAAAGAATCTTGGTGCCTTATGACTAGATATATAATTCTCATACAAATAAAACCAAACTCTTTTGTTTTATTAATAATAAATATTTTCATTACAAAAGTAACTGAAAGAAAATTAAGTTATATGTAAGTGCACTTGCTTTCTAGGGCACTATATCTACAAAACTCGAACAATCTCCCACTTGCCTTAAAGCAAGTTTGACATATCCGTCATTCCCATCCTTACTATGTGACCCTAAAAACTCTTTTGAGACAACGTCTTCATAAATAGATCAGCAAGGTTTTGCTCTGTGGGAATCTTTACCACATTCACCTCACCATTTTTTATTATCTCCTTTATGAGATGATACTTTCTCTCAATATGTTTAGCAACTTTATGGTTCCAAGGTTCTTTAGAATTAGTCACTGCCAGACTATTATCACAATAAAGTGTAATGACCTTTTCTGCCTTAGGAACTACCTCCAAATCATTCAGTAACTTGTAGAGCCAAAATGCTTCTTTTACTGCTTTATAAGCAGTAACATACTCAGCCTCCATAGTCTAATCAGCAACACAAGATTGCTTGATACTCCTTCAGACTATGGCTCCACCTTTTAAAACAAATATAGAGCTAGAAGTTGATTTCCTTAAATTAACATCTAATTGGAAATCAAAATCTATATATACTGTCGGAATAAGGTTACTTATAAATCAAATAAGAATTAAGTTTTTCATCCTATGAAGATACTTAAGTATGCACTTGACCGTAGTCCAATGATCCATTCCTAGATCAGATTGAAATCTACTTACCAGTCCCATTGTGTAATAGATATCGGGTTTAGTGCAAAGCATAACATACATTAAACTTCCAACGTACTGAACATTTTCTCAATGTAGGTTATTTGAGACAAGACTATCAGTTTGCTCTTATGATCCCTTATAAGTTTGATCCCTAGAACATAACTGGCCTCTCCTAAATCCTTCATTGAGAACTGTTTATTCAACCATCCCTTAACTGTACATAACATTCCTATATCATTTCAAATGAGCAGAATGCCATCGACATACAGGATTTGGAAAGTAACCTTGCCTTCTTTTATCCTTTTATAGATACAAGGCTCATCTAGGTTTTGTATGAATCAAACCTAATGTTCTAAGACCTAGATGTTTGCTTAGGTCCACAAATGAACCTCTGCAATTTGCATACCTTATGCTCATTACCTAGCTCAATGAATCCTTATGGTTGGGCCATATAAACGGTCTCCTCAAGATCCCCATTAAGAAATGTAATCTTGACATCCATTTTCCATATTTCATAATCGAAATAGGCTGTTATGTCCAAAAGAATTCTAATGGACTTAAGCATGGAAACCAGAGAAGAAGTCTCCTCATATTCTATACCCTCTTTTTGAGTATAGCCCTTGGCTACCAATCTAGTTTAACAGTGTCTACCTTTCCATCAGATCCTCTTTTCCTTTTGTAGATCCATTTACACCCTATGGCTTTTACATTTGGAGGTAGATCTATAAGGATCTAGGCTTTATTGGTGTACATAGAATCTATTTTTGATTCCATTCTCTTAAGCAATTTTTCTGCATCAACATCATTAATAACCTGTGTATAAGTAATGGGATCCATTTCTTCTTAGTTTGAGATGGAAGTTATGCCTTCTCCTAGGCATAGATACCTATATGGTTATCTCACAACCCTTCCACTACGTCTAGGCACCGCTTGATGTTCAGGCTACTCTTTTGATTTAACTCTTCAATCCATTTTGAAATCTTGTTTTGCTATATCCAAATCAACGCTTGGTTTAGATGAAATAGCTAACTCCTTTAGTGCTACTAACTTCTTACTTAGTGATTTATCACAAATCCTTCCTCCAAGAAGGTCGCATTTGTCGACACAAATACCTTCCTATCCTAAGGACTGCAAAAATAATTCCCTTGTGTACCCATAGGATATCCTACAAAAAAACATACTTTTGACCTTGGTTCCATCTTTGTGGATTCAAGCCTTAGAACATGGGATGGGCAGTCCCAAGTCCTTAAGTGTCACATTGAAGGCACTAGACCAATCCATAGCTCCCTAAGTATTTTAGGCATTGATTTGGATGGAGAAAAGTTAAAAAGATAAGTTGAAGACAAGTTGTTGTTTGTATGGCATATCCCCATAACAATTCTGGAAGGCTTACATAGGACATCATTGATCTTACCATCTCCAATAGAGTCCTATTCCTCCTCTATGCTACATCATTATGTTAAGGTGTTCAAGGAGCTAACAAGTTGGAAACAATTCCATTGTTAATTAGAAATTGTTGGAACTCTCCAGATAAGTAATCACCACCTCGACCCGATCAAAGTTCTTTTAATGGCTTGCCTAACTACTTCTCAGCTTCAGCCTTGAATTCTTTGAACTTTTCAAAGGACTCACTCTTTTTATGCATTAAATACAAATAGCCATGTCTAGAGTAATCATCTATAAAGGTTATGAAATATTCATAACCTCCTTTAACTTGTACATTCATGGACACACATACATCAGTATGTACAAGGTCCAAAGTGGATTCAGATCTATTTCCTTTGGAAGGAAATGAGGCTTTGGTCATTTTTCCTTCAATACAATATTCACAGGTGGGTAATGGATCATTATCCAACCCGTAAGGATCCCATCCTTCACTAACATATCAAGTATTTTATGATTGATATGGCCCATTATTAAATGCCACAAATATTTTGAGTTAATGATAGAGTTTTTATATTGTCTTGGTTTTATTAATTCTGTGGTGTTTAATGAGCTTGTCATAGGTTCTATAAAGAACAATCCCTGTTTAATTGTTGCATTACAATTAAAATCCTTATTCATATATTGTAACAACATTATCAAGATATAAGGAATAAATAGATTTTATTAGACAAAAAATTGAAATAATGTTTCTTACAATCATTGGATTGTAATATACATCCTCCAAATATAGCCTATGACCACTAAGAAAGTCCAAGATAATTACTCCCACCGATTCTGCTAAAATGTAGGATCCATTTGCTATCTTGACTTGAAATTGAACTTTATGTAGTCTTTTCCTTTGCTGGAACCCCTGTAAAGAATTGCAAACATGGTTAGTGGATCCTGAATCTAATATCCAAGAATTAGAACCTGCCACATTTCTAGTTCCTAACAAACTTAATAAACCCATACCTTGTTTGCTTTTGAGGGACTCAAGGTAGACCACATAGTTTATTTTCTAGTGACCTTGCTCACCACATTGGAAACACTTTCCCTTGGTGTCCACATTGGAAACACTTTCCCTTGCCATTAGACTTGAGCTTAGAAGAAGATGCTACATTAGCTTCTAATTCATGAGCCCTGATATTTAATATCTTCTCCGTACTCTGGAGTGTATTCATCAACTCACTCAAGGTGTAATCCTTGTTGTTAAGCTCATTGTCTAACTTAAATTGTTGAAAAGATGAGTTTAAGCTATTGACGATCATAATCATCTGTGTGTCTGCATCCATATCTGCCCTAAGCATGTCAGCCTCAGTAACCACTGAGATTACCTTAAGCATGTAATCCCACACTAGTTCATCAGGTTTTTGTCTGAGATTATGAAAGGTTTGGATAGCTTTTGCTGTTTCAAACCTAGTCCTCACATCAAACATCTCATATAGGTGAGGGGCCTTTGCACTAGCAGTTTTTATGCATGCAATTTGCTTTTACAACATTCTATTGACAAAAGCTAGAATATAACATTCAGTAGTCTTATCAGCATTTTGCCATTGCTTATATTGTTGGACCTACTCAGAAGTTGAATTGCCACCCAGAGGTGTAGGCTCATTATCTGTTAATACCAATGAAATTCATTCATATTGAAGAACAATGTCAAGGTTGTCTCCATTCATTAAAATTCTCTCTATTTTCCAATTTGTTATTAGTCAAGAGCAAAGTGAGTGGATTCATATTGTGTTTTATTATGTATGAAAATATAAATTATTAAAACATAAGCATACTAGTCAACAATATTGGAACTTTGTATAAAATCTCGATGCATGTATGCATGATGATAGATTTAACTAAACTTAAAAAATTTAAAACTTTATACGACAGTTATTGTTCTTATCTATAACGAACTAAGTGATAGTGGGCTCATTCTATCCATTAAAAGAAAAATTGGGACTGATTAAGCCCAAGTTTATTACATAAATTGGAAAAATTTTCATGACTCTTTCTACACTTTTTGACCCCTATCTATGGATTTTGTGCTTAAATTGACTCTTAAGCATGTACTTTTATTTTATGTAGTTTGAGGATAAAAATTGTTACAAATCACTATTAATTGAACCAATTAATTTTATGAGAACAATTGATATTGCAAACTACAATTTTTATTGTAGGAGAATCAAGGAAAAAGGACTCAAGAGGAAAATGTAGATTCAAAGAAGGCTAAAGTGAAGTCAACAAGAGAAGAGGCACAACAGGAAGTTCACCGCTACAAAATGGATCTATCACCGAGGCGAAATAAAAAGAAATCTAGACTGAACTTTCAGAAAAAGTTCACTGCAGCGAAGGAACCAGGAATGAAGTAAAAGCTTCGGGAAAAGTTCGCTATGGCAAACTTATATGCCTTCGTGGTGAACCTTTGAAAAACCCGAACTATTTTTGGAAAAATCACCCACTGTACGACCCCACCCAAGCATCCTTTGTTTAAAACCTACCAAATTAGGTTAAAGTTGACAATTAACAAGTCATATATAGTGTACTCACACTCTCAGCTCTCCCTCTCTTAACTTGACTGTCATCCATCACTTCTTTCCATTTTTTATCGCCACCTTCATCATCTACTATTGCTGCCATGGATGCTTTTGATGGGTATCCGGTTGTGAGTTCTCCCGAAGTAATGCTTGGCTAAGCACCATTTCCTCTTGAAGATGTAACAATTATTTGAGTTCAATAGCCTTCAAAGGGGAGTAGTTTATTCATGTTTAACTCCATTGTTATGAACTCCTTAGTTAGGATTTATGCTTTGTAGTTGGATTTTCTTGATTATAGTTTAATCAAGTGTTGAACAATTTATTGTGTTATTGGGTTTGTTGATGTAGAACTTGGTGCTTGAATATATGAAGTCTCATATATGTCTTTTTCTGATTTTGTTAATTCTTTTTTATCTACCTAGTTGTGTTTGATATTGAGATGGTGCTAGATCCCAAATTGACCACTTGCATTAATTTACCCATTACACTCGCTAAGATGCATTTAACAAGGTTTTAATAAATGGAGTTCATTGATTAAAACCTTTGACTTAAAGAGTTCTTTAAGGTTTATCAATTAAAAACTTAGTGATTTTCACTCCCACCACGATTTATTTTGAACTATGATAGCCAAAGCTCATTTTTCAAAAGGATTTTCTCACATTTGATCTTTGTTTTTAACTTTCAATTTCTTATTTTCAAAAATCCAAAATTACTTTTTACACACTTCTCTTACAATTAGTTCAATTTTGTTAGTTTTCTTAAAGAACCAAACCCCCCCTCCTAACCAATTTTGTTTGCATTTCATGATAATTAGGCTAGCTTAGCTCCATTGCATTAGGTTCCAATTAAGTGAGACGGCCCGAGGTTGCACTCTATATTGCAATCCTTGGAACTCAATTTTTGATTCAACCTTCAAGTGTAAAACCGAAAGACATAGCGGATCAGTGTTTTCCTATTTTTGTATAAATTTGTGTTCCGCGATTTCTATAAAATAATGTATTCTGAAATTTGTGTTGATTGAAAATGTTTATGAATGAAAGTGGGGTCGAATTGGTTATTATTTCTGCATATGTTTGTTGTTGTTTCAAAAAAAATTATACCGATTTTTTAATGATTGCGAACTTTAACATGCCACCCTCATGGGGCAAAGACTCGGATATCACCCAAGATGTCGGGCACGTGTCTTGCAGTAGTGAGCTGTTACCTAAGTGGTATTAGATACCAGAAGTACTATCTTATATGAGCATTTTGAAATACGTGTTA